>JAVLUX010000010.1:47526033-48126033 GCA_032164185.1 Moxostoma hubbsi
GAATAACATAAATGGAATGATGGAAATTATGTTGTGAAATCCCAAATACATCAAAACTGTGTTATATTTTAGCATCTTCAAAGTATTCACCCTTTGCCTAGAAATTCAGACATGAACTCTTGACATTTTCTCAAGCAACTTCTCGAGGTTTCACCCTGCGGTGCTTTTTAAACAGTATCGAAGGAGTTCCCATCTATGTTGGGCACTTATTGGCTGCTTTTCTTAACTATTTGTTCCAAGTCATCAATTTCAAAAACTTTTTTTTTTTTGGTAAAATTTTAGTTTTAGAATGAAATAAATGAATATGGGATCACAATTATATTTTTGTCTAAATAACTAATTTCAAACATTTAAGCATACACCTTCAGATCAAAAGACTTTTAAAATCAAGAGAAACATTTCAGTCAAGTGCTTCAAAACTTGTGACCGGTAGTGTCTATCAGTGTATCTTAGATGGACACTTGTTTTAAATGTTGGTCTTTGTTTTTTATTTCCCTTCTGAGACTTGTGCAGTGCCACACCTAAACTTGCAGTCTAAAGCATCACTTCAAACAAAGACTACAGTGACTTCATCATCTTCCTGTTCCATTACACAATCTTTGCCTAAAACAGCAAAAACAATACATACTGTGTTTATAGACCAACATCATGTTGCAATACTGTATCATTCGCACTATTGTAATAGATTATTGCTAACCTGAAACTTGGTCATCTTGTGTGCAACATTCTTTGTTTGTGATTCACTTTAGATAGGAAAGTGTCAGTTAAATAAGTTTGTGTGTAGTCGGGAAAATAGCTAGACGTTTCTTGACAAGCTAAAATCTAAATAATAATAATATGTAATAATAATTATTGTTGATAACAAATTATTAATAATACAAATTTAATCCACATTGGTTGTAAAGTAACAATATACAAAAAAAATATCTTTTTTTTTTTTTTAGGAAAATGTCTTGGAGCTTCAGAATGCACCTCACTTCACCAAACTGGCCTGAACTAGATTATGTTTTCCAATTTTTTACTAATAGCAAAATTAGCTATTATTCATTAATTAAATAGGTAGCCAGACTTGAATGTGAACCTGTGAAATGTAAAGGTCAAGTTCACCCTGTACATGTATCAATGGCTTTAACACCCCCCCCCCTATCTATAATTGTTTTCAATTATTACTGTAAGGTATACAGTGTTAGGTGAAATCTACTTACAAAGAAATAGTACAAAAAGTAGCGTAGTCCATTACATTTCAAATGCTTGTAATCAGATTACAGTTTCTTTATTTCATTTAACTTAATTATTATTTTTCTGTTAAATAATAATTTTTTTTTACTTTTATTTCAAATCAAACTTAATGCAGTAATCTCAGGAGCACATTATTTCAGTCCCAGATTAATTTTGCTCTGTTAATAACATTGACATTAAATAAAAAAGGGCGGCTGTGGCTCAGGTGGTTGAGCAGGTCGGCTGCTAATCGCAGGGTTGGCGGTTTGATTCCCGGCCCACATGACTCTACAAGCTGAAGTGTCCTTGGACAAGACACTGAACCCCAAGTTGCTCCAATGTCAGGCTAGTGCCTTGCATGGCAGCTCTGCGGACATTGGTGTATGAGTGTGAATGTGTGTGTGAATGGGTGATTGGGACAGTGTAAAGTGCTTTGGTAACCTCTAAGGTTAAAAAAGCACTATATATGTGCAGGCCATTTACCAATAACAAAATATAGATAGTAATTAGTAACTTGTAGTGTAATCATCCACCTGCTATTTGACTGTATTTTAACTTATTTATAAGCTGCTTGTACCTTGGCAAACTACCGTTTAGTTTTTTTTTTACATTCTTTTTATTGGTTTTCCCATTAGCAACTCAGCATTACAATACAATTACAGTCAAACAGTATCAACAACTGCCCATTCCCTCCACACCACAGTGCCTAGTTCTAGTGGAGTGAAAGGAATATTTAATGAGTGACCACATCTTGCTTAGCGAGAATATAATCCAGAGGCTATCAAAAATGAAAACTGCAGATGGTTAAAAGATAAGAGTGTATCTCCATCACAGAGCTCACCAAATGTTTGAATACCACCCTTGTTGGTTGGGTTATTCCATCCTTAAGTGCCTGCGGCAGTTCAGGATTATAATGAAAGGCCGTGGATCTAAACAACATCTGTTTGCAACTTATCTTCTTCTTTCAAATGATCAGTTGGTTTGATGTTAATCGCTTTATATGTTTTATAGAGAAATGGAATTGCAGCAAGATCTATTCCTTGGATGTGTGCTGATCAGGGATGTCACTAGGATTGGAAGACAGGGGGGGCTTAGCCCCCAGGGTATTTGTAACTTGCGTTTGCAAAATCTTTGCACTCACATCTAGAGCTACACTTATGTCAACAACTAGTCAAGAAACCAAGATGTTAACAAGTAAAATGTGACAGACATATCCTCTTCTTCCATTTCTACTCTGTTAAAGAAAAGTTACTGTAATGTTGCTTTTAGACACATCAAAGCTCCATGGGGGCATTTACTTAGGCCAGACTTTGCTCCTGATGATAAGCAATG
The DNA here is from genome assembly GCA_032164185.1 of Moxostoma hubbsi. NCBI lineage: Eukaryota > Metazoa > Chordata > Actinopteri > Cypriniformes > Catostomidae > Moxostoma > Moxostoma hubbsi. Next base: position 47,528,584 of record JAVLUX010000010.1, read on the forward strand.
ACTTAAATGCTATCTGTCTGTTCATGTAAATGTATGATGAAGTAATAGCATACTATATCTAAGTCCTCTCTATATAAGATAAATTGTCCACAGAATGCTGTTTAATTACTCTAATTACTGTAACTGCGCTGTGGATCGGTTCAATCAGAGTGTAATGTCGCTGTGTAGTTTGGCTTGCATACAGTTTAACCCAAGAACCAGAATTTTAAGGTCATAGTGAAATTTGACAACACAGGTTTGAGCGTTTCTCAATTAAAGATGATTTATTCTGCCAAATGATGTATACAAGGAGGATACAACGGTAATAGCATTAACAGGGACCCTATGATATTTAGTTTTCAGTGACAACAACATTCTGTGGGGATTGATATTGTTTTATATGCCTATTATAGAGAGATGTTATATTATTGGCAAAGAATAAAGAGTTGTGATTAGCTTGCTAAGTTAACCATTTCTTGTATTTTGCTTGTTCACTCTAGCTTGACTACAGTTTTCCATAGCAAACCAAAATATCCCCTTTCCTTTACCTCAAGAAAACGTAGCTAAAGGTAAGCAGGTAATTAAAAACAACTTACAATTTCACTCTGTATCACGACACTTACCAATCTTCCTTTCACCATTAGCATGTGTATCGGTGTGTGTGGGCGGGAGGGTGGATAGCGAGTTCAACTTCAGACCAAAGAGTACCGACGAGACGAGATGAATCCTGCGGTTACTTGCAGCGCTCCGGTCTGCAGCGCTCTGAAAGCTGCCGCAGTTCACACCAATGCAACTAGACGCTGCGGTGCATCATCATGATAGCACAACGACTCTTTGTACTTCTGTCCAACTTCCGACTTTTCGGCTATTTTTTGTAGCTGGATTTATATATATATATATATATATATATATATATATATATATATATATATATATATATATAATTTGTTGCGTCTAATTCTAAATATGAATGAGGATACGGTTATTGATAAATCGAATTGTTATTGTTGTTCTTATTATCATTTAGGGGGGCTTAGGGACATTTTGGGGTAGCTTCAGCCACCCTAAAATAAGCCTAACGACGTCCCTGGTGCTGATTCTATTTGACTTGGTTTGACAAAACCAAACAGTTCTTAATTGGGCTTCACAATACAAAAAAATAATAAATCAGGTAGTGGTAGCCCACCTTTCTTAAAAGTCCAAGTTAAGAGTTTTCAACTTAACTCGGGTGTGTTTTTATCTAGAAATAAGTCTATGAAGGTCTTTAAAAAAGGATTTAGTTAGTACATGGGGGAATGTTTTAAATAAATATAAGAATTTTGGCAGGATCGTCATTTAAACAAGAGTTTAAACAAGAGTTTTTAAAAAAACAGGTAGAGGTTTCCATCTTTCTAAATCTTTTCCCCCCTTTTTTAAGGAGCATAATTTAAATTGTACATGTGAGTTAGATCTCTAGGTATTTGTAGCCCTAAATATGTTAGTTTATCCATATTACATAAAAAGGGGACATTTTTAAAGGGAAGTTGCATCAATATTTCTAAGGTTTGCACAATAATTTTAGCAAATATTTTATAGTCTGAATTAATTAATGAAAGTGGACTATAAGAACCACATAGATTGGGGTCTTTACCCAGTTTAGGGAGAAGTGTTATCATAGCTTGCTCCAGAGTGCCAGGCAGCCATTGCTGTTCTATAGCATGAATTTACATATTTTTTAGTGGGTCAATCAGCTTAGCTAGAAAGGCTTTAAATATATCCATAGGGAATCCGTCCATTCCAGGCGACTTGCCAGCAGAAAGGCGGGAGCCTTCTGTATTTCAGTCTCAGAGATACTGCTCTCTAGGTCATCCCTATCCTCTTCAGAGAGTGTTGGTATCTCCAATCTATATTAAAAAAAAATCCTGTGTCTTTGCCATATCAATGCCTTGTGATGTATTTAATGACTTTTGACTTACAATGAAAATTGCATAAATTCTTGGATAATAAGTTCCAGATTTTTGCTAACAGTGATATCTGATCGTCCGATTGTATTAATTGATTGTATTAACTTTTCCTTACGGATCTGCCAAGCCAGTAGTTTACCTATTTTGTCCCTGTGTCCATAATACTGTTGTTTAAATCTAAGGAGAACATACTCAGCCTCCCTAGTAGAGAGCATATCATACTCTAGTTGTGTATCGCTCCTGGAAGGCATTGTTTCCTCCATCCAGAGAGCACAGCCTCTCCAGTTTTTTAATATCCTTAGAAAGTGAGTCTAATTGTCTTTGGTATTTCTTTTTTTACTAGCTAAGTAGGCAATAATTAACCCCCTCAAATATGCCTTTAGTGATTCCCATAATGCTGCTGGAGAAGCTGAGCGAGCATTGAAGGTCATAAAGATATCAATATTAATATTCAGCAGCTTCACGCATACAGAGTCCTTAAGGAGAACATTACTGAATCTCCATCGCCTAGTACTGGGTTTAACCTTAGGTGAGGCAATTGTAAGGACTAATGGGGAATGATCACATAAAGTTCACGGGAGATATTCACATGAATCAACTAGGTATTGTTGTCTTTTATGTAGAAAGAAAATATCGATTCTCGAAAAAACTGCTATGGAGTCGAGAATAAAATGAAAACTCCTGCTGAGTCCTGAGTAAAACCTTCCATATATCAATCATATCCAACTCTGCTATCAAATGTTTCAATGCTTTTGCTGATGCAGTCAAAGTAAAAGGTTTCATAGATGATCTATCTGCTGGATCCATCCCCAGATTAAAGTTTCCCCCCATAATTGTGCAAGGTAATGGTAACTTAAAATGTAAATTGTGGGATATCCTGATTGGGGGCATAAATATTCACTATTGTCACCATCTCAGAGACAATACGTCCCTTTAGGATAATATACCTTCCCAAATGATCCTTGTCCATCGGTTCTAGATCAAAGGGAATCCTTCTGTTTATCAAAATAGCAACCCCTCCTGAGCGAGAGTTATAAGACGAAAAGTAAACTTGCCCAGGCCTCTGGTGTGAGTGATCTACCTCAATCAAATGGGTTTCCTGCAATAACGCAATATCTAACTAATACTTCCTCATCTTTAAAGTGTTGTTAATACCATTTACATTCCAGGGTAGATATTTATACCTTTCTAAGTTACTCATTTAAACATATTAAGAATCTTTAGATAAATAGCAAATAAGGCAAACAAATCAAGATAAGGCACTGACCCATCCCCCTTCCCAATTCTTCCCCCAATGAACATACCTGACTTAAGTCACTCATGTAACGTTGCATACACTATAAAGTGCACATTTATAAGATAGAGCAACCCACGGCCAGTAGAAACAGCAACGCAAACTACACCATCCAGTGGTCAAACGTGGAAAGTGATACAAACATAGTGAACAGTTCTGGCACGGTCCATCCAAGTAGACAGATAAAATCTTACAAGTCATGCGACAATACCAACAGTTTCTAATTAACCCACTAAAGACAGAAGGGACGGATGATGAGATTTCAAGTATGCTTCAGCTGTATCCTTTGAGCGAAAGATCTTGAGCCTTCAGGGAGGTCAATCCGTAGTGTTGCTGGGTATACCATCCTGTACAAAATGTTGTGGTCCCAAAGTTGTTTCCTGAGGGAAGTGAAGGCTTATTTATTTTTATAAAGGGCCATAGACATGTCCGGTAGATCATTGTGGCACGGTGGAGGGCGGGACCGGGGCGTGATTACGCACGCCCGGTCCCGTATTAGGCTAATCAAGCCACCAAGAGGGTTAAAGGCCGACCGCGGACGATGTGCGTGAGAGAGAGATCGTTCACGGACTTGTCCGTCGTCCTATGTGTTTGTCTTTTGAGTTTCTCATTAAACCTTTAAGTTATATGTCAAGCCGGTTTCTCGCCTCTTCCTTGCCCGTGACCTTGAACTTCTTTACAATCATGATCTTGGAGTTACCGTAAGTGAGATCTTTTTCCTCCCATGCAACCTCGATTATAGTGACCTTGTCTCTATAATGGAGCAACTTGATCACTATAGAACAGGGCTTATCATGCTCTGAAGACCAGCGGCGAAGCGTACGATGAGCTTGCTCAATTTCAATTTTAAAATTTTCGATTTTAGGAAGCCATTCTTCTGCAAAGGAGATCACGTTTCTCCCCTCCACCCCCTCAGGAAAGCCGGCAAGATGTAGATTATTCCTTTTAGAATGGTTCTCAAGATCATCAATCTTGTCTCTCAGGGCGTTTATTTTATTTTCTGTGCATTTTTTGACCTCTGCGACATCTTTGCGAACATCCGTGATGACTCTTTCAAAATCGTCTTGGCGTGATACAAGCTCTGTTCATTTTTGTCTCGTCTCCTGGAGATCATTGTGTATTTTGCACACAAAGTCTAATATTTCACACAGATGGCCATCTATCATGCCTTGTATCTTCAAGAAACCTCTTTCCATCTCCGCTTGAAACCACATGGGATGTGATGCAGTGCTAGTCGCTAAAGCTCATTTCAGGTTCCTTTTTTGTGCTTCCTTTTTGGAAGGTATTTCGAAAAAAGTAGATCACTAACAATGACTATCTAAGGATTAGCAAAAACTAAATTATAGGTATAGTCACATTTAACTTGTTTTAGTATATTTGAACAGGATATTTTTTGGGAGCTCTGCTTTCCACGGCTTTCCCTTAGGCGGGCGGACATAACAGGAAGCCACACAAACTACAGTTTTAAAATGACTTTGCCCAACACTGATGAAAAGGATTTTTACTGTCAGCAATATATAGATTCATGCATGAAACTATAAATAGTGTGCAATTGGAAAAAATTGGGTTTTGGAATTCAAGAAAACCAAACCCTATAGGGTATAATCCTTCAACAGGAATAAAGACACACTGCATTGTAAGAAACATGTCAGCCCACATCTTTTACTGACAAACATTAATGCTTTTTTACTAAATACATATGGAAGTCTTTGAGACTCTGCGTTCATAGGTGCAGCAAAATCGAGACTCGTATTTAAAAGCAAAACAAGAGGCAGCAGAAACGTGCTTGAACTCAACATTTTAAATTAACTACATCAAATTCTATCTGACAGTATATAAACAAACAACATGTATTTTAAAGCAATAAAATAGGCTTCTTGATAGAAAAAGACCTTTTATAATTCTTTCATAGTGAAGACTAGCCCTCTATTGAACAAACAAGGGACTCAAACGAGCTTACTTTCTACAAAAGCTGTCGGCTAGACGGCCCAACAGATAAAGACAAGCAACGGGCAACAAAAGACCTTCCGAACTTTCCTAAGTACATTTATGCCTCTGGAGCTTGACTACTGCAAGGGGAAAAAAAGAGAATTAATAAAAGTACAGCTCAGAAGTGCAAAAAAATGCTTATTAAAACCTTGGGGAGGGTTGATCAATTGTTGACAGCAGTAAGTTATATTAATGAAAATGTCAAGCTGAGAAACAGGAAGGAAAGATCCTTGGCATTTCAGTATGTGATATTTTACATTTATGTGATCCTCATTCTAAAAACAGAACTTGAACAGGAATTTGACTCAATGTATTGCAGAAGTTGCCTTTGTAAAGCACCAAGTAATAAATAGGCATGTAAAAAAAAAACAACTATTCAAAGATGAAACAAGTTATATTCAATATGTTCAAAAATAATGTACAATATTCAGAATCAATTGCTCAATTTATGAAATATATAAAGGAAATCTGTATCCATAAAATGGCAATGACACCTCTGTTCTGTAAAATGTGGGTAGAAACAGCACCCTGAATTAAAGGGACAGCTCATTATTTACTCCCTCTCACGTTCTTCCAAACCAGTATGCTTTTCTTTCTTCTGGGGATCACAAAAGGAGTTATTTTCCATACAATGAAAGTGAATGGAGACCAGATCCAAAAATTATAAAAAAAGAAAGAAAAGAAAAGCATATTAAAAACGGTCCATATGACTCATGTGCTTTATTCCAAGTCTTCTGAAGCTATGCGATAGCTTGGAGGACAAACAAAGCCAATTTTAAGTTGTTATTTACAAATTCAAGTATATAAAAATAAGGTCAAGATGTGTCATGGCAGATTTAACATCAATAAACCCAAACATCATTGCTTACTAATTTAAATATGCGCATATTCAAATCGAACAATTGAGATTTGAGACCTACGGCAGAAGGGAAGATTTTCAGTGAATAACGACTTAAATTTCAGTCTGTTCCTCACATAAAGCTATGGTATGACTTCAGAAGACTTAGAATGGACTACTTTTATGGTGTTTTTTTTTTGCCATTTTAGGAGCTTGACACTTTTCATTGTTTGGGAAATAGCAGAGCGAATATTCTTCAAAACGTGCACCTTTCGAGGTCTACAGAAGGAAAGTCATACAGGTGAGGGTGAGTAAATGATAACAGAATTTTGACTTTTGGGTGAACCATCCCTTTGAATAGAATAAATTAATGTACATTTAATGCAATGGAGATTACAAGTAATCAAATGAATATGTATTAGAAAGACTGCACAAACTACTGCTTTCAGTGGGAATTCATCCAGAGACCCTGTGAAGCTGTTGAAATCCAAGAGTGTTTGTGGCACAGTTTCACAGTGTTGAGGTTAAAAAGATGTCAACACATCCTACAAAGCAACATTTTCTGAGAAGGACACTGTGAGAAAATCAGAAAAAGTGTGTTGGACAAATCAGGGCATGTACAAGTGTTTCTAGGGAGTGGTCAAATCCATCCAGGCATCTGATTCCTGCAAATGGAACACTATTGACATTAGCAGGCTGTGCTACAGTCCGCTGGATGGGTGCTGGTGTTTTTGGGTGAAGGCTGTATTATCGCTGGCTACTCCATGATGGCTCTGTAAATGACAGGCTCAATATAGTCCCCTCTGTACCTGGAGTTGATCACTCTCTGTCTTTTGCTGCTCTGGACTTTCTTCTCTCCGAACATCTCGTCAAATCGCATGTCCGATGCCTTAGACTGAATCACACACATTCAGAAATCAAACACACATAAAGATTTGAATCTTTATTGACTGCAAACCTTCCAAATTCAGTGAGTATGGCGCTCACCAGACGAGACTTGACTCTCTTGGGAAGTTCTTCATCTAGCGTGTAGACATCATCTCGCTTCGCTGTGAGCTGTGATCCGTCCTCAAACTCCACCTGAAAAAGAAGCAGCAATTCAACTCAATCCAATGAATAATAACTGTGTAAACAGAGGTAAATCTCTCCAAGACAATTAATTACCTGGTACATCTGAATGACATGAGCTTTCACAAACTTGGCTCCATAGACAAGACCATCTGTCCATCTGACCTGAACCACCTCACCCTGTGATGGAGGACCCATCTGAGCACAGTCCCGGTTCTAGATCAAACCATTTACAAAACCATTGGAATATTTCATTAAATAAAGAAAAAAAGATAGATACATATATATAGACAGATATGCAGACAGACAGACTAACAGACATACAGATAGATAGACAGATAGAAATGGGTGACAGACTGACAGACAGATACAGACTTATAGAAACAGTGACAGACAGACAGACAGACAGAGAGATAGAAAGATTGGCAGACAGACAGGTACAGACAGATAGAGTGACAGACAGAAAGTACGACAGATACAGACAGATAGAGCCACAGACAGACAGACAGACAGACAGTCCGATAAACAGACAGATAGACATATACACAGATGGACATAGAGTCAGTCAGACAGACAGATAGATAAACCAACATAATTAGTAAATCTATGATACTGTCTAACTGCTGTAAAGGAATAGTATAGTGCAGGGGTTTTCAAATTGGGTTAAATTGAGCCTCCCTCTGGAGAACTTAAAGACAGCCAAACATTTACCACAGCATATCTTAACTAAAATGAATGACAACTCACAAGCTATGTGGTTTACTACAAACAACACTCACTGTCACACCAGTATGACTGTTAAATAATATAATGTGTCAAACTCTGAGAACTCCATTGTTTAGCTTTCATAAACGTAAATGATTCAGAGGGACAAGAATGTTTGAAAAAAAAAAAGAAAAAAGGAAATAAAAGTGTTCAGTAACACTGACATTAACTTAATTAAGATTAAAACAGCAGACTTTAACACTGTGGAGGTGCATTAGGTCCCAATGCAAGATAATACAGTGTTCTGTACTGTGGTCTGCAAAACAGTTTTCCCATTAACACATTTCATGTGAACCATGCTCTGTTTCGGACTAAACTGCCAGCGTGAAACCCCCTGCTTTTGCTCCGGTACACTGATGCGACTCTTGACAGATCAAGGGACATCAGTGACAACCAGTGCAGGTCTTCTCTCATGTTTTCCATTAAAAACAAGAGAATGTATGTGATACTGAGACTTTTAATGATTGCTCCTCAAGAAGTGAATAATAAAACTGCTCAGACTCACAAGCAAACATCCCCATAAGCTTAATTAACATTTAAAGACTTGATACAGTATATTCGAACAATAATGTAAATATGAAATGTACTAATTCCTTGTACACTATCCATAGCGAACTTTTCTAGTGTTAATGAGGTACCAATTGTGACGCTGCACGGCGCTACGCATATTCACAATCTACTCGGTTTACGCAGCAATGCATTTTGCATCCTGCTGCTACGCGCAGGCTCTGAGTAGCACTTATTTACGTTGCTCCGTGATCACACCAAACTTGAAAAATTATATATATATATTATAACACACTTGTACTGCTGAAAATATTTTTTAGAAAATTCCATGACATTCCAGGCTAGGAAAACTAATTTTTGAAATTCCATGACACTACCAGGATTTTCATGATGTACGAACCCGCGCTGCGCCTCCCCTGGGGCTCTCTGGCGCCCCCCAGGGGAGGCGTGTCTCACCAATTGAAAACCTCTAATATAGTGTATAGATCTCTTTATCCCCCTCACCACAATGTCCTCTGGGAAAAGGTTATCACTGAAGGAGCCATCATCAAAGTTGACCTCATAAAACGTCTCTTTTGACAGCTGTATCACTTCACACTGATAGTAACGCCCGTTCTTGTGCTTGCAGATGACCTTCTGACCCACGCTGAGCTCTCTCATGGCTGCTTTATTACGCTACAGGACGACAGACAGATAGATGAGGAACTAAACTCAAATTAATAATAGGACTGAAATAATTAGTCAATGTTATTGACAACATCAACATTACAACATTTTCAACAAAAAAGTTCATTGTCGAATAGTCGTTTGATCTCATTTAACGTAACATGAGATCACATTAAACTCTAATGATGACACATGCATGAGAGCAGCACTGCAGTTCTGACTGACTGAGCAAGAAGAATTAAACAGATCACATTTCAGATGTACTCAAAACTTTCCAAACAGCTTCAGCTGATGTAGATCGCAAAATATGAGGAAATTATAATGCAAAAATACAAAAGATGTAAATACTGAAGCACTCTCGTTGTGGAATAAGTGGAGCTGGATCTGCCGTTCCAATAAAACAAAACTTGTGTGTGAGCGGCTTTAAGGGTTTTATATTGTGAAGAAAATTGGCAATATGCAGCTTTATTAAGTTTTTTTTTTGTGAGTTAAAGATGAATTGAAGTGAACAGAAAGGTGAGAGTCTTCGCCCCATTTTTGATTTTGTTGTCTTGTTTTCCAATATAAATATCTAAAACTCATTTAAAACAACGTACATGAAATTGTTATCCGAGAGTGTTGAATATAATATTAAGAATACAACTATCTTAAAATATCTAAAAATCCTTTAAAAAAGATGCATTCACCTGAGAAGCAGCTTATAAGATATTTAGACTTGCTTTTAGAGAATAGATCTTGAATAGAAGTATATTTTGTCTTTAATGCACTCACAGAATTATAACCAAGTGAAAAATACACTTATATACAAAATACACTTACTGTATATTTAAGATACATTCTCTTAAAGCAAATCTTATATGTTGCTTCTCAAATAAATGTATCTTGTTTTAAGGATTTTTAGACAATTTTAAATGGAAAACAAGACAAAAACACTTGATAACAATTGGATTTTCTTCAGTGAATTTCTTTACTGAATTAAACTTAATAAAAAAGCATTTTCCACCCTTTAATTCAGTGAATGTTATTTAGAGGTATTTTTAAAAGATGATTCTGTCCTGTTAGTAAGCACATTTAATACAACCTTTTAAGTCGGGGCATAAGTTGAATAATCGGTTAAGAGCGAATGATTAATCATTGAAATAATCACATAATAGTCAAATAATCGTTCAAATAATCGATAGATTAATCGATTATCAAAATAACCATTAGTTGCAGCCTTAATGAATGCTAATATCACATATCACTACATGAGCCTAAGTAGTACATTTACATTTCTGCATTTGGCAGATTCTTTTATCCAAAGCAACTTACAGTATAGTCAGTTTGTGAGTTCCCTGGGAATCAAACCCATGATCTTGGTGTTGCTAGCACCATAATCTTCCAGTTGAGCTCAAGGAAACCAAGGAATAGTTATTGCATATTACATGCCATCATTGTGAGTTTGTTTGAACATTGTAAATTTGAATATGTCTGGGTGCAAATGAGATTAACAAAGAATAATGCCTTAAATGTCAGTCTGTTCCTCACACAAAGCTATCGTATGTCTTCAGAAAACGGAATACAGCACACAATGTTTATATGTTTATGGTTCCCCTTTGGGCTTGACTGCACCTAGTCACTAATACGCTTTCATTGTATGGATAAAAGCATCATGAACATTCTACCTAACTTCTCTTTTTGTGTTCCAAGGACGTGAAGCACACAGGTTTAGAACAACATAAAGGTGAGCAAATGATGACAGAATTTTCATTTTTAATGTGAACTATGCCCTTAAAAAGTACTGCAGATAAGAACCATCTATTTTACATCTGAGATCTGCTATTTGTATTCTGCTCTATAGGGACACAGAAAGAGGCTGACGCTGTGCAGATATCTACATTCATCAGGGCGACATATCAGATTGTAGTGCAATAATGTTTGAAACTCTAAAGTAGATCTATGTTACATTGTGTTTCAGAGGCCATACCTCTGATTGGACAGGCCCTTTGTGGCGGCAACAGGTGACGTAGACAACAAAGGGCCAGTTGTCCGGGTGCATGATGACGCCGGCGGCCTGAGCGCAGGTGGGGTGGTATGAGGTTGGGCAGCGACCATGAGAACACTGCACACAACAGCCGGATGTTTTCTTCATCCGCCGTTTGCAGTAGTAGCATTTCTGCAACATACAAGAGAGATAAGGTCACAGGAAGTCAGTTTAGAGGAAGTGACACAAGGAAACTCTGATTGCAGATATAAATAACATTATGCCGACTTCGGCAGAAACCTTTCTGTTAAAACACACATCATGTAGAACTGTTTTCACAGTTTCATCTATTTACACATTTTGAGAAACTACTTCAGTGTTTCACAACTGGTTTTGCCTCAGGACCCAGACTGTCTCAAGTAACAAAATAATTTAAATGGCAAAAAAGGTAACAGAAATGATATATGTATAAGTATTATATTTTTGTAAATATTTGATTATATCTTTTCATGTGACAACACTGAAGAAATGACACTTTGCTACAATGTAAAGTAGTGAGTGTCCAGCTTGTATAACAGTGTACATTTGCTGTCCCCTCAAAATAACTCAACACACAGCCATTAATGTCTAAACCGCTGGCAACAAAAGTGAGTACAACCCTGATAATATTATAAGTAAAATATGAAATGCATTAAATGAAAAGTAACCAAAAAATATATCATTTACTCACCCTCAAGCATTCCCATGTGTATGACTTTTCTTTCTTCTGCTGAACACTTCCAAAGATTTTTAGACAAATTTTGCAGCTCTGTTGGTCCATACATTACAAGTGAATGATAACCAAAACTTTGAAGCTCAAAAAGCACATAAAGGCAGCATAAAAGTAATCCATACGGCTCCAGTGGTTAAATTAATGTCTTTAGAAGTGATATGGTGTGTGTTATAATCAGATCAATATTTAAGCCCTTTATTTACTATAAATTCTCCTCCCTCCCTGCTCAATAGATGGCGATATGCACAAAGAAGGCGAACTGCCAAAAACAAAAGAAGAAGAATGTGAAAGTAGAGATTTATAGTAAAAAAGGACTTAAAAGATATTGATCTGTTTCTCACACACAAACACACACATCTAAGGCTGGGCGATAAAACTGTATCGTATTTACCAACGGTACACCTTTATCGAAAACGAAATAAAAAATGTTCGATATAACGCTTGATAGTTTTATTTAAATGCATTTAAATGTAAATATACATGAAGTTTGGTTGCATGAACATCCCTCAAGCATGCGCCGTCCCTGGATCATAAACAGCCTATCATATGGCTTGATAAAGGAGCGTGCTACGAGTGACAAGCTAACAGCCAATAACAAGTTGCGTTGCTGTGGGGTTCGGTTGCGCTATCGCCATATGACGTCAGGATACAGTGAGTGCCGTGCCTGCCGGCACTCACATGTCAGCTCGACAGTGTGGCAGTTTTTTGTTTTTTTTACATCTGGCCAACATCAGAAAACTACAACATCAGAAAAAAATGGAAAATATCCTGACCAAGTACGGAAACACAAGCAATCACTTCCACCCTTTGACATAATGCAGTATGTCATCCGCTACAACCTACATCTACCTCACCTCTGAATTTAATCTTCATATAAGAAAGAAGATATTCGTTTACATTTTATTTAGTTTTTGACTGTTAAAACTAAAATTATTTTTTGTTTGCATTAATAGAGTGTGTAAATTACAAATACAGTGGTTAAATTCAAACCTTTTTTCTACTGGTGTTTGTTTAAAAAAGGTTATTAAAATATATCAATAATTATCGATACCAAATATGAAACATTATACCGTGATAAATATTTTAGCTGTATTGCCCAGCCCTACACATACAGTACCTATCATATCTCTTCAGAAGACATGGAATACACCACTGGAGTCGTATGGATTACTTTTATGCTGCCTTTATGTGCTTTTTGTGGTCAAAGTTTTGGACCCTTTTGACTTGCATTGTATGGACCTACAGCACTAAAAATTTACAATTTCCATTTGTGTTCAGCAGAAGAAAGAAAGTCATACATCTGGGATGGCATGAGGGTGAGTAAATGAGAGAACATTTCCATGAAATGCATAGGCACAACAATACAGGTTGTGGCAAATCTTCAAATTTGAGCCACTGTCCTAACAACTGTATTTTGAATCCATATGATGACAAAAACTGTTATGTCAACAACAAACTTTGGATGGCTTTTTACACTCTTTTAAAAGTTGAAACCATTTTTATTTTGCTATCCTAATGTAACTATGCACAGTTATATTGTTAGTTACATAGTATTGTATTAATAAAGACAACTACATCATTGTTTATCACCTCCTTCCGTGACACTATCAGAAAAGACCTATGACCCATTTTGACCTGTGACCCACCATTTGCCAAACTTTTAATTATTAAAGGTTTGGGACAGAGAAACATCTTTGAGGAGGGAATTGTTTCCTTTTTAAAGGGCAGCCACTTGGGTGAAGGTTACATAAACTCACCAGTTTAAATCTAAGTAAGGGAATGCCACTGAGATCCACAGGCGATCGTTCACTGATGTTTATAAAGCGAGCCTCAAGCACTGCCACCGCACACAGGACGTGAACCCATCTGCATAACAAGCCACATTGTTACATTTTAGGAACCTGTGGTGGTAGTTTTAATAGACCATCACTAGATCATGAAAAAAGGTTGTATTATGCCAAGCTGGTGCTGCCCTCTAGTGGACCTTCAGCTTACTTACTTGCCATTATTGGCTCTGTGTAATGCTCCACCTCTCAACGAACATAAACAGCAATTCTGGCGACAGATTAAGACATCATAAACCTAGGATTCAGACAAGAAAATGTTTGCGTTTAATGCAATGTGATGACAGTGGTACCTCAGTGTGGGCGTTGGCTTTACAGCGGGCACATTTCCAGTCTTTTGTGACTCTCACTGGAGCGATACCATAACAACCTAGAAGAGAACAAACAGCTCAAATTAATCAGACTTCTGATAACGCAACACACCTCTTCTGCATATTCTTTCAATATGTCATATAAGTGGTGTTTACCAAGGCATGCATCACTATTACTTTAGTTCATTCTCACACACCAATCTTTGTGTACATATTATTACAAGCCGTTTGTGCTACGGACATAAATGATACCTCAAATCCTGAAGAGAGATGTGCTATTTTGGTTCTAAGTAATCAATCTACAGATGATACAAAAAGCAAAAGCAACTGAAGAGCCAAGTTAGTTACTTTTTTGGACATTTTGACATTATTGTTTTTATGTGAATAAATAATGCATTGCTAGTTTCAAAATGATTTGTACTTCATGCATTTGTTTTATTGGACAAGAAAACTAGCTTCATACCATGTGACCCACATGTAATTTTTGACCATTGAAAATAGGCAAGGCCAAAATATGGCAGGCCTGTATACTCACTGGTGTGCACGCGAACGCTACACTGTGAACAGTTGATGAGCAGGCTGGTGCCGTCCTCTTCCAGGTGAGGTGTGGTCAGGTGGACATCAGCGCTGTCTTCTGTGGTCATTGTGAAACACATCTCTGGAATCAGAGGCTTGCTCCTCATCTGACCCCCTGACAGCATTACGACCGGCTCAGTCTCGCCCCCTTCAGACTGAACACACACACACAAACAGGAAGTTGTACAGGAAGACAGAGCATTGGGAGAGGAATATACACAGATTTCTGATGAGCACAATTTTTTAGTGCAACTATGCCTCTTTTAAAGGTAAATAAGGTAAGGTAAATAGTACATTATGAAAATATTAACTTCTTAAATATTACATTAATACCAGCGCTCAAATGCAGTTACATTTCAGGTCAGTCTTGGCATTGTTCTTTTATTTGTTACATACAAATGTTAGGTTTGGCAAGTTGTTGTGCCTTACCTGTTGGTGTGCCTGGAAAAGCATGCACACAGAGCAGTACGGTGGCAGCAGACTCATCTGTCTGTTGTATTCTCTTTCTCTCTCTGGATTATACGGTCTGTTCTGCCACAGCTGGGTCAGAGGTCGAGCCCAGGCCTCCCCGTCCAGACCATCCTCCTCTGAAGCAGCCTGGTCCTGCAGCTCTGCAAATATGCACACAATTCATCAGTGGAGAACTTCTCATGAGAATAATAAAATATTAGGTACAGATAGAGATCTATTAGAATAATGGTGTATTCTGGTGTCGAATTTTCACACTGAGCGCATAACTGTCGTCTCAAAATTGGCAAAACAAAAAAAGGTTAATCATTTCGTTGATCTCAACATTTCAAATAACTGACCTTCATCACTGATGCTGTCCTTCATCAGAGGATGGTGTCTGGGGAGTCTAGGGAGCCTGTGCTGGACTTCAACTGGACGTTCATCTGATTTCTACAAGACGACACAAACACACTCATTATACACATCCACACACAGCAGTATGCATGTTGTATGTGGCGTACACACCTTGCTGTCCTCTTCGCTGTCCTCTTCGCTGTCTGGGTCTCTCTCAGGCCTGCTACGTGGTTCCATCTCACTGTAATCTCCTTTAGCGTAGCTGTGGACGTGCAGCACCTCCGCAGGACTCAAGGTTCTCTGGAAGATGTGCTGGACTGCAGGCTGGCTCACCTGACTACTGCTGACTAACACAGAGGTACTACGCGAATCGGCAAGCTCACGCTTAGGGCTGACAGTAATGTCGCTAGGTTCTGTGGTGACATCATAAGTATGGGCGGAGCTTATGCTGGTTTCACATTTAAGGCTGATGGTGTTGGTGCTGGGTTTTTGGGTGACATCATAGGTGTGGGCAGAGTCAATGCTGGGCTTATTGGGTTCTGTCATGACATCATAGGTGTGGGCAGAGTTAATGCTGGGCTCGCATTTTGGGGTGATGGTGTTGGTGTTGTTGCTGGGTTTTGTGGTGACATCACAGATGAGGGTGGAGTTAATGCTGGACTTACTTGGTTCTGTGGTGACATAAGTGTGGGCGGAGTTAATGCTTGGCTCGCATTTTAGACTGATGGTACTTGTATTTATGGCGTTGTTGCTGGGTTTTGTGGTGTCATCAGAGATGAGGGAGGAGTTAATGCTGGGCTTACTGGGTTCTGTGTGGGCGGAGTTAATGCTGGGCTCACATTTTGGTCTGATGATGCTGTCACTGGGTTCCCCGGTGACATAACAGGTGTGGGTGGAGCTAATGCTGGGCTCGCATTTAAGGCTGATGGTGTTGTTACTGGGTTTTGTGGTGACATCATAGATGAGGGTAGAGAAAAGCCTGGGCTTAATGGGTTCTGTGGTGACATCATAAGTGTGGGAGGTGTTCATGCTGGGCCCACTTTCAGGACTGATGGTACTTGTGTTAATAGTGTTGTTGATGGGTTCTACAGTGACATCATAGGCGTTGGCAGAGCTAACACTGGGCTCACTTTCAGGACTGAAGTTACTTGTGTTTGTGGTGTAGTTGATAGGCTTTGTGGTGACATCACAGATGAGGGCGGAGCTAATGCTAGGCTTAATGGGTTCTGTAGTAACATCAAAAGTGTGGGCGGGGTTAATGCTGGGCTCACTTTCAGGACTGTTGGTACTTATGTTTGTAGTGTTGTTGCTGGGTTCTGTGGTGACATCATAGGCGTAGGTGGAGCTAATGCTGGGCTCACTTTCAGGACTGATGTTACTTGTGTTTATGGTGTTGTTGCTGGGTTCTGCTGTGACATAATAGGTGTGGGCGGAGCCAATGCTGGGCTCACATTTAGGACTGATGGTACTCGTGTTTATGGTGTTGTTGCTAGGCTTTGAGGTGACATCACAGATGAGGGTGGAGTTAATGCTGGGTTTACTGGTTTCTGTGGTGACATCATGAGTGTGGGCGGGGTTAATGCTGGGCTTACTTTTAGGACTGACGGTACTCAGGTTTATGATGTTCTCGCTGGGTGCTGATGTGACATAATTGGTGTTTGTGTAGATAATGCTGGGCTTGCATTTTGGGCTGATGATGCTGTCGCTGGGTTCTGCAGTGACAAAGCAGGTGTGGGCAGAGCTAATGCTGGGCTCGCATTTAGCGCTAATGGTACTGTTGCTGGGTTCTAGTGCAACATCATAGATGTGGGCAGAGTTAATGTTGGGCTGAGCAGACATATCGCTGGTCTGCAGCTCTGGTGTGATTTCAGTGGGTGGGACTTCAGCAGAGAAGTCACTGGAACATGAATGGGGTGTGATGTCACTTGGCTCCATTATGAGTTCACCGTTTTGAGTGATGTCATCCGGCTTGCTTAGGACATCACCTGACTGAGAGGTGACATCACTGATCTGTGCCACATCATAACTGGTGTCATCACTGATGTTGTTGGATTGTGAGGATGAGGTGACATCACTGGTTTCAGAGGTAGTGATGTCAACACTTGGTTGAGGTTGAGTTGTGATGTCACTGCTGGAGGTGGGGTGTGGCTGCTGGTTGGATGGAGTGAGTTCTGCTTCCGCGCAAGGAGAGGCTTGATTCTCTATCTGGTATGGAGAAGGTGTGTCTGTCTCCATGGTTTCCTCAGCTTTCCCATCACCAGAAGAAAAAAACAGAATAGGTATAGCATTTATTAAAAAACTACTTTTTTCTTTTTCAGGAGATCCTCCAAATACCTTTTAAATGGAGCCTAAAATATCCTAGTTAAGTGCCTCAAAAGTTTTCCCTTATTATGGAGTTACTGAAGGAACCGTTGACAGTCTTCCGAGTTCATGCAGGAAATAAGAGAACTAAGTTTTTCAGACAACTAAATAGGTTTCTGGAGGATCTCCTGAGTGTTCCACCGGTGTGGCAGCTGAGAAAACAACACATGGTGCCTCAGGTATCTAGTATTACAGTGTATATTGTATATAAAGGTCTATACCTTGGTTAGCGGAGATTAATTGTTCATCTGTCTCAGTCTGGCTGAATTTGGCTTTCTTCCTCTCAACTTCCTCCTCTTCTACCTTCACCTTACTGTCCACGTCTTTCTCTCCAGTGTCAGTGCTAGGTCTGAGCCGTTTCTGCTTTGGACTACTGCTACTGCAGCTATAAGAAGAGAGATGAAATCAGGGGGATTTAAAAAACATCCTGGAAGATTACAGGATCAAACCCCACTTGTCTGCAAAATGACAAATTAGTATCTTTGAAAGGACTCTGCACCCTCAGAATCCCAAAGAAGCAGATTTCTGCAGAATTTGAAATGCCGTCATTATTGAAACCATTCAAACACTTCACTTCTTTATTGGTAATGTTGTGAATATTTTAACTAACTGAAGATGCTTTCAGCTATCAATAAAAGTGTATTAATCTCAGCTCTGTTTAACACATTTTACCATATTTAAATCCATTCAGCATAATTCTGCAGATTTTTCTAACAAAACAGGTCTCATTTATGAAACACGAGAGGAACGTTGTGTAAATCGTAAATCATTTGTTCTGCTTGTTTTTCATGAATTAGGCCCAATCACCACAGCCTAGTTATAGAACAGCGTCCGCCCACTTTTTCTGCCATCTTGGTTTATTTTTTGCATTCATTTTTTTTCTAAAGGGATTTCATAAAATTCTTCATAAAATAGTTCTAATCCATGAACGAAACCAACCAGCAAGGTGAATCACAACATTATCAGACAGTATTTGAAACATTTGACAAAAAGATAAAGGTATTAGATGTTTTTCGTGAGGGAATGAACTACAGAAGTTGTTGATTTTAAGTACTTCAACAATATATTTTGATTTTATGCAAAATAATCAGGTATTTCTAAATATACAAGTAGTTTGAGAGTTCAGGGAGACCCATTCGGACGCATCATAGAAGAGTGCGGTCGCTGCAGAGCTCTTCTGGCGCACTTTGTTTGCTTTGTTCTCTGAATGGTAGAGTTTTTCTCTTCAGGATCATGTGTAGTGTAGATCAGGGCTTTTCAACTACTTTCTTGCATGGGACAAATTATCCATATGAAAACTCGAAAGGTGGCCAAATGTTTTTCTTTATTTATCTTATCTAGTAATTTCAATGTAAGTAACATGTTAAACAAAAAACAAAATGTAAATGGTCAGGGGTGTCTTAAAATTGTAAGGTCTGGCCATTAATTCCTTCTAATCTTGTTGAAAAACGAACATGATTTCAAACTCTCAACTAACAAATAGGTTTTGACGAACTTCACTTTGAAAATAAAAACATAATGATAATGTTAACATTGTAGGGTTATTTTTTACAAATTATAAACCCACGTAAGAAAAGAATCGTCTAATGTTGAAGTGCCATTTTGCACAAGAATACGTTTAAATTACATTTTCTTTTTTTAGAAAAATAAGAGAGAGAGAGAATTGCCATTCCTCCATTTTCTCTATTCCACCCATTCATTGAGGGCAAATTAGTCCTGCAAATATTGTCAATTTGCACACAGGAGCCAGATATATGTACAGATTATATTGGTAAATGGAGAACTTGTAGGCTTTCATCATTACTGGGGAGTGTGGGGCCCATCAAGTACACAATCTAAAAAACAGCACCAAAGCATTAGTTTCTGGTGATTTTAGGAGCATCATTTGAACATTTTCTTTTGTAGCCACATATATTGTGTAGCATTAATGAAACTATGGACTAAAAATATTTTCACATTAGACAGCACAAGATTAAGTTGACCAAAGGAACCTTTCACAAAAGTCTGCTGTGGCAGTATCACGGTACAGTAATGGTAAAATATGGTAAAACCTTTGTATTTTTACAATATATCATGGTGTTTATATGGTAGGCTACTTCGAGGAACATCCAATAAACATAGTATTGCCTTGGTAACTTTTGGTACATTTAAGTGTTTTCATGTAATGTTAGTATTTTGATACACTTTTATTTAGAGCATGCTATTACCTGCAGAAGACAATCGCTCACAGGCTGCACATGCACATGACCTTCATCACTGGCAAATGATTAAATGCAGTTGCAGGTTTTGTTTCAATTAATTGTAAGTAAATATCCATTTCATTCTGCGTTCCTTTTTGTTCTCTGTCTTCTAAAGCATCCCGTTACTATTTTAAGCACTTCAAATGATTCAGCCCGCATGTTAGACAAATTAATTGAAAAGAACCAACTCAAAAGATTAAATATTTCTACACGCATCAGGCATTGCTCCGACCAGTCTATGATCATGTTCAAAATGGTATACTATCCATACTACTCTCAATGTTTTTGCCAAATGCAGATTTAACAGAAACAGTAAGAATAGTATGGTAATAAGGCATTCAGTACACTATATGTTCCGTGGAGGGCGTCACAATTGCTTATCGTAACGCACAGGGCGCATTTTGTTTCGACCCAGATTGGACACCCTAGGCGGTCGCCTATATTTAGGATATTTGCATGCATGCACGTTCAGTGGCGCTTCATGTTATCACTTTTAACAAGCACTGATCATTCGGAGGGCCAGATAAAGATGATCGGCTGGCTGGATTTTGGCCTACGGGCCACCAGTTGACAAGCCCTGGTGTAAATTCTCTACCAGAAATTGCAAATAAACCATTTTTTTTATTTAATTTGAAATAACGTGGAGTGATAGCTTCAACAGAAGCATATACCATCGATTAACAACCTCAGAGCTCACGGTAGGTCTGTCTTTAAAGGTTTATTAGTTATCATTAAAAACCTATTCCCCTATGGAGAAAATGAATGGGATTTTCACTCCCAGAACCAAACTGTTGCGCTCTACTGCTCAAGCAAGCATTGTTACTTGCTCTACTTAGGGTTAGACAATCGAACAAACCTCTTAACCCAAGGTATTAAACTGCAGTGTGCTAAAGACATGAATGATACCTCAAATCATGCAGCTTGTTAAAGAGAAGTGTGCTATAACCTTTCTTTCTCAGTGATCATACTTGCGATTTTGGTTAAATTGTCCAAACAAAACAAAATAGACTTTAATTTAAGAAGGGACCTGAGCCATATCTGAGAACTAGAATATCATAGAGACTTGGGGGTGTGGCTCTTTTGACTATTTTAACCAGTAACCAAAACACCTAGCAAACTCTCTTGTATGTTTTGTACCTGCTGAAGTACACATCACAACACTTTTACACACCTGTTGTTTTGCTCTGAAGTGCTGCTGGGCTCCTCAATGCAAATTGCCTTCTCCACGGTCTCGGTCTCCATCTCTCCTTTCTCTACCTTTCCACCATCTATATCTGCTTCCTCCGTTCCTCCTGTCACCTCCTTTCCAGACAAACTTTCAGCTTTCTCCTCCTCTCCACATTCTGTGTTTACCATCTGCTCCTCTCCACGCTCTGTTTCTCCTTTCTTCTCCTCAGTTTGTGTTTTGCTGTTTTCGCTTAGTTCCCCCTTTTTGTTTTCAGTCTTTGCATCTGTGAGGAACTCTGCTGCCTCTGGGGTGGGCTTCGAGTGGTCAATGGGTGCACTGTCCTTTCCTGCTTCCCAAAGTTTGTAACGTTCTGGCTGGAACTTACGTACAAACACATCCATGGAGATCTTCACCATGTCTTTCCGACAGGAACACTGAAATGAGAAAATAAGTTAAAATAACCAAACAAGATGACCAAAAAATCCACTATTTCTAAAGTACCATACTTTAGTTTCAAAACATATTCAGCTTTGGCTTTCTAATATGTAGATACACATTTTTAAAAACATACTAATGTCGCCTGTTTGCCATAATCGATCCAGCGTTGTGTGGCGAAGTTTGTGGATTCTGCACAGTTGAAGCCATGGTTAAATCCAGCATGATATCCATATGGGAAGGTCACGATGAACTGGCCTGCTTTCTGTGTCACCTGATGTGTTAAGCAGAAATGTACTTTTGAGGGGTTTTTTTCAGGGTGATTGAATTTGTATTTGAAGGTATTAATGTTATGTATACCTATGACAGATGTCAAAGTTAACACATTAGTGCATGCAATTCAAGTTATATGTGTTCATTTTTCTTAACCGTGACTAACGCATTTACCATTAATAAAGCATAAACCAGCATATACACTGGTTGGAAAAGGGCAGATACTTCGTGATGCATATACACCACAAAACATCTACACTTGCCCGACTTGTGACAAAAATCAAGCACTTTACTGCCACTGTAAGGTGCAATTTAATAACCACAGAATGATATCTTAACTATCACTAAAATGCAGAATGAGACATTGTTTGCAAGCGCTTTTCATGTGAAGTTTAAAACAGGCCTTGACGCTGACAATGTCAACCTGACACAAATAGCGAATGTGACTTTATGATTGATGTAGCAAAGTGGAAAGCCACAGTCCATGGAGGATGAGAGTTTAAGAGATTTAATGTGCATTGCAATGAATACTCAGGCTAAGGGTGCATAGTTCTTTCAATTATTCAACCTCCAATTAGACTTACTGAACTGTTTAATGTTACTTGAATTGATGCTATTTTAGTCCATTTCTGTCTTAATACTGTGGAAGGCTTTGTTTGGAAAATGCTTATAAAGCATTATATTGTTACTAGTGCTGTCAGTCGATTAAAACATTTAATCACGATTTTTGTAGTTAATCGCAGATTTTAAAAGTGCTTAATTTGACACTATATGTACTTATTTTCTTGTCCAAATTCACATATTTCAATCTTAGGATAGAAAACAAAACAAAACAATATGTACCAATATAATGCTTTATTAACATTTTCTAAACAAAGCCTTCCACAATATAAAGATAGAAAGTCACTAAATTATCACCAATTCAAGTAACACTAAATTTTTGTTATGTCTAAGTGGGAGTTTGACTAATTACAAGAACTAGGCCCCACATAGTTTGCATTTTTTCATTGCAATGGGCATTAAATCTCTTAAACTCTCATCCTACACAGACTGTGGCTATCCGCTTTGCTACAGCAATCGTGAAGCTGCATTCATTTTTCACGTCAGGGCATCAATGCCATCGTCGAGTCACTTTGCCACTTTGAACTCACCATGAAAAGTGTTTCTAAACAAACACGTCTTATTCTGCGTTTTGGTGATAGTTAAGATTTAGTGTGCTTCAGTGGTAATTAAAATAAGCCTTATATAGGCTGAAAAATATTGGATTTGTATCTACTTCTAAGTCCCATCTGGGCTTGTTTTGTACATCAAATAGCGCTAAGAGATCTTTTCTCCATCATTTTAGCACTGACAGGGAAGTGCTGTCAGAGATAATTCTATTTACTGAGATAACAACTTCTGCAGCTCTATCATAGGAGAGAGAGTAACAATCAACTAGTGTGTCACGACAGTACCGCCCACAGAATGTCTATGGGACCGCCGTGTTATGCAGTTTTATGCTAAGCTTGTAGGCTCCTCTTGGTAAAAGGGCTCTGGCGATGTTGTGTGCCTGTTTGTGAGTCAGTGTAATGACACTCCGGGCAAAAAAATGACAAAAAAATCCTTCACACCAGTGTTTATGCTGGTAAGGGTAAATGTGTTAATCGCGATTAAGAGAAATGGAGGTGTTAAACTTTTTTAATTAATCGCATGCATTAACACACTCGTTCTGAGAGCCCTAATTGCTACATATTGTTTTGTTTTCTTTCCTAAGAAGAAAATAAGTGCATTTTGACAGGAAAATATGTATAGTTGTAGTCAATTGTGTGCGCTTTCAAAATATGCAATTAATCCTGACTAACTATGAAAAATCATGCGATTAATCGTGAAAAACTGATTTTAATCGACTGACAGTACTAGTCCATATACATTTTAGTACATTATGTTTGGACAGACACTGAAATGTCTTGACAGCATCTAAAATATGTACAACTTTAGAGACATACAAATCTTTACGATATTTACTAGTCTGAATTATACTTGCGAGAACCATTGTGTACATATCACCATAGAAAATAGTAGATTATGCAGAAACTTCAATAAAGACTTTTTTAATGGCAAATATACTCATAAATGTAATCCAGATGAATTAGGATCAAATTAGGTAACTGTATTAAATAAGTTATATAAATGTGATGTAATTTAACATATATAATTCATATTTAATATTAATATTTATTCTAATTTATTATAAAACAATTATTGAACATTAAATTTTCCTATCCAACTGTACAAAAATGTACATTACTAAGCACCGGATTTTAGTTGATAACCTCAAAATAATGTATTTTTCAGAAAAAAACAAAAAATATATTACGTATATATATTAAATATATTAAAAAATAAGTTTTTTGCTAAATAAACACAACTAACCTTCTCAAAGGGTATACCGTACTTCCTCAGGATTGATGGTGAAATTAAAGTCATTTTGTGTCGCAAGAAGGCTTCACAACTTTGAGCACTCCCAGGAAAGAATCCTGTGTGAATGCAGATCAGGAGTGTTAAAGAGCTGATGAAGAGGAGAATGAATTCATAGTCAGAAAATTACAGAGTACTACCGTACCTTTGGCAAGACGCTCCAATCGTTTTCCATGCTCCGGAGGCACCACATACCTGTAGAAAAGTTTGTTTTAAATTCAAGTAATAATGCCTTTAAAATCTCTTCAGTAGAATAAGAGGTGTGACATGAATATTACACATGTGTTGTGACAGTACCAGGACTTGGGTTCACCGAAGTGAAGGTAATTAATGCTGTAGAGATCCATGTCTTCTGTGTGCCACGCAAATGTGCTCTTCCACATCCCAAAATACAGAAACGGAGTGTTTACACCTTTAACTGTGATTGCACTTTCTCTCTCAACCATGTCCAAAATAGTGTTCAGGCGGCCAATATTCCACTCCGTCACATCCTATTATGAGAATAAAGATACATGTATGATTGTGATTATTTTATAGCACTGTTTTGACACTATGAACAGAACAGAAATGGTTGTGACTGAGAGATTATAGTGAAAAACAGACAAAGTGAGAGTAAAAGTGAACTCACTGGATCATAGAGGGTCCCACTGACATCTGCCCCATATAATGGTGGGCTAAACGTTAAATTCTTCCAATATTTCCTCTCAAGTTCATCAAAATCAGCATATCTGGGATTACAGAATCTGCAATGGTGGAGTGAGAGAATCATTTTACTTTGTAAATAAGTCACACAAAATGCATTAAATGTTAGTAAAGTGAAGTATTTCTGAGTAAAACTAAATATTCAATGGGAAATAATGCAGGGAAGGACTTCACATTATTCAATGGGATTTTGCTGGATCATAAGTGGGTGTTCAATATTATTGGCTATTAAAATTTGTATTATAATGGATGTTAATTTCAACGTATAGTAAAATATTTTAAAAATCAAAAGTTGTTTACGTTAACGTTAGTTAATGCACAATAAACTAACATGAACAAACAATGAACAACTGTATTTTTATTAACTATCATTAACAAAAAATGTATAATAGCTGTAAAAATATATAGTTCATTGTTAGTTCATGATACCTAATGCAATAACTAATAAATAAATAAATAGCATGTAAGGATGAATTGTGCAGGCCAGGAAATTAAAATTAAATAAACAAGAGTCAATTTTGATTTCATGTTGTATGGTTTTCTGCTCCTCACTTGTCTGTGTTGGCAGTTTTGCGAAATTCGCGGACGGTCATTGGCTTCTTCTGGATGTTGTACTGCGTGAAGAGCCCCGACTGGCCAGTCACAACCTGTTGAATCGGGGTGGAAATCACCAGGTCGTCGATGTCATCGTATGTGCGCCGCGGCTTCCAGTCCTTTGGTGGCACCACCTACACCAAAAATACACAACACTAAGCAATGCATACTTCCAATGCTCACCCAAAACACTAAATAAAAACATAGAAAATAAACCTGGAAAGATACTGACTAAATCTACCACATGTAAACAAAGAGTGGCTAACCTTAGCCATCCCGGCTCTGTGAGCCCCCTGTGACTCCATATATGCGATGTATCTGTTAAAGTCTTTGAACTCGTCTTTTGTGGGATGAAAGGTCATGATCCTGGTACCAGGAAATTGGGAGCTCTGAGAGACAGAGTCCGAAGCCATTCTGACACTTGGACTGTAAGAGAGAAACAGATAACATTTTAGCAACAAAACAACATCCATAATATTACAACATACTGCAGTGTGACATGTTATGGAAAAATGAACCCTTGTGCACTGTTCGTTTTAGACTCACACTTGTATTGTTCGCGTCGTCAAATTTGACCGAAAACAATAAATGTGTAATTTTTTTTTTAATGAAAGAAATGTAATACTACTAACTTCAATAAAGTAAAAACACTAAAGTTGTGCATTTCTGAGGTGATTTTTATGCTATTTAGATCTTATCTACCTTTAAATTTCTCAACTACACCATTAATTTAGATATGCAAATAAGCAAATTTATGTTCATTTTACTACAATAAAAACCTACACTTCAATAAGTTGAAACATGATGAAAATATGAGAATGTGTTATGTATTAGGGGCAGATTGCAGCAATCTGTAGCAAAAAAAAAATTAAAAATATGTAATGACAATAATAGCCAGTAATTCAACAAGCCACGTGATAAAATGTGCGGATTGACGGTCTCAGACGCGGAGGCAACTGAGATTCGTCCTCCGCCACCACGAGGACTCGGAGCGCATTGGGAACAGCACATTCCACCCAAATTGGGGAGAAAGGGGGAGACAAAAAGAAAGAAATAAAATAATAATTTGATGTCTATCCTTTTATTGTCCATCTGGTCAAAGTTGATATGGGTTTTAGAAAAGTAATTAGTAATGAGTAATTTAATTACTTTTCAGACAGAGTACAGTAATCTAATTACAATGTAGAAGATTTAATTAGTATTAATAACTTTTTTTTGGCGTAACTTACCCAACACTGGTTATAATCATGTTCTCTTTTAAAGTTCTGACCCAAAACTCTCTCAAACTCACACAAAAACAACAACACAACGAGTATACACACGGCTAAAACTGCTGAAATAACACAAACACACACCTCCAGCTCAACACACACACGCGCGCGGTAATACTCAATAACGCGTGATATTAACAGCTCGTCTGAGTGTATAACTGTGTTATTACATGAAGTATTGATCTGCTCCAAACTTTGACGAGCCTTGATTGCTAACTCCTGTAAACAGCGAGATTCACGCACAGAAACACACATTAAATCACCCCACACGCATTGAAACCCGACAGTTTCTATGAGGAGAGCAGGCGAGTTTACTCACGGGTGTTGAGGGCTCGGCTGTGGGCTGTCGAGTGCACAAACACAGAGAAACAGCGCAGAAAAACACGATTATACTGCAGACATGTCTTCCATTAGAGTGCAGCCGACTGCGCATGCGCACAAACACTATTTACAAAGATGGAAGAAGGCGTTCCCCTCTTATCAACTCACTCCATATGACTCCTGTGGGGCCGTAAAGATATAGAATATACATCATTGTATACATCCATATGGTGATATCTAGATATAAAGTAAACTGTTAATTTGTAAAACTCACTCTTTATTTATATTTCAGTATCATATTGGTCATGTAGTGTAGTTTATTTGTAAAAATACTCTATGGCACAATATAAATGATAGTCACTAAAGACTCATTAACAAAAACAACATTCGCCATACACATCCATTGTGACACACACACACACATGCACAAACACACACTAATATATAGCCTAGAATATACACATTATATATACCTAAATGGCTATAGGGATGTGTAAGGTGAGATATAGAAATACTATATATTATATACTATATATTTACTTACATGTGGCTTGATAAAGATGAATTGAGTGGTTGTTACATATTGTCTTAATCTATATATTTTATACAATCTAAATATTTGCAATCTATATGACTCAATATGACTGAGATGTAAAGACTAAGGCATACAAATAATCTACAATCTAATCTTTATATACTCACACATATGGCTCTATATGAGCTTTGATATAACAAGATATCCCATAAACGAGCTTTATATGGCATGTTTAGTTATACAAATATACAGGGGGTGGGGTGGGTTGTATAAGTAATCTCATTGTCTATATAATCTATGTGGCCCCATATGGCTAAACAGTGTCAGTTATAATAATTTTCTTTGATGTATGCATGTATGTATATATATATATATATATACACATCGTGATTATTGTGTACAAACTGTTGACTGGGCCTGAGTATGTGTTGATTACCAAGGTCAATCCGAACCAGCAACTCTGACCTCAGAACAAAGGGATAACTTGTGCTTAATTAGTGAAATGACTAGTTTGCAGTTTAATTAGTCAACTTTTCTATCCACATGTAGAGCTGATTGAAGCAGGACTGATTTTTCCTGGTGTTCCATGAAGAATGAATATGTAAAACCAGCAGAATTCACTCCAAACAATGAAGGCCTTCAGATTACACTGCAGTGGCCAGTGTATTGGCTCGCTTGGCTGGGTAACTCTAAGGTTCTGGCAAAGGCACAGACACACCGGAGAGGAACAAGCCATCTGTTCACCAGGAAATGTGTCAAGGGAAGGAGGATTCAGCGATACAAAGCCCCACAATAACAATGTACAAACCCCAATTAAGCATTTTATTAACACATATTTCTCTCCTTTTTTATTAACAAATAGAAAACAGACACAACCGATTTGTTGCCTGTACAACAGATTTACTGTGGTTTTGTATCTTTGTGAACACAAAGTGAAATGATTTCTTACCATGTGCTCATATTTCATCTTTGTGCTCAGGCCATAGGAGAAAAGAAACGCTCAAGTATGCACACATTTTCAGTCCAATGATGCAGTTGTGACGTTACAGGAGATTTGTCTTCATGAGCCACAGTGAAAAATGATCGGATGTCCGTTAATACCACATATGGAGAGTTCAGGATTGTTTTCAATCTCAGCTGGTGAGTTGAGTAATTTCATTTCACTATCAGCCAAAGCACTTCAGCTGCTAGTCTGAACGGTGATTTCTGAGGTTCATTGGACGTGCGTGACGGCTGTACATGTGCGTGCAAGTTTGTCAGGTCAAGGCCTGGTCGTTAGTACGAGTTGACCTTTAACCTCTGCTGACCCAGCTTGAAACAAAGACTTTGCTGTGGCAGCAAGTGTTGAGAGTTTCCAGATAATGACAGTTTACTGCTATTTCGAGCAGACTGAGTTCTCTCATTTCATTAGTTTATTCAGTTTTCTTTAACGACAGCAGATTCATTCAGATCGCTAAATCTGGTGTAAGCATTTCATCCTTTGTATTTGATTATATTGTTTTTCTAAAGTATCAGGAGGTGAAAAGTTTTGTTTTTTTAATATATATAAAAGTTTCCCCCTTTACCATCAAAATAAAAGATCATTGAAATATCATAATAATGATAAAAAGTAAGAAATCATCAGCAGCTCTTAATACACCTCTTTTAGTATTAATAACTTGGGTCATGTGAAAATACATGTCCACATGTGCTAAAAATAATTGAACATAAAGGAAAATTTCAAAAAAGAATAATAATATTAATATAAGAAAAAATAAACATTAAAACAAACCCCTTAGATACACAATGATCAGCATAAATGATACAAATATTGTACTTTCTGACAGATATACCAACAGAAATGGCAACAATGATAATATTACAAAAATAATAATAAAACAGCAAAAAGTTATATTCTTAATCAGAATTTTTTTTCTTGTTTTCTAGTAGAAAATATCTAAACATCCTTAAAACAAGCCAAATGTACTTGAGAATCAAATGTACTTATTTACCTAATACATCTTAAATGTATGTGGCCTTCTCAGTCAAAAATATCATAATTAAGATATCCAAGCACCTGAGCGACCAAGCAAAGCCGTATTTACCAGCTGCAAACTCAGAATTCTAGATGATCCCGATTTGCTAAGACGCTGGAAGCATGTCATCATGAAAGATGATGGAAAGCAATTATTTAGCAGATGTATTTTAAATTCAGTGCTATTTTTTTTTAAATAATATTGATTTGTTATAAATGACAGACATAAAAACAAACATAAATTTAAAGACTCACCCTTCGAGGTTCGTTTTGTTCAAATTAATTAATAATATGTTAAATATCACCAGTGTTTGCAATCCAATTACAAAGTGATTAGTTACTGTACTCTAATTACTTTTTTATCAAAAAGTAGTGTAGTGCATTACATTTTAAATTCTTGTAATCAGAATACAGTTACTGTTTTCAATTCTTTAATTACTTTTAAGTACATTATAGGGTTATGCTTATTTCTAATATACTATTTATGTAGAATACAGGAATTAAGGCCCCGTAACGAGTCGTTGTGGAGAAATATGATGTGCCGAGTATATGTCTTGAAAGAACAATAAACAAGAAATATAGACATTATTTTCAATTGTTGAGCGGAAAAGTGTTTTAGACAGTAACTTAAAAGTAAAGTAATTAGTAGTGCGATTACTTTTTCAATGAAGTAATTAGTAAAGTAATCTGATTACAAATTTAGAACAATAATTAGTAACCATTTTTAGGATATTTATTTTTAAGTAATTTACCCAACACTGGATACCATGTAGTGATAAATCATATAGGTCATGTAAAAGTACTGCAGGTGTATTTACTTACACTTATCTAGTTTGGCTTCTTCTGTATTATGTTTTCCACAGAATGCGTGACATGTCGTGATTTCGCATGTGCACTTGAAGGCAAAATGTGTCTATTTTTCGTACAAACCCAATTCTGAAAAAGTTGGGACAGTAAGAAAAATACTAATAAAAACAAAAAGGGTGATTTGTAAATTATATTCAACCTTTGCTATATTAAAAGCACAACAACTAAACATTACATGGTGTTTTACCTTGTGAATTTCTTTTTTTTTTTTAATGTAAAGTCATTTCAAATCATATGATTGCAACACGCTCCAAAAAAGTTGGGACAGTTGAGTTTTCCACTGTGAAGCATCACCATTTCTTCTAATAACACTTATTAAGCAATTAGACACTGAAGACACAAGTTTGTTGAGTTTAAAAAGTGGAATTTACCCCCATTCATCCATTATGCAGGTCTTCAGCTGCACAATTTTAAGGGGTCTTCGTTGCCATATGGTGCACTTCATAATGTGCCACACATTCTCAATTGGAGATGGTCAGGACTGCAGACAGGCCAATCTAGCACCCGCACTCTCTGCTTATTCGGCCAGTATATGGTTTGAAGTTGTCCTGCTGGAAAATTCCAGGATGTCCCTGGAAAAGACGGTGCTGGATTGCAGTATATGTTGCTGTCTGCATTCATCGTGTTCTCATAGATGTGCAAGTTACCCATGCCATGTGCACTGACACACCCCTGGCCGTTACAGACATTGGCTTTTGGACCTGATGCTGACAACAGCTTCGATGGTCCTTTTCCTCTTTGTCCCGGAGAACACGACGGCTGTGTTTTAAAAAAAAAATATTTGAAATGGACTCTTCGGACCAAAAAATACTTTTTTTTAACTTTCCATCTAAGATGAGACTGAGCCCAGAGATATCAGCTGCGCTTCTGGACAGTGATGATGTGCGGCTTCTCCTTTACATTGTAAAGTCTTTACTTGCATCTGTGGACACAGCGGCGAGTGGTGTTGACTAACAAAGGTTTACTAAAGTTATCCCAAGCCCATGTTCATGATATCCACAACAGATGAATGATGCTGTTTAAGACAGTGACGTCTGAGGGATCAGAGATCACACGCAATCAGAAGGGATTTTCGTCTTGCCCTTTACGCACCGAGATTTGACCAGATACCTTGAAACTTTTAACTATATTTTCCACTGTAGAGGATGAAATGCCCAAAATCCCTCCAATATGTCTTTTGGGAACATTGTTCTCAAAGTGACAGATTATTTGATGAAGCATCACTTGGTAAATTTGAACGATTCTCGCTCTTGAAGGACTAGGCTGTTTTTGGAGGCTCCTTACTATGACACGATTGCCTGTTTAACATCTCCTGTTTCATGTCGCCTTGTTATTTCAACTTCTCAAATTGATACTAGTCTTAAATTGCCCGTCTCAACTTTTTTGGGTGCATGTTGCAAACATCTGAAAAAACACAATGAAATTCACAAGATAAAACATCATGTAATGTTTAGTTGTAGTGATTTCAATATAGCAAAGGTTGAATATAATTTACAAATCACCCTTTTTGTTTTTATTAGTATTTTTCATACTGTCCCAAGTTTTTCAGAATTGGGGTTGTAAGAAAAATAGACACATTTTGGAATTGGGGTTGTACCTCAATACCCCATAAACCGTTATATTTAGCTTGATTTATGCTTAAAATATTTAATAAAATAAAAAAAGTATTTGCAATATGGTTATTAAAAATAAACATTCATTTACAATTTCACTGCTCAAGAAATGTGTATAGTTTTAAGGATCTTTAGATATTTGTACAAGTAAAAAAAAGGAAAAATGACTGATTATGAAAATCGTAGACGACAATCGTGAACATGAAGAGCATAATGATATGGTAATAATAAAAAAGCGGTAAGGTAATACACTCAGCAGGGTAAAAAGACAGGAGCGGTGCATATATAGGGACCAGAATGAAACGTTTGCGGCTGTTTAAAGAGAGAAGAACACGAATGGAGTGAATTATCTCCCTGTCCATTTCTCTCCGTCTGTCTGTCTCTCTTTCTCCCTCCAGCAGTATTGACTGAACAGGTAGGATGTTTATGACTCAGAGAAAAGTAGCGGCTCTGTGGAGGTGGCGTTCTGAGGCATTCTGGGAGTGGTTACGTTGCATAGTGATCAAAGCTGCCCAGGTACTCTAGAGCTGCCCGGTAACACAGCTGGTACTGGTCCTGTAAATACACACAGAACACATGCTGTTACACTCAGCAGCATGAGGGTGAGTAAATGATGACAGAATTTTCATTGTTGGGTGAACATAAAGGATGTGAGAATATCAAGCTTGTGTGAGTTACCTCTGTCTGTACCATGGCAGGTCTCTGTGTGCGCAGCGTTTTTATGGTCTGGAACATGTCCACCACTCCTTCATATCTCATCCGCTCCAGCACGATACTCAGAGTGATAAACACTCCTGTTCTGCCCACACCAGCACTATGTGTGACCAAAAAAAGAGCTATTTAGTACAAACATACAGGCAAACGATAGAAAAATAAAGTTGCTAATAATTAAGGCATGAATTCCAAACCTTTTCACTAAATGAACGAAATGAAGGAATTTAATCATTTTCAATTAACTACACTAATATAATAATTTGAATCTAAGAAGATCACTCGAGGGGGTATATTTTGCATTAATGGCCAGTTAACTGTAATGAACCTGAATACTATACGGCTACTTACCACTATTGTAAAAAATGGATGTGACATAATGATTTGAGTTGAACTTATTTTATAATGTGAGAAGAAAGAGATTACAGACATGAAACTTGCACACTATAGGAGATTGGTTGCCAGGGACAGCAGACAACTACACAGGTTATTGTTCATTATAATTTATGCACAAATATTTGACCAATCAGAAGTGTTCCAGAGAACCGTGTAATAAACAACATTTACCTACATATATTTTTACTAAAACATAGCAGGTAAAATGCAACACGGAGGCATCCACGAAGACTTTTGAGTGATGAAACAAATGAATAATTTAATCAGAGTTTGGAATGCATGGAAGCCCTTAACCACAAGGTGAAAAAAGCTCACTAGATGAATTTGTTTTTTAGGTATCTTAATGCCTTCCTGAGTCTATGTCCTACAAAATACACTGCAAATTATTGTTTTTTCTTATAATTATTTGCAGAGATTTCATATATATATATATATGAAATAAAATAAAATCAGCAGATAAAGTACCACAGACATTCTGTCACCTTGAAAGCACAAGATTTCATGCTTACTGATAGTGGCACCTGGTGGTTGGGGTTGGTACCACATGCTAATTGTTAGCTAGCAAAGAAAAAAAAAAATCATGTGTTGCCTCCTGAGGGGAAAAACGATTCAGTGAGAGAAAAAAAAAAGCCAGACAAAAAAAATAAAAATAAATAACATGCGGAAATTGTGTTTGTAGGGCATACGCTCAGGAAGGCACTAATATACCTAAAAAAATAAACATTTCCCCAACTTGTGGGTTTAGGGCTTCCGTAGGAATTGAAACAGACAGTTCCCTTACGATTTAGGCATATGGGGGATTGCATTCTTACATAACCATCGATTTATCTCTCATCTAGAAGCCCTCTACCCTTCGCCGTCAACAGGCGGAATCTTCACGGCAACGAGAAGACTCTTCACTCCCAGCAAACAATACTCCGCCTCACCACTTGTCACTTCACTGGTGAACGGGCCTTAACATCTTGATTCCTCGCAGCACTTCGGCAGGTGTTGTGTGTGTATATATATATATGAAAGAGTCGCTTGTGTGTTCGTGTCTTTTTAAAGATATCGTTCTGTAAGTGTTCCTTGTGCGAGAGGCACATCCCACCGTCAGACCAGCATAAGAGCTGCATTCACTGGAGACACTTCTCAAAAAGACAGACCGCCCTCACTGTAAGGGCATGACTCTCAAGACCCTTCGCGCATGAATCTCCCTCGTTCTGAGGGACGATTCAGCCTCACACACCCTCCCACCTTCCTCTTCTGTGATACCCGAGGGTTCACAAGAGAAGGCATGGCGGGGCCGCGAGATTGAGCAGGATGAATTTAAGGTGGACCTCGTGCCGGCACACGCCCTGCGAGTCCCTCAATCTACATGTGATGCATCTTTGCTGATACGTTATGTGCGTGACGAGCTCCGGCCCTCTGAAAGAGCATGTGGCTTCATCTTGTTCTACAGTTCTGACGCTGGGGATGATAAGGCGAGTGGTCAGTGGATGACGCTGCCGCCCCTTCCCCCAACGAAAGCGAGAAAGTTGCACGCGCCACTGACAGGGAGATGCTCCACGTTCTTTCAAGGGCGGTCAAATAGCTTGACCTTGAATGGTTTCTCCAGAAGAACCTGAACAGTCTTGCCTCGATGAATGGTTCCTGCTGTCCGGAATCAGCGCTGTCTGTTCCCTCCGGGTCTGCTCCAAAGAAGGCTCGATTGGAGACACAAAACACTGTTCCCCATCTCCCCTCAGCTGTTTATCGGGATAGGAATATTGCTGTTCATTATATTGTTGAAAATGTTGTTTCTGTGTCTTGCACTCAAATAAATGCAAAACAAATGCAATAAGTGCAGCAAATGCACAAGGTGCTGACACATTCTCAATAAAGTGCCCTTTTCCTCTTCAAAGCCCACACATTATGCACAAACGCTTCCCTATGGTGAGCGATGCATTATATCATATGGTGAGCAAACCAAATTGCTCTCTGCGGATAGTTTTTGATCCTTTTGAATTTGCATTCAACAGCATTCTGTCTTCCATGGTTTCATCGGAAGACGTGGCAGAGTCACGTGCCGAAATACACAATCTCTTCGTGAAAAGCACGATAGAGGTTGTTCCAAATTGTCAAGACCAAAAAGGTTTTACAGCTGTTATTTTCTTGTCTCCAAGAAAGATGGCGGGCTTAGGGCAATCCTAGACCTGAGACATTTGAATTGCATCCTCACAAAGCGCCCATTCAAAATGATTACTCAGAAACGTATCTTATCACACGTACACCCACACGATTGGTTTGCATCGATACATCTGAAGGGTGCATACACTTTCATATCCAAAATCACAGGATATGTATGTTAATAATCAATCTTTGTTCCTTAGTGGGGAGCACCCACTGTCCCCTCTGTTTCTCGAAGTCCCAAGCCCCGCTTGGAGCAGATGCAATGGCCCACAGAGTGCCTGATTCACTCTGTCATATGCAAAGTCCGAGAGAACATGGAAACGATTCTATTGGTTGCACAGAAATGGCCCAACCAGCCATGGTTTCCAGAAATGATAGAGATGCTGTACAGCTCGCCATGGGAAATACCGTTGAGGAGGGATCTCCTCTCTCAGGCGCAAAGCACAAACTGGCATCCCCAGCCCAAGCTGTGGAACCTGTATGTGTGGCCCCCGAATGGAGCGAGCTAAACGTGCCAGAACTGACACATTCAGTCATGAACACCATTTTACAGGACAGAGCATCTCGTGGATGACACCTCTATGGGCTAAAATGGAATGTGTTAACTGATTGGTGTCTCTCACATGGCAAAGACCCAATAAGCTGCCCCATACATGAAATTCTCATGTTTCTTCAAGAGCGATTAGACGCAGGACTCTCTCCGTCAACGCTCAAAGTGTATGTGGCGACTATATCTGCATATCACGCACCTAAAGCCGGCGCCACTACAGGCAAGCATGATTTAATCATAAAGTTCCTCATAAAATTCCTTTTTGCGCCAAAAGAGGCGGAGCTCAAACACCATAGGCAATATTACAATACTGGTGTTATTGTAGAGAGGTTTCAACCAAGTTGTGTAAGAAGGCATTAATCAACGCAATGTCTCATTCCCTTCATCTCAGGGAACGTCTCGGTTACGTATGTAACCTCCGTTCCCTGATGGAGGGAACGAGACGTCGTGTCGAAGAAGCGACACTAGGGGTCTCTCTTGAGCGCCGAAAGATACCTCTGATCTATGAAAAAAGGCCAATGAGAGTTGGCGAACAGTATTTGCATACTCCGCCTCCGGATACGGATATAAAGGCGAGAGAAATACGCTCGTTCATTCAGGATTTTTCTGAGGAGCCGGGAGTGTTCCGGGCATCTCAGCGGCTCGGCTCAGCGACGTGGCCGGGAAGACACGACGTCTCATTCCCTCCATCAGGGAACGGAGGTTACATACGTAACCGAGACGTTCCCCGTCTGTCGCTCACTTCGACGTCGTGTCGAAGAAGCGACACTAGGGGTCCACTTCAAAACTCGCCATGCGCTGAGCCGTGTACGTGTACTGCTAACACAGAAGCGGGCAGGTATTTTGCACGTGCACAAGCGACCAACTGTGTTCAGGCTGCACGTACTCTTCCCCAATGCCCCGAAAAAGCGTCAGCACCCTTTTGGTTACCCTAGGGGGGAACAAGGTGACGCTCCCAACTAGGGAACGGGCCAAGCCTGGCTGGGCCTCTTTTCTCTCTATGTTTTCTCGGCATAGAGCAAGAGCAGCCGGGGCCCTTACCGCATCGAGGGAAGGGGGTCTTATTCCGAAGTCCTATTCTTTTAGGGGGAAAAGACCCTGCGGAGGCCACACCCGCCCAGCAGGGAAGGTATAGGTGGCAAAATACACCACATGGCCACTTTGGGCATGTGGGAGGAAATGGCGCGGTGGTAGATCCAGCCTCGAGGAGGGGGGAGTTGCTACAACACGGCGACCGGAAGGCAGCGAAGGGCTGCCTAAGGGAGACGCGGGTCAGCTCGTAAGGTGACCGTACCGCGGAAATACACACAGGAGGAGTCCCGTAGGAGGCCTGATCTGTGGAGCACTTATTCCAGTAGGGGTAGCCGGAGGTACCCGTAGTGGACTGGACCAGCACGTTCCTCCGATGAACTGCTGAGGGTCCGAAGTGCTAGGGAGGAATCAACCAGGGACCTGGGTCCTCTGGGACAAAAAGCGCACTGTTTTGCCTCGGTAGAGGGAAACGGCGCTGGAACAAGCGGATCACCCGGTCAGATCATCGACGTGTACCGAGTTCTACGGGCTCGGACCTGAGAGAACACGGGACGAAACTGACTCAACCCTGAGATTGTAGAATCTCGTGAAGGTGTTAGGTGCTGCCCAGCCCGCAGCTCTGCAAATGTCTGCTAGGGAGGTGCCCCTTGCCAGTGCCCATGAGGATGCCACGCTCCTAGTGGAGTGGGCCCGCACCCGTAAGGGGGGGGCACGGCCTGGGTGTGGTAGGCCAACTGAATGGCCTCCACCACCCAGTGAGACAACCTCTGTTTGGAGACAGCGTTCCCTTTCTGCTGTCCTCCAAAGCAGACAAAGAGCTGCTCAGAGCGCCTGAAGCTCTGGGTGCGTTCCAGGTAGGCACGCAAAGCACGTACTGGACACAATAGTGAGAGGGCTGGGTCTGCCTCCTCCCGGGGCAGCGCTTGTAGGTTCACTACCTGATCTCTAAAGGGCGTGGTAGGAACCTTGGGCACATAGCCCGGTCGAGGTCTTAGGATCACATGAGTGTCTGCCGGACCGAACTCCAGGCAAGTGTCGTTAGTAGAGAACGTTTGCAGGTCCCCGACCCTCTTGATGGAGGCGAGCGCGATCAGCAGGGCCGTCTTTAGAGAGAGAGCCCTGAGTCCGGCTGATTCTAGCGGCTCGAAAGGGGATCTCTGAAGACCGGCGAGGACCACCGAGAGATCCCAGGAGGGGAACAGGTTTGGCCGGGAGGGATTTAACCTCCGGGCACCTCTTAGGAACCTGACGATTAAGTCGTGCTTGCCCAGAGACTTGCCGTCTACTGGGTCATGGTGAGCTGCGATAGCAGCAACATACACCTTTAAGGTGGACGGGGACAGCCTCCCCTCCAACCTCTCCTGTAGAAACAGGAGCACTGACCTAACTGCGCACCTCTGTGGGTCTTCTGCCCGAGAAGAACACCAATTGACGAACAGACGCCACTTT
The DNA here is from genome assembly GCA_032164185.1 of Moxostoma hubbsi. Taxonomy (NCBI): domain Eukaryota; kingdom Metazoa; phylum Chordata; class Actinopteri; order Cypriniformes; family Catostomidae; genus Moxostoma; species Moxostoma hubbsi. The sequence continues at coordinate 47,567,043 of JAVLUX010000010.1, forward strand.
AGGGCGTAGAGTTGCCTGGTAGAAGGGGCTCTGGCTTGGTTGATCGTGGCTACGACCGTGGGTGGTAGGCCAGCTAGATCTTCCGCGTCCCGTCCAGGGACCAGACATGGAGATTCCAGAGGTCTGGGTGCGGATGCCAGAGCGTGCCCCGTCCCTGAGAAAGAAGGTCCTTCTGTCGCTGTCGCGAGGAGTACGAGGTCCGAGAACCAGGCCCGGGTGGGCCAGTAGGGAGCCACGAGAGTGACTCGCTCCTCGTCCTCCCTGACCTTGCACAGCACCTGTACAAGAAGGCTCACTGGGGGGAATGCGTACTTGCGCAGCCCCACCGGCCAGCTGTGTGCCAGTGCATCTGCCCCGAGGGGAGCCTCTGAACGGGCGTACCAGAGCGGGCAGTGGGAGGTCTCTCGGGAGGCAAACAGGTCTACCTGGGCCTTGCCGAACCGTTCCCAAATCAGCTGAACCGAGTGGGGGTGAAGCCTCAAAGGCGAGTTGTGACATGTGACGGGAGCGTACGCCGCCTTGGCGATTTATGTACGCGACCGCAGTGGTGCTGTCCGACCTGACTAGGACATGTTCGTCCCGGATTAACGGGAGAAACCTCCGCAGGGAAAAGAGGACGGTCAACAACTCGAGGCAGTTGATGTGCCAACGCAGCTGGGCCCCTTTCCAACGGCCTGAGGCTGCGTGCCCGTTGCAAACGGCGCCCCAACCCAATCTGGAGGCGTCGGTTGTGACCAAGACGCGTCTGGACACCTGCTGTAGGGGTACTCCAGCCCGTAAGAAACAGAGGTCTGTCCAGGGGTTGAATGTTTGTCGGCAGGCGGGGGTGATTGTTACCCGGTGCGTGCCGCGGCGCCATGCTCGTCTCGGGACTCGGGTCCGAAGCCAGTGTTGGAGCGGTCTCATATGCATCAAGCCCAGCGGCGCGACCGCCGCGGCGGATGCCATATGTCCCAGGAGCCTCTGGAAAAGTTTTAAGGGGACCGCTGTGCCCGGCCTGAGGGCGGCGAGGCAGTTCAACACTGACTGAGCACGCTCCTTTGTGAGACGTGCGGACATTGAGACCGAGTCTAACTCCATCCCGAGAAAAGAGACGCTCTGAACTGGAGTGAGCTTGCTCTTTTCCCAGTTGACCTGAAGCCCCAGACGGCTGAGGTGCCTGAGCACCTGGTCTCTGTGAGCGCATAGTAACTCTCGCGAGTGGGCTAGGATGAGCCAGTCGTCGAGGTAGTTGAGTATGCGGATGCCGGCTTCTCGGAGCGGGGCAAGAGCTGCCTCTACGACTTTCGTGAAGACGCGAGGGGACAGAGACAGGCCGAAGGGGAGGACTTTGTACTGATACGCCTGGCCCTCGAACGCAAACCGCAGGTAGGGGCGGTGTCGGGGCAGGATAGAGACGTGGAAGTACGCGTCCTTCAGGTCTACCGCTGTGAACCAATCTAGATGCCGGACGCAGGTTAAAATATGCTTCTGCGTGAGCATTTTGAACGGGAGTTTGTGCAACGCTCGGTTGAGAACTCGCAGGTCCAAGATTGGTCGTAAGCTGCCGCTTTTCTTGGGTACGATGAAGTAGGGGCTGTAGAAACCCTTCTTCATCTCGGTTGGAGGGACAGGCTCTATCGCGTCTTTGGCCAGAAGAGTCGCGATTTCCGTGCGCAGAGAGTGGGCGTGTTCGCCGTGTACTGCGGAGAAGCGGACGCCCATGAAGGGGGGCGGGGGCCTGGCAAACTGAATTGCGTAACCGAGTCGGATGGTCCGTGCCAGCCAGCGAGACGGGTTGGGAAGTGAAAGCCACGCGTCCAACCTCTGCGCTAGGGGCACTAAAGGGACGATTAATTTTGACGTACCCGGCGGGGCTTCGCAGCGGGGCGGAGCAGGTAGGGCAGCGTTGGGCGGCGACGGGGCGACCCGCGGCTGAGGTGCTGAGAAAAGACTCAAAGCACTTACCTTGCTCCGCACACCCGGCAGGGGGCGGGTTAGCGACTGAGGAGGAGGTCCTGGGTAGGCGTCCTCTAGACTCGTCGGGACCGGCCGGCCGGGGGACAGTCGTGGGGCTGAAGACGGGTGGTCCGTGTCCAGGAGGCCAGGACTGTCGGGATCTAAGGGCAAAGTGCCGTGAGAACGGCATTTGCGGGCCAGGTGACCCAGAGACACAGGAAATAGCTCTTTTACTGAGAATGTGGGTACCGCAACCCCATCTAAGGGGGGGCGGCAAATTAAATTGTTTAGAAACAAAAGATTCTCCTCCCGGCCCTCCACCGGGGGACGGAGTGGTCTTACCACCTCCGGAGCTAACGTCTGCGTCGCTGGGTCGTCCGTCTCAGGACCGCCTGGGAGCCTTCCGGGTCCTCGAGGGAGTCCGGGAGACGGGGGGCGTCTGCTTCTTGCGGTGTGCTCGACGCAGGGGCTGAGAGCTGGGCCCGGGTTGAGGCGGAGCAGATTTCTTAGCCGCAGGAGGACGCCCTCGGCGAGCAGACGGGGCAGTGGCCCTGGCGGCAGGTTTGCGGCGAGGCAGGATGTGTGAGATGGCCTCCGTCTGTCTTTTCACCGCGGAGAACTGCTGGGCAAAGTCCTCGACGGTGTCGCCGAAGAGGCCAAGCTGGGAGACAGGGGCGTCGAGGAAGCGAACTTTGTCGGCCTCACGCATCTCGACCAGGTTGAGCCACAGATGACGTTCCTGGACCACTAGGGTGGCCATCGCCTGCCCGAGTGCCTGCGCGGTGACCTTCGTGGCCCTGAGGGCGAGGTCGGTCGCTGAGCGCAGTTCCTGCAACACGTCGGGATCAGGGCTACCCTCGTGCAGATCTCTGAGCGCCTTGGCCTGGTGGACTTGCAGGAGAGCCATGGCGTGCAGGGCGGAGGCGGCCTGTCCCGCGGCGCTGTAGGCTTTGTTGTTGAGGGAGGATGAAGTCCTACAGGCCTTGGAAGGGGGTACAGGGCGCCCGCGCCAGGTGGTAGGGTCACCGGGACAGAGATGGAGCGCAACTGCCCTATCCACCTGGGGAATCGCCGTGTACCCGTGGGCCTCTCCGCCGTCGAGGGTAGCGAGAGCGGACGAGCAGGGCTTTTGACGGACGGAGAGCGGGGCTCTCCATGACGACGTCAGCTCGTCATGCACTTCCGGGAAAAACGGGACCGGGGGGGGGCGTGGCTGTGAGCGGCGCCCAGACCCCAGGAACCAGTCATCCAACCGTGACTGGTGTGGGGAGGGTGGAGGTTTCCAGTCCAACCCCACCCCGACGGCGGCCCGGGCAAGCATGTCGGACATCTGCGCATCCGCCTCAACCTGGGCCTGCTTGCCCGAAGGCGGCAGTCCAGGGGAGGAGTCAGCGTCAGACGCCGCGCTCTCCGATGGAGCGGCGAGCTCATCGGCTTCAGGCTCAAGAGGATAGGCAGACCGGCCCGGAGGCGAGTCGCCGTTACCTCGAGACTGGACGGAGGTAAACGAGCGTGTCGGGGGGCAGGTGGTCCGAGGGGACGTGCCCGGCGGAAGCGCACCCGCTGCCCTCCCCAAATCGCCTCCAGCGCCAACCGCATCGTCCTCAATCCCGTGGGAAGAAGGAGCGATACGGGGGGCGGCTGGAGTGGCGTGCTTTCTATTGAAAGCAAGCCGCGACCGCAACGTTACCATGGTCATGTTCTCGCAGTGAGAACATGAGCCATCCACAAACGCAGCCTCGGTGTGATCGGCGCCCAGACACACGAGACAGCGCCTGTGGCCGTCAGAAGCGGAGAGCACTCTACCGCATCCAGGAACTACACAGGGGTTGAATGGCATCTTTAAAAAGACGCGCCCTGAAAAGGGCGTTCAACACCGCTATGTATTGCTCTTTTAGAGAAATAAACTCTTTATGAGAAATATAACTCTTTATATTGAGAAACTCTTTCAAACTCTGCACTGTCGAAGCGCCCAGGGGCAAACTGCACGCCGGCAGAGAAGAGAAAAACAGCCGCTGTAGTGCGCCGTAAATCCAACAGCAGCAGAGCGTCAGAGGATCAGAAGCAGGATCAGCAGTGTAATACGCAGCAGTCAGCATAAACACGACCTTCGGCTCCGAAGAAAATTACTGAATGAACGAGCGTATTTCTCTCGCCTTTATATCCGTATCCGGAGGCGGAGTATGCAAATACTGTTCGCCAACTCTCATTGGCCTTTTTTCATAGATCAGAGGTATCTTTCGGCGCTCAAGAGAGACCCCTAGTGTCGCTTCTTCGACACGACGTCGAAGTGAGCGACAGACGGGGAACCGAGGTTACGTACGTAACAGAGACGTTTGAACCAATGGAAAATAATAAACTGTAAAACCAACTGTTTTTTAGGCAACTACGGTTTAAATTCTATTATATATAATATTATATTATATCCACTACCTCTTAAAAGATTTTACATTTTTGAAAGAAATTGCCATTTCTCTTCACAAAGGATGCATTAAATTAATCAAAAATAAGTTGAAACAAGTGTTTTATATTTATTTCAAAATAAAATGTTTACCCATAATACCAAAGCCCCATTTTCAGTTGTCATTACTCCAATCTACTAAGAATTTACTGTGTCATGTAATCCTTAAGAAATCATTCAAATGTGCTTATTTGATACCTGATAAACTTCTTATTTTTAGAACAGCTGAAAATGGTTGAGCTACTTAATGAAGTGTGCAAATCGCAATACAGTGTCTTCTTGCATTGAGTACGCTTGCATATCTTACAAGTCATGTTACACTTGCAAGTCAATTCTATTTTAAAAATGGCCGAAAAGAAACAAATTTCTACTGAAATTCGTCAGTCTATTTTATGTACTTCTTTCTAATAAATGAACTCAAGCTGGAATACATCTTGAATATTTGATATATTGACCATTCCTACTGCTACAAATACACAACGTATTGTGTTCAGTAATTATCACGCTTGTTTATTCTCACCTGCAGTGAACAGTGATTGGTCCATCCTGTCCGAACTGCTCCTTGGTTTTGTGAACTTGGCCAATGAAATCAATGAAGCCCTCTCCTGTCTTTGGCACACCTTGTTCTGGCCAATCAGTGAACTGGAACTGGCGGATCGTTCTGGACTGGCCATCCTTAGAGAGAGCAGATGAGTGCTTTAATGAAACAATAAAGAGCACAGCTCAAGATGTACTGTCACCTCTGAGGAAACCTACCCTGGCGTCTGTGACTTTAAACTCCCGTAAGATGTATTGCGGCATGTTGTATTCAGCCATGGGGTCCACAACAAAATATTGGTATCGAGCAGATCTCTCTGCAGGCCAGTACTGATGACACTTCTCCTGTAGAGTGCAAAATCACACATGTTCATAAGCCCTTTTCACAAATGTCTCTATCCAAACCCAATTCTGTTCCACCCACCCTTTCCGAAAGTGCCTTTTTTATTGATAGGTGAGGAGGGAGGCTAGTGATTGGGAAGCTTTATTTTGAATAAGTTTGTGATTGTGTGTGTAGGATGACAGGGGTGTGTACTCACCCGTCCCATCTCTCTGAGTTTCGTCAGCATCACTATAATAGTGGAGTTGTGCTCCCACAGCATCCTCCAGAAGTCTTCCGTGGTTTCGGCGAGAGTACCCTGTGTGGCTATATACGCCTTCTGCTGCCTGCAGGAACAACATGTGAAGATGCAGTTTAAATACACAATCAACAAACATACATCCACTCACTCAAACACACATAGAGAAAATTGTCCAAGATCTGCCTGCTTAAACACCCCAAAAAATGACAATTCTTTTATCATTTACTTACACTCATGTATTTTGTGGAACACAATGAAAGTAAATGGTGACTGAGACTGTCACTCTGCCAATCATCTATTGTGTTCCATGGAAGAAAGAAAGTCATACAGCTTCGGAACAACACAAGGGTAAGCAAATGATTACAGAAATTTCAATTTTTTTGAACTATTCCTTTAAATCAGGGATCTTCCCCACATGAATTTTCAATACTTTTTGAAGATGTTCAGTCATTCACGAGAACAGGATTTTTAAAAATAATGGGGTGGATTTTCATTTATATACTGTACTGTATCAGGCTCTTATCTTTTGTCACAATAGTTGACTTAAAACAATTAGTAGCACTTTACAATAAGGTTGTATTTATGAACATTAGTTAATGCATTAATCATCATGAACTAACATTGAAACATATATATTTTTAGTCAGCATTTTTGATTGTTGTTTAATGTTAATTATATATATAAAATTGTCAACTAATGTAAACTTTTAATTTGAAAAATGTATTAGTATATGATTAATAAACACTATAAAAGTATTGTTCACTGTTAATTCATTTTAGCTAATGTTGTTAACTAATGTAAACTAATAAAACCTTATTATAAAGTGCTACTAAATAATACAGTACGACTAAATCAACTCATATTGATTGAAAAAAAAAAATAGTAATTAAATTTTTTTTTTATTTGATTATTTTTTGTGTTTCCATGTCCGACAACCAATATTCAGAACCGATATTAATAATATTTTTATTTTTGCCTTTTTGTACAATTATCACTAAATAATCATAACACTACAACAATAAAAAATAGCATTCACCTATAAATATTAATATAAATAATAATACAAACACACACACACACACGTGTGTTTTAAGGGGACTTTCCATAGACATAATGGTTTTTATACTGTACAAACTATATATTCTATCCCCTAAAACTCACAGAAAACTTTCTGCATTTTTACATTTTCAAAAAAGATAATTTAGTATGATTTATAAGCTGTTTTCCTCATGTGGAACGGACAAAATGTCCCACCAACGTCATAAAGTTCGAGTTTTACTATCCTTATGGGGACATTTGGTCCCCACAAAGTGATAAAAACACGCTCACACGCACGCACACACACACAAACACGCACACACACACACACACACACACACACACACACACACACACACACACACACACACTTTCAAAACAGCTTCATATAAATTTAATGGTCCATTTTAAATAACTTTTGGAGCCCAGTTGAATTTTAATATAATAATATTACTATATTATTTATAGTTGTTATTAGATTATTTTGTTTTGTACATTTCTGTACAATTTACTTTCCCTTCACCATGAGCTTTTATTTTGGCAGAAATCTGAAAGGGAAGTGTGTATTTGACAGTTTGCAATATTGCTCACTACAAATGTAGTGAAATGCTGTCACCTCCCTCTTTTCTGTGATACCTTGTCCCATTTTCTGATTATTGGTCAAACTCTATTAAAAACAAATACATATTAGTATACAAATGTCTCCAATAGGACCTTAAAAGGATAGACTGACGTTTCTTGATGACACACTCAACACAAACATACAAAAAGAGCAATATCTACACAAATAAATATTTTACAGCAGAGCAAACAAGAAAAAAGTACATATATATATATATATTCACAATATACATTTCTATGAAGTTTCCAAGACTAATCTTCATGAATTGTCTAGGACTGGAAAGAGACCCTGAATGATGCATTAGTAGTGATGTGGAAGGACTAATAGAGGAGTGATTCCTGTAAGATGACAGCAGGGGACGCTGTGACTCCATAAGCATGAGAAGACAGAGAGGGAGATAAAGTCTCAGTGGGAGAGAAGACACGCTGCATTGAGAACATGTAGACAAAACGAGTGAGAGAGACAGACGCTGATGTCACTTGCTGACAGTTTTGGGCGGTGGAATAACAGAAAGAAAGAAACAGTTTCTTGGTAAAGCAGCAGATCTTTGGCAGGCCCACACAGCAGAAGTTTAGATCACACATGCTATATCACATTAAGCTGTGCAAGGACACTCGTGGATGTTTTTAGGAGACCCCCACTGTAAGAACCGCAGGTGTCTGCTGAAAGTTTTCTGAGATAAAGAGGTGGTTTGATGTCTAAATCCAACTTCATCATCATCCTCCTCAGGCACCGTTCACACATTCACAGCAATTTTATCACAGCAGGTCGCCAAGTTGCTGCATTGTTGGTTGTAGTGGGTGTTTTTATACTGCTGGATGCTCAAATGCTGTTGGTGGGCTGCAAAAATGGCCATAGCTTTAAAGGAATAGTTCACCCAAATATGAAAATTCTCTCATCATTTATTCACCCTCATGCCATCCCAAATGTGTATGACTTTGTTTCTTCAGCTGAACACAAATAAAGTTTTTTAGAAGAATATCTGTCGAAATGAAATGTTTATTAATCCTCATTATGCTTTGATTCTTATTAACTGTAAATTGATTTCTGTGAATGAACCAAACATGTTCAAATTATTTTTGTAGCTAAGTTGACTGAAGTTTCTTTGTATGGCCATCTCTGGCAAGTCAGAGAGGAAAAGAGAGGCAGAGAACTGTGTCTTATCAGAGGACACAGCAGAAGAGTTATTATGACAATAATAATAATAATTATTATTATTATGGAATGTGCTGAGGAAGACTAGTGTGGATGAAGAATAGAACATTTCAGGACAGGAACCTGTCCTTGTAAGGTGAAGAAAGATAGGAGGTTCTATGGTAATTACTTTTTATATTTAGCCAATCATTTAGTTGAGTCTCATGGTGCGTTCACATACAACGCGAATCGAGCATTTCGCACGGTGCAATTACATACAAAGTCAATGCAAAGATACGATTTCGCGGCGGGTGGCGCGAAAGAAGCGAATGGCGTGAAGCGAAATTGCAAAATGGCTTCATTCGCGCGAGTTGAAAATTTTCAACATGAGCGAGAAATTTGCATGACGTGTTGTCACGAAAGTCTATCAGCATTGAGATTGTCTGGATGTCACTGACATACTGACGTAGTAGCAGAAGAAATCAGGAAAAAATTAATGAGAAAATGGTTGTAGCGGTGTGTGGGCACCCGGAATTGTAGGACACAACGTCAACGGATCTGGGACTTCCACAACAGATACCTAGCAGCAATCGTTGTGATATCGGCCATGGTTGATGGCGGAAAGATAAGTTGTTGTACAAGCCCCTCCTCCTGTCCTTTTCCAGAAGAGAAGGGGAATACTCGTGGGTTCGTGTTACTCGCGTGAACGCGAGTTTAAACACAAATTTAATCCAGCGGTCAAACTCGCGCGAGCAATGCGAGGCGACATTTTTTTCCACGTTGTATGTGAACGCACCATGAGTCTAAAAAAAATAATAAATAAATATGCATGATTGTGTTGGATAAATATTCTGTATTTTGGAACTAACCTTTGTAGCTCTCTGAGCTATACTTTGGTAGTAGGAGGGCTACCTGTGCTCGTGAATAAAGACTTTCTTTGCTTAAGCTTTACCACTGGAGTGGCCTGACTCATTTCCGTATGACCCATATCTCAGCTCTATATGTCCATACAATGTAAGTGAATGGGTACCAAAATTTGAAGGTCCAAAAAGCACACAAAGGCAGCATTAAAGTAGTCCATACGACTGGATGGTGTCTTATGGATTACTTTTACGCTGTTTTTATGTGCTTTTTGGACCTTCAAAGTTCTGGTCACCATTCACTTCATTGTATTCACCTACAGAGCTAAGATATTCTTAAAATCATTATTTGTGTATAACAGAAGAACATCTGGGATGGTATGAGGGTGAGTACACCATGAGAGCATTTTCATTTTTGGGTGTACTATTCCTTTAAAAATCTGATCCAAAATGAGATGCATAGACCCTTTCACAGTCTGTGATGGTGTATTTCCACCTTTATTTAGACGATAAATCATGCAAACTTTTTCATTTGACATTTTTTTAATTATTTAATGTAAATTTATAACATTATCCTTTATGTTGCCCTTGCATTAATAAAAACAACAACAACAACAAAAAAAAACGGCCCTTTACACATGGCATGCAGGGTAAACAATGCATTTTATTTTCATGTCAGGGGTGAGAGAGATGGATAGAGAAAGAGACCACTGATGTACACACTCACTTCACAGGTGTGAGCCCCGTTTGCGTCACTAAACGACAGGAAGAGAAACTGCCCCCCCCCCCCCCCCCCCAATCACAAACACACTCACACACAACAAAAGCTCATCAAGCTAAAAGCATGTGAAAGCTCTTCTCCCTCTGTCCTTCATTACTAACAAGATTACTGCCAATTATGCTGTTTACACTTCAATACGGTAACAGATGCAGTGGGACCAGTTTGATTGGCTGTTTATTTGATTAAGGGCCAATAATGAGTCTACATCTTGACACACCTCCGCACCTCTACCCCACATGACCCCTTAGAAACAATACAAGTACTTCAGTGCTGTTACGAAAGGCTAGTTAATTTTTCTCCACGCTGTGACATCTCGTGTACGGTCAAGTGCTTTGGCCTTTTAAAAAAAACATTTTTTGACCGCGAGCGCATTTGTATGCGCACTACAACTGCTTTGTGATTCTCTTTAGTGCAGTCAATGGACTTTTCGCATGTCTAGAAAAAACTGTCCACACGTGCTGTGCTGATGAGGGAATCTGCATTAAGTGCACAGTGTGCAAGAAGTAGTGGCATACAGAAAACCTACTTGTGACAGGGCGGAGGGCGGGGCCAGGTCGTGATTTTATAGCCCGGTCCCTTATCAGGCTAATCAAGCCTCCGAGACGGATAAAGGCTGACTGCGGATGGTGGTGGGACAGAGAGAAAGCGTTTACGGGCAGCTGTCCGTCCTATGTGTGTGTTTGTGTCTTTTGGTTTAAGTTCTTTATTAAAAATATAATTTATATTGTCAAGCCGGTTCTCGCCTCCTCCTTTCCATTGAACTGCTTTACACTGGTGCCGAAAACCCAGGAAGGAGGAGGGGTACGGCTGCCAGGGGCGGAGGAGTCCCCTACCAACCGCTGAAACGCGGCGGGGTCTGAGACCGTCAACCGTGAGCAGGGAGGGGCTCACTGCCGACCGACTGGAGCGGGGGAGACCCCTTCTGTTTAATAAGATGTAAGCTTTTAGGTCATGTATCCGGAACCGAAACTGCACATCGATGTGAAGCTTTTGTTGATCTACGAGTGCAAAACACATTAAAAAGGTCATAGCGGCAACAAACAAGCAGTGAGAAAAACAAGCAAGTCAAGCTGGGAATATGATTAATATATACTATGAAAAAATGGGCTGCAGACATACAGTGGCTGTGTCTCGTTTGGAAGGACGAGTCCTCCGAAGGTCGCATTTGTTCGGCCAAATACATCATTGAGGCTCTCTCGTTTCATTTTTTGTATTTTTATTTTTAATTGGGAATGCAAAAAAGGTTAACAACTGTATAAATGTAAGTGCATATACATAAAAGCCATTGACAATAAATAAAAAATACGAAAAAGTTCATTTTTTTAAATGAAACAAGACAGCCTCGATGACGTATGCGGCCGACAAATGCGACCTCCAGAGGATGCAGCCTTCCAAACGAGACACAGCCAGTATGCACATACTATGCTGATGCTGAAATTTAAGTCACGTGCACAGCGTGCAAGATGTAACGGCACACTCTTACGTTTACTTTGGCCTAAAATTCGCAATGGCAAGATGTTAAACTAAAGAATGCATCTTTACGGAGATGTTCGCAATGTGTGCAACAATGTGTACATTTTTTCCTTCTTTTTCCCAGCATTAAAAAAAAAAAATAAATGTTTGCTGTCAAATTAGGTTGAAAAGCACAAAAACTCACTGATCAATAGGATATAAGCACATACATGTTTAGCTGTTGATATTGTTGGTCTCTAAAGTGCAAGACACATAAAAAAAGATGTAGCATTATCAAACAAGCGGTGCTAAAAGAAATGATTTGACAATCAAAAATGTTAAAAAAGAGGATATCTTTCAAATATACTGGATATCCTATTATTCCACAGCCCTCTCGAATAGCTGATTGTCAGTCAATTGCATAATGAGCACAAAACTGTGTATAGCTGTGCTAGTTTCATGACTCTCATATCACTCTGCGGTTTCTTTTTACATAATGCAACAATTTAAAGTCAAATTAATATTTCATGTCTATTAATTTATTCATTTGGTCAGAATTTTGTCTTTTTGCAATACCTGCCCAGGCACTACATTAAAATGTTTTTTATTAAGTGTATGGTCACTGTAGACAAAATACAGTAGCCATTTATTAAACGGGCTGATGTAATTTCAAAATATAATCCTGATAATGTTGCCGTTTAGACAGGGATATATATAGTGACTGACTGACTGTACATATACTTTACCTTCCCAGCACCATAATTATTACAACAGTTGTATTATTATTAATATTATTACTAACAGAGGACTGCTATTACGATTATTATACCATAAATATACACTTATCATGCTATTTTACTACCATAGATCCCTTTCAGGACAGTGAATATGCACCTGTCATCTGTATTAAAGCGCATGAATGGCCAAAGCATTGTTTCGCTTGCATTCATGTATGCAAACTTTTCTTAGAGGCTGATAAAAATTGGAATAAATGAATAATTTTGATGTGAATTTTCACCAGCAACCTTAGTTGCAGATCTGGGTCAATTTGTCACAATACAGTGGTGGGCTTCATTCCAACCCACTGCATTCAGAACGCTAGTGTGTGAGATAGATTGAGCGGTTCATGGAGAACAGACTCCTCGTGACAGGTAATCCTTTTATTTCCCCACTGGACTGTGTTCGTCGCCTGTCAACGAGTGGCTGCAGTTATTCCCCAGTACTGATAGCGCTGCAGTTATGGACAGTCCTGCCAATATGAACAATTTGCCCTGACAACTACCAGCACAAAGGCAGTAGAGGCGCATACGCGACCTCTGAGACGGGCCATCTCTCTGAGCTGTCATATCCAGCAGGAGTCAAAGAGACAGGGGACATTACCTTTCATTTTCTCAGATCTGTTTTTCATTCTTGCAATCAGACTAGGTTTGGGTAAAATTCATATTTTAAGAATTGACTGCCTTTATTTTTACGAGTTTGATTGAAATGGCCATGACCCACAGGATGTCGAATTGAAACTTGCATTGGCGTGATTGGCAGAGGGATTTACAGAAGTGCGATTCAAAGAAATTCAACACAATCACACAACAGAAAAATTTCATTAGTGCAACACAACAACAAAACAGGCAAGAACAGATCACTTCTTAGGTGCCTGCTTAAGGTTTTCATGTTTGAAGTCTTTTCATGTTGTTTTGCACGATTTTAAAGACTTTGGTGTAAATATACTTTGGGTAAAAATGCTCTTCCGCCATGGTTTGTAAAGTTTTGCCTGGGTAGCTCAGTGGTAAAGACTCTGCTACCACCCCTGGAGTTCGCTAGTTCGAATCTCAGGGTGTACTGAGTGAGGTCTCCTAAGCAACCAAATTGGCCTGGTTGCTAGGGAGGGTAGAGTCACATGGGGTAACCTCCTCATGGTCACTATAATGTGGTTCGTTCACGGTGGGGCGCATGGTGAGTTGAGCGTGGATGCCACGGAGAATAGCGTGAAGCCTCTACACGCACTATGTCTCTGTGGCAACACGCTCAACAAGACATGTGATAAGATGCGTGGGTTGACGATCTCAGACGCGGAGGCAGCTGGGATTCGTCCTCTGCCACCCGGATTGAGGCAAATCACTACGTGACCATGTGGACTTAAAAGCGCATTGGGAATTGGGCATGACAAATTGGAAGAAAAAGGGGAAAAAATAAAAAATGTAATAAAATATAATGAAATATATATACACTGTAAATCAAATGAAAATTTCTATCAATGGTATTTCAAATATTTCATCCACAGTGTCATGCTTAAAGACATTAATGTCTATAAAGCTGCTTTGAATCTTGAAAAGCACTATAAAAATAAAAATGACTTGACTTTGGCTGGAATGCCCTACTTTGTGTGAATACATGTTTATGGTTCATACTGAAAAAAAATGATGTTTTATTAAAAAATACGTTTAAAGCAGTCATAAGTAAAAACCACACACAAGTACCTGTATCCATCAATAAAGCTGGCGTTAATGTAGTCCGACCCCTCCACACCTCTGATTGGCTGTAAAAACACACGGCTGGACTCAAAGGGCATGATGTTCACCAGTCGGTTCTTAAACTTGTTGCATGGCAGACTAGCACTGATGAATCTGGACGTGTGTGCTTTAGAGTTGGCCAGTTTCTGCAGTCAGAAAAGAAACTTCACTGTAAAAGTGTTTTGTCAGGTAACAAAAAATGTGCTTCATGTGGTAATTAACCTGATAACATCAGGTTAAAGAAATGAAATACATTTTTAATGGTCAGATCAAGCAGAAATAGCTCCCAAAGATTAAACAACTGCACATTTTCTCTTTTTAGAGTGTATACAACACATAACGCTGTATATTACTCTGAAACAGCAAAACAGACTGATAATTCAAAACACAATGAAATGAAACCATAATGGCACAACTTAACAGAAAAGTCCAAACACAATGACTTAATTTTGTTGTGTTGTGAATGTTTCATTGTGTTGTGTCTTAATTTTGTTGTGTTGTGACTGTTTCATTGTGTTGTGTCTTAATTTTGTTGTGTTGTGACTCTTTCATTGTGTTGTGTCTTAATTTTGTTGTGTTGTGACTCTTTCATTGTGTTGTGTCTTAATTTTGTTGTGTTGTGGCTTTTTAATTTTGTTGTGTTTTAATTTTGTGTAGTGTCTTAATTTAGTTGTGTTGTGACTGGTTCATTGTGTTATGTCATAACTGTTGTGTTGTGACTGTTTCATTTTGTTGTGTCTTAATTTAGTTGTGAATGTTTAATTGTGTTGTGTCTTAATTTTGTTGTGAATGTTTAATTGTGTTGTGTCTTAATTTTGTTGTGAATGTTTAATTGTGTTGTGTCTTAATTTTGTTGTGAATGTTTAATTGTGTTGTGTCTTAATTTCGTTGTGTTGAGTCTTCATTTTGTGCTGCTGCTCAATTTTTATTTTGTTGTGTTTTAATTTTGTTGTGTTGTATTTTTTTTATTGTGTTGTGTTTTAATTTTGCTGTGTTGTGGCTTTTTTATTGTGTTGTGTTTTAATTTTGTTGTGTTGTATTTTTTTATTGTGTTGTGTTTTAATTTTGCTGTGTTGTGGCTTTTTTATTGTGTTGTGTTTTAATTTTCTGCGGTGACTTAATTTTGTTGTGTTGTGGATCTTTCATTGTGTTATGTCATAACTGTTGTGTTGTGACTGTTTCATTTTGTTGTGTCTTAATTTTGTTATGTTGTGGCTTTTTTGTTGTTTTGAGTCATAACTGTTGTGTTGTGACTGTTTCATTGTGTTGCAGCTTAATTTTGCTTTGCTAATTTGGTTGTGTTGTGCAGTCCTGGGCCACCATAGTAACAGCTGCAGGCAATACATTATTAAAGAATAAGCTCAACGCTATTTAAATAAAAGAGTTTAGAAAGCATGTCACACCACAGGAATTTCAAAAAGCATTTCCTGTCAACTAGCCACTTACGTGAGAGCTTTTGAAAGAGTTTCCTTTCTCAACATTTGATGTGTTTCTTTGGCAGAGAATGAGGAGTTTTGAGTGGCTTTGTTCTCAAACTTCAAATAAGATTTACAGATCACGGGATCATGGGAATAAACAGCAGGGAAACCCAAACCTGTCTAAACACAGTTCTCAAAGCACTGGCCCCTTTGCATGTCCTACTAATGGATCAAATCATTGTCATGCAGCACAAAAGCCTGTGTCAGTTTCACAAACTGCTGCTGAAACAAATTTGGACAACATCAAGCATCAAAATCCTGATTAACCCCAATATGGATCTCTAATGATTCTGCAGTCAGAACATCTCTGATCCTCATCGTCTGAGCTGTGAAGCGTCCCTCAGGACAGCTGCTGTGTTTAAAGCCCAAAGTGCAGCAAGAGGCTTAGGAGCATTTTCATGGATACAGCCGCTAGAACATAGGCTTCTCATTCAGCTCCCAGTTTACTGTTTAAGAAATTGTCATTTGGAAACAACGTGCACTTTCTTTCTTCCTTGCTTTGGCAAGAAGGTTACTGCTAAGAATTTTAAAGTATATGTCTTCTCTCTAGCAACAGCAGTTTATCTTTATCTTGTTACAGTGTACCATTATTATATATCATTATTATTATTGAACAAATCAAATGTTGTCTAACCAGTAATAATAAAAACAATTCTGGTTCCTTAACAATTCCATTAGTACTTTTGAGGAAACATTTTTAATTAAAGTCCCATTTATTATAAAGTGTTAAATATACAAATGAGAATTTTTTATATTTGCAAATTTACAAAAAGTAAAAAATGTTAGTAACCTTTTTTAACTGAAGCACCATTTATTACAACACGTTGAACGTACTGTACATTCAGTAATTACACTGACACGTTAAAAAAAAAACGTAACAAAAACGTAACTTTTGATGTTTTAAAGTACCATTTTAGAACTCATATTCGATTCATTTTCATACAGAAAGCATTTTAAAAAAAAATTTTGCACCTTTTTCTCCCCAATTTGGAATGCCCAATTCCCACTACTTAGTAGGTCCTCATGGTGGCACAGATACTCACCTCAATCTTGGTGGTGGAGGACAAGCCTCAGTCGCCTCCGGTTCTGAGACCGTCAATCACTGTGCATGACACCGCGGAGACTCACAGCATGTGGAGGCTCATGCTACTCTCCACGATCCATGCACAAATTACCACACGCCCAATTGAGAGTGAGAACCACTAATCGTGACCATGAGGAGGTTACCCCATGTGACTACCGGGCCAATTTGGTTGCTTAGGAGTCACTCAGCACACCCTGGATTCAAACTCGTGACTCCAGAGGTGATAGTCAGCGTCAATACTCACTGAGCTACCCAGGCACCTATGTAACACATTTGTAACATTTTGTAGTAATTCTTTTTAAAGTACCATTTATTAAAACGTAACCTTTTTGTAACATTTTTGCAAAAATATTGTCTGTGTAATTTCTGACTTTAGATTCACTTTCGTATGTAACACAATGTAACATTTTAGTAGTAATTTTTTTTAAATACTATTTATTTTAACCTAAGTATCTTTAAAGTCAGTAGTTACACAGATTTCGAGTACACATAACGCAGTAAGAGTAAATTTTATGTTGAACATAACAAAAGTAATAGAATTGCTATTGAACTGCTCAGAACAATTGTTACATTCAATCTGATAACTCGCTTCGACCGATTAATTAAAAACAACTAGCTCATAAAAGTCAATTGTTCATGAATCTGACTAAACTTGCCCTGCTGCATGTTTGCTGTTGCATGCAACCAGAGAAAACAACGCAATAGAAAGTTGTGTTGTCCTTGTATTATTTCATTACACTAAGTCTTCCTTTCTCATCACACTGAATTCAGGCTGCAAGTGCACAACTAAAACATCATTACTTTTGTCATGTCGTTAAAGATTCAGTTAAAGTGCAGCGTAAATATATTAAAACCAAATATGTTCAGATTGACAGTGATGTTTTTGTTTCAGTGTTTTGCTTTTAGTGAGGAAAGAAACATAACTTGACATTGTAATCTTGCTGTGTCAAAATGTAAGATGTAAGATGTAAAATGTAAATGTATATATAATAATGTGCGTGTGTTCTGACCTTAAACTCTAGCTCCATGGCGGTGACGGTGTCTCCAGGTGGGACCTGCGTGAGTTTTTGGATATGCGTGTACAGGCTCCGTGCAGGGACTTCTGTGTTCCCGCAGGTGGCGGCCTCCAGCAAAGCTTCATGGATGAAGATGTACTGATCTTCAGTCTGCACCATATAGTTCCTCTGCGCACGCATGCAGGTCACATGACCATAGATATCCACAGACTTCTCGTGTTTCATGCGCTCTAGCATAGCCTCTATTACGATAAAGCAGCCTGTCCGACCTACACCAGCACTGCCATGGAGAAACAAAAGGGAAGACTTACATTTAGAGTGCACTCTAAAATATGTAAACCCACTAAAATGACAAAAAAATAGTGTAAAAAAGTTAAAATGACTAATTATTGTTATTAAGATAAATGGATGCTGAATATATATTTTTTTTACAGTGTGCGTCCATAGACACATGCACACGCTAACGGATAAGTGAGTTAACATGAAGTTATACCTGCAGTGTACCACCATGGGTCCTGCATCTAATGGGTTGCAGGCCTTGACTCTACGTAGAAAGGCTAAAATCGGTGTGGGGTATTCGGGAACTCCGTGATCCGGCCAGGCCATGAACTGGAACTGTCGAACTTCTCGTTTCTCGCTGGATCCGTTCTGTTAGAACACAATTATGGGGTCTTATAATGGACAAAATGTTTTCGTTGCTCTTTTGAAATTAGTTTATGTACTACATAGGCAACATTCACAATGCATAGCTTACTATACAGTCCACCCTATTTTATTGAAAATAAGCTGCAAAAACTATTCATTTAGAGATCATTATGATTATGACATACAACACACAACTGCTTGCATTTATATTATACACTGCCTATTTCATATGCGAAAAGGTTAGCCAATATTAACAGGGGTCATTTAGAAACTTAAAGTATTTAACATTTAGAAATCTTAAAGGTACAGTAGGAAAAAACAGTCTGTTTAATTCAAAGGACCAGAAAGAGATGGATAATGGTAATGAAAAACGATATTGACCATTATTGGTGCAAAAAACCTTGACTTATATTGAAAAATGGAAATGGAAATAAAATGCTAGAAAAGTGCAGAATGCCCCCTACGCTAAAAAACAACACAATTTTCTTTGACTCTGTGATAATGAAAATGACTCTGACCTTATACAGGGCGAATGTTCTGACGCTGTAGGTGGCTAACTCCACTGTGTCCAGCATGGATACCTGAATCATACCATATGTTTCCGTCCCACGACTCGGCCAGTACTGATCACATTTCACCTATAACGAGAAACACACAAATACTTTAAAGATAAGATACACGCTGTGATACATGTGTCATGACTTATACATTGTGAGGCTACACGACATCTATAACTGCAGCTAATGTACGAGAGAGACTCAGCATAGAGTCTCTTAAGGGAATATTCAGGGATTCTGTCTGTCTGTCTGTCTGTCTCTCTATCTATCTATCTATCTATCTATCTATCTATCTATCTATCTATCTATCTATCTATCTATCTATCTATCTTATCCATCCATCCATCCATCTATCTATCTATCTATCTATACATTTGATTTAATTTATGTATGGATTATTTTTCCAAATAAGGTCAAAGTTGGGTTTTGTAATTTATATATATATAAATATACTGTATATTCACTCACCAGCCACTTTATTAGGATCACCTGTTCATCTACTTATTCATGCGATTATCTAATCAGCCAATCTTGAGGCAGCAGTGTAATGTATACAATCATCCAGATATGGGTCATGAGCTCCAGTTAATGTTCACATCAACCATCATAATGGTGAAAAATTTGATCTCAGTGATTTCAACTGTGGCATGGATTAAGGATAGACCTCACCGGAATGACCTGCGGTTTGAACTGCGATGCACCTCACTGATCTCTGCCTGCATCACCTTTGTCTAATGATGGACTACACTCTTTGCCAACAAAACACTTCATCAGCCAACTAACAAGGACAATTGCATCAATGTGAACATCTACAGTTAATCCAGGATGAACTTCATAGACTTTAGTCATTAATATTACAGTTCATACAAAATCTTTGTTTAAACACTGACCCTTAACACTTACTTCATTTAATCATTTTAAAGTATGATTTGCACTATACATAAGTAATATTGGCATTATATTCATTATGTTAGCTAGAGGGGAACTGGCCCCGACAGTGAGTCTGGTTTCCCCAAGTTTATTTTCTTACATTAACCAACATCTTATGGAGTTTTGTGTTCCTCACTACAGTCGCCTTCGGCTTGCTCACTGGGGTTGTAAATACAATTATTATTTAATTACTTATTTTTAAACACAATTCACAATTGTATTTGATCAAACTGCACAATGATTTCTGTAAGACATTATAGATATTACAGTTTTATCTTCTGTTAATGCCTGATCTTCTGTAAAGCTGCTTTGAAATTATGTGTGTTGTGAAAGGCGCTATACAAACTTAACTTGTGAGTGCAGAACAGGAGTGTTTGAATATTGTTGGGTTGCTTGATTTTTGTGTACAATAAAAAAAAAAAAAAAGAATAAATAAATAAATTTTACTCACAACTGCTGATGGTTGATTAAAATTTTAAAGAATCACAAAATCGCAATTGTTTTTGTTACTTATGAGCGTCTTGCTCAGTGTCATGCTCCATGGCATCTTGGACATTATTGCATTATCTCATTTATATATGAAAAATTCAAATATATTCAAATATTTTGAACATTTTACCCTATCTGGGCATTTTGTAGATACATTTTTGATGTGCCGGGTCTCAAAAGACACGAATATGTAAGTGTTTGTTGAAATTCACATGTATTTAAGGGTTAAACAGTCCTTATATATACAACAAATATAAAAATGTACATTACATTATTGTGGCAGACGAGTGAAGCATTGATTACACAATACACAAAGTGGCTTTATAGAAATACTGTTTGGTTTATATCCACAAAAGTCTGTCAGTGGGCTACAATCCACAACATCCCATTTTGCAATTGAGTTCATAAATTGTTAGACTTGGGCATTTCTGTTTTTAGGTTGTTGTGTCAAGTTAAATGTAGTTTGAAACTTCAGACAATGCTTCTCAAAACCTTTGCACTCTGCTCTGTCCAGCTGCCTTTAATCAGTCAGTTTGTTGCCTGTACAGCTGGAGTTGCGCTTACTGCCCCCTGCTGATTGAGACTAGCAAAACATGTAGGTGGTACTTCACGTTTGAATGGTTCCGATGGTTGAAAATACCGTATAACGGAATTAATTGTGTACATTTTTTAATTCATTATTTTTTAATATAATTAATCACACTGATTTAACACGTTAAATCAACAGCATATATCTCATTTTAAAAATGCAAAATGTTTTCTTTTAGGGTTAAGGTTTAGGGCCTTATATAAAACAAGAGAAGTCTATGGTATGTCCCCCATTGAGACAGCTAAGTGTGTGTGTGTGTGTGTGTGTGTGTGTGTGTATGAGAGCTGTAGTGCCAGGCCTGGGGGTCTCTCTCTGGCACTGCTCGGGCAGATGGGGGCATTACGCATCACAGAATGTCCAG
The DNA here is from genome assembly GCA_032164185.1 of Moxostoma hubbsi. NCBI lineage: Eukaryota > Metazoa > Chordata > Actinopteri > Cypriniformes > Catostomidae > Moxostoma > Moxostoma hubbsi. The sequence continues at coordinate 47,588,103 of JAVLUX010000010.1, forward strand.
AGCTGGGGCAGAACCTCAGGCTCTGGTAACACACAGGGGTCACTGTGGTCACACGCACGCACGCACACACACACACACACACACACACACAACTGAGGGGTTTGTAAGTAATGGCCTGGGGTTGAGTCCGACCCATCTGGGCTTCTGTAAACACTGCTGTCCTTCCTAAACAATGAACAGGTACAATCTGTGCTCTCTCACACACACACACACGTATGAGCAATGAAATATTACTCTCCCTTCGGATGTGTGGTCATTATTCAGAAATATATAACGACTATAACGAGATATTACAAATGGTTATTAGTATTGGTTAAAATTTCAATGCAGTCCAAACAATGATATATAGCCTTCTTAAGACCTTTATTAGATGTTTTTCTATCTGATTATCTCCAAGAGTGAGGTGCAATCTTTCAGTTTCATGCAGTGAGTTTAGCTTTAGATCACATATAAATGCATGTTAATGCAGACTTCCTGTGTGGAGTAAAAACAGATTGACCATCTTTACCATCTGGCAACCCAGTAGGTGAGTGAACATACAACGCCTTTCTCCCACAAACACACATCACTTCCTGCTCAATAAACCTGTGAGGATGCTAACAGTCACTGTCTTTGTGTTGTCCAAGGATAGGGTGTGTGTTCATATGTGCATATGAGGGTTGTTGGAATATTGAATATTTGAAAATATATATTCATTGTGTTGAGGGGTAGCCCCGCCCACAGTGAAACATAATTGGCTCATTATCCCGCAATACATAGCTGTGTTTTAAACATCAAATACCCCATTGGCAAATGGTTCTATCTTGTTTTGTAAGCATAAACATCACAACATTTTGCAAGATTTCTCATAATATAGTGCAATTTTGCTTCTCGAGCCAGCTTATCTTGTTTTAAGGATGTTTAGATATTCTTACTGGAAAACAAGACAAAAGTACCAAGTATGAAATTCATTTTTTGCACAAGACAACACAACTCTCACCCTGCTCTTCTCCTCCAGTCTGGTCATCATGACTATGGTGTTGGTTCTTTGCTCCCACACCATCCTCCAGAAGTCACTGAGTGTCTCGGGCAGAGGGCCCTGAGTGGCGATGTACGCGTTCTGCTTGCGATAGCCATCAATGTAGTTGGCATTGATGTAGTCACTTCCAGGTACACCTGTAGGTCACCAGTGCAGTACTCATTATCACACTGCTTACTGAACATGCATCACATATTACAGGTAAGCATCTCTTTATTTTTTGGACTAACCATCAACAGGTGTCAGCACGACTCTGGAGTGGTCGTAGGCAATGACATTTGCATAGCGGTTCTTGGGCTTGTTGACCTCTAAGTTGGAGTTCTCCCAAGTGAACTGTTGACCAGGGTCAATAGACTGCAAGTAGAGAGACAAAATATGAGAAATATAGTTAAAAAAACAAGACCAACATCACTGAAAAATTATACTTGTCAATGATGTGATGCTAATTTTTGGTCCGGATCTAAAAATCCATTCACACAAAATAACTGATGAACATGCTTTAAATTTGAGAGTCATTTGAGTATTTTATTCTGAGACTTAAAGTCAAAAATTTCCATAGAGAATAAGAAAATAAAATACTGTAAAATAAAATAACATTTTTATATACAGTATCTCACAAAAGTGAGTACACCCCTCACATTTTTGTAAATATTTGATTATATCTTTTCATGTGACAACACTGAAGAAATGACACTTTGCTACAATGTAAAATAGTGAGTGTACAGGTTGTATAACTGCGTACATTTCCTGTCCCCTCAAAATAACTCAACACACAGCCATTAATGTCTAAACCGCTGGCAACAAAAGTGAGTACAGCCCTAACTGAAAATGTCCAAATTGGGCCCAATTAGCCATTTTCCCTCCCCGGTGTCATGTGACTCATTAGTGTTACAAGGTCTCAGGTGTGAATGGGGAGCAGGTGTGTTAAATTTGGTGTCATCGCTCTCACACTCCCTCAAACTGGTCACTGGAAGTTCAACATGGCACCTCATGGCAAAAAAACTCTCTGAGGATCTGACAAAAAGAATTGTTGCTCTACATAAAGATTGCCTAGGCTATAAGAAGATTGCCAAGACCCTGACACTGAGCTGCAGCATGGTGGCCAAGACCATACAGCGGTTTAACAGGACAAGTTCCACTCAGAACAGGACAAAGAAGTTGAGTGCACGTGCTCAGTGTCATATCCAGAGGTTGTCTTTGGGAAATAGATGTATGAGTGCTGCCAGCATTGCTGCAGAGGTTGAAGGGGTGGTGGGTCAGCCTGTCAGTGCCCAGACCATACGCCGCACACTGCATCAAATTGGCTGTCATCCCAGAAGGAAGCCTCTTCTAAAGATGATGCATAAAACAGCCCGCAAACAGTTTGCTGAAGACAAGCAGACTAAGGACATGGATTACTGGAACCATGTCCTGTGGTCTGATGAGACCAAGATAAACTTATTTGGTTCAGATGGTGTCGAGCATGTGTTGCGGAAACCAGGTGAGGAGTACAAAGACAAGTGTGTCTTGCCTACAGTCAAGCATGGTGGTGGGAGTGTCATGGTCTGGGGCTGCATGAGTGCTGCCGGCACTGGGGAGCTACAGTTCATTGAGGGAACCATGAATGCCAACTTGTACTGTGATATACTGAAGCAGAGCATGATCCCCTCCCTTCAGAGACTGGGCTGCAGGGCAGTATTCCTGCATGATAACGACCACAAACACACCTCCAAGACGACCACTGCCTTGCTTAAGAAACTGAGGGTGAAGGTGATGGACTGGCCAAGCATGTCTCCAGACTCAAACCCTATTGAGCATCTGTGGGGCATCCTCAAATGGAAGGTGGAGGAGCACAAGGTCATCCACCAGCTCCATGATGTCATCATGGAGGAGTGGAAGAGGACTCCAGTGGCGACCTGTGAAGCTCTGGTGAACTCCATGCCCAAGAGGGTTAAAGCAGTGCTGGAAAATAATGGTGGCAACACAAAATATTGACACTTTGAGCCCAATTTGGACATTTTCACTTAGGCATGTACTCACTTTTGTTGCAGGGGTTTAGGCATTAATGGCTGTACACTCACTACTTTACATTGTAGCAAAGTGTCATTGCTTCAGTGTTGTCACATGAAAAGATATAATCAAATATTTACAAAAATGTGTTACACATTTTTGCGAGATACTGTATATGTAAGCACAGCGTATTTCTAGCGTATTTTTTCTATAAATATAAAAGATAAAATTAGTTAATGCATTAGGTATCATAAACTAACGATGAAAAATATTTTTTTATTCATCTTTGTTCATTTTAGTTAATAATATACAATTGTTTACTGTTAGTTCATGTTAGTTCATAGTGCATTAAATAATGTAATATTTTTTTTTCAGATTGCTTTTAAATTTGCAATAGCAGCTAAATAATAGCAGCTAAATATTATATTAAATATTATATATATATATATATATATATATATATATATATATATATATATATATAAAATATACTATGACAGTGATATTCATATTGTGATATTCAAGCCGTTCTCACAATTTAAAAAGCTCATCTATGTTACAAGTTAAATTATACTTTTTACTTGATGGTTACACCACTTGACACCTTTAAAGCCATTAAATCTATTATTTATTTATTTGTAGAAAGAGCTATGAAAAGTCTTTAAAAATGTATGACTATGTATAAACTACATTTTAGAAGTATTCTAATTTTATCAACCTTATTTGTCAATGACCCACTTAAGAAAGAAAGAAAATAGTCTGAGTCAGAAGTTAACATGTTGGGCTGTTCAATAATAAAACAGAGCAATGTTTTAATAGCGCAGCAGCACTGCCCCACAGATGCAGTAAGTACAACACTCAGTGGAGGATCCTGGCATAGGTGATATTGGTAGCCTCCTAGGGCAGTAAAGCTCTCTGGGGCGGCACAACAAGTTACCTGCTCGGTTGCAGCCGCACCCACCCAAAGCTCGCAAGATCGTGATGGGAGAAAGGTGTCCCGAGTTGTTCCTAACAGGCTACTCAGCCTTAAAGGCTCTATATTGTTAACATTATGGATATTCAGAGAATTAGTGGTCTTGAGAGAATTAGCATCAACCATGTGATTGCTGGGCAGATATGTCAAAGAAAACTAGGAGGGGAGGGTAAAATTTGAAATGAGGAATTATGTGTAATAGCACAAGCAGCAATTTGTAAGTATTCTGCCAATTTTATTGACTCTGTAATTTAATTGTGCAATTCAATTTATGTATATGTAAATGTTTATATCATTTGCCCCAAAAAACATGTTTATATGTTACTTCTTATTTCTATATTCAATGTCTGGTTATTGTTATTTAAAGGGATAGTTCACCCAAAAATGAAAATTATCTAATCATTTACTCACCCTCATGCCATTTCAGAAACATGTCTGTCTTTCTTTTGCAGAATACAAAGGAAGATTTTTAGAAGAATATTTCAGCTCTGTAGGCCCATAAAATGCAAGTGAATGGTGGCCAGAACTTTAAAGCTCCAATAAGCACATAAATGCAGCATAAAAGTTATCCATAAGACTCCAGTGGTTAACTCTGGTTAAATATGGCTCTGAATGGACCAAGAAAGCGGAGATATTAGTTTAAAAAATATTTTGTTTGTGTTCAGCAGAAAGAAGATATTGATACACATCTGGGATGGCATGAGGGTGAGTAAATGATGAGAGAATTTTCATTTTTGGGTGTACTATCCGTTTAATGTATTTTGTGCTTTAAAGAACAGTTCTGTACTGAAAAGTTGTCAACACTGTAGGGGCGTTAAGGGGGGCGCCACATCGGATCTCGCCTAGGGCACCAAGTAAGACAGAAGCGCCACTGAATACACCGAAACTGAGAAAAATGGCTGGACTATAAAACAGTCTTACTCTCTTTTCTCTGAATCTAAGCATAACTGAGTCAAACCTGTCTGTCACAGGACAGATCATAGTCTTTAAATACCCAATTTTGGTTTAACTTAAGTTTGGCAAAATATATAGTATCAACCCCTAAATGGCTTGCTTACACTTGTCATTAAACTAGGACAGGAGAAAGTATTTTAACAAACTGCCAACTGCTACCTGCACAATCACGCCAGCATGAATCGCCATTGAGCTTAAGAGACCTTTCTAAAGAGCCCACACTGCTGTTACTATAGTAATGTGATAAAGGGTAATAGGGGTGAGATGTATATACTGTACGCCGGTTCTCTAGTCTCTCTGCATGCTATTACTGTGGCTCTTTGTGAGATGGTGTTTTCCAGAGGCAGTTTTATAATGAACAAAAACTGATTACACACTGAACCATATGAAACATAGGAATTTTAATGCTTTTAAGGAGACAAAATGTGCCCCTTTGGGTGGTGGCACGTTCAGTTCATTCTAAGGGCAATGTGACATTTTGCTAAACAGATCATATGCAGAAAATGGGGCTGATATACTCTCAGCTGACACATGGATTGCGAAGAACTGCTCATGAATAATGACAAATACGTCACAGAATTTGATCTTTGTGCTATTGTTTTTGTTTGTTGTTGTGCACTATTGAGGATTGTACTGATCGCTGGCAGAGACAGTAATAACACGATGAAATGAATCCTCCTATTGCATTCAGGTCATTTTTGACCCGGGAGAGGAGACAATAATTTTAGTATGGGAAAGAAACTTTATGACTTATTTAAGACTATCAAAATACACACACACACACATATATATATATATATATATATATATATATATATTTGGGCTGTTGATTTAATGCGTTAATTCAGTGCGATTCTTTTTACAAAAAATAACGCATTAAAAAAATGTAAACAATTAATCGCCCCCGGACCGTAATAAGGTAGATTCCTGAGAAATGCAAGCTTGTAGTACCACCTGTTTACTCCAGAGGGCAGTAAGTGAAACTTCATCTGTGTGGCAATGCACAGTTTATACAGTGAAGAAAACATCCAGACAGCACAAAACAGATATTCATTACGTTCTTGCATTCAAAACATTTAATGGAGCGCAAATTCGAACTAAGAGATCTCAAGATTTAATGTGACACAGTAACCTAAACATTTTATGTTTATGATGTAACACACCCGAGACGCTGCACAAGCATGTCTGACGCAGGGTGTGGCTGGATTGAGATGGTGCAAAATTATTATTTGTATAATTATTTCATCATTATATATTGAATTATTGTTATATATGTAATTAATTTGATTAAAAATTGTAATCAATTGACAGCCCTAATATATATATACACAATTTTATTTTTTATTTTTTTTACCAGATTTTTTGATTTTTGCATTTCGCGGGTCAGTTTTGACCCGGGCATCAATTGTGGCTTCACACATGATGTTATGTAGATTTTTTTTACACCTATAAATCAGATTTGAACAGATTTGAGCACCAAGTTGTATTGAGCAGTTATGAGTAATAGGAAACTCATTCAAATTACTAGTAATTCTCACATTATAAATTATATATGTATACATAGTATATTATGTTATATTTAGATAAAATTTTACAGAAATGTTGATATAAATGATATCTTCACATGTATCACACTGGTTTGCTGTAATTAATTTATATTTTGAAATGTCAAAGAATTTCTACATGTAATTATTTTAAAAAATGGCATATTAATTAATTAACTTTTATATTTGTCAGTTAACATCTTCTTATTGACTTACAATACAGTTTTAGATGAAAAGCATCAGGTTATGAATGATTTATAAGCTTGAATTCCACCGGGTCAAAATTGACCCACAAAAAGGTGCAAGCAGATTCTGAACACAATAGGTTAACCATGCACACAAGTCCTAAACTTTCAGAAGCAGCATACATATGAGAAAGAATAATCATAAATAAGTACACTTTAGTGTGATATATATATATATATATATATATATATATATATATATATATATATATGGGAAATAAAGCTGTCTAAAGTAGATGTCTAAATACAAAAAATATTTCAAAAATATCTGAACAGCTGACAGCATTGTTGAATTTAATGGGAGCAATCTAGTTTTGTTCAATTGCTTTTTGACTTTGTTACTGTTTCACTTACTGAAGACTGCTCCGGGACACAGTCAGTCTCAGGTGTATGTTATGATTGATGTAGATATGTCCAGTTTTAATTATAATGGTCTGTAGTCACAGCACAGAGCGTCTTCATTATACACTTTGGGGTAATGGACCAAAATAAAAAGACAAAACCCTGTGCCTCCCTCACACAAAGAGAGAAAGACATCACACCTAAGACGGTCTCTACTGTTTCTTTTGATTTACCTACAGTACATCTAAAAAATCTTCCTATCTTTGAATAGAATCCCCTCCCCTTGAGCCCATTTTTATCTCTTTATCCTGTTAACTTGTTTGGTATTGCAGTTTAATGAAAGTCATTTGTGTTTGATTAGATCACAGTTGCTCCCTGAGTATTTGATGTCTATATTAAAAACTTGATTGTTTAAGCACTTAGAAGAGTTGGTCACCACGCAATAACAATTCAAGAAGGCAGCAGAGCACCACCCCATAAACACACACACACACAGACACACACACACACACACACACACGCACTGCAGGATTAGCCGTCTAATAAAGCAGGTGACTCTCATACTCTCTACACTCTTAATACAGTCGTTCTCAAGATTTAATTTCAAGCTCTGGCGATCTGACTACTGCCGAGGATGCTGATGTGTCTGTGTGTGTGTGTGTGTGTGTGTGTGTGTGTGTGTGTGTGTGTGTTAGCCTGAATATGTGAAGGCTTTGTGTTTATGGATGTGTAAATTACATTGTGTCCTTGCGAGTGCACTTAGATATAGTGTTATGTCAGTACATTTGAGCAGTTTTTTTTTATTTTGGTCATAATTTCTGTCTTTTGATGAAAAAGTACTAAAAATTCTGTCAATATTTCATTATGTCATATTTATTCAATTCACTCTGACTAAAATGGCATATAATTTTAGTCACCAAAAATAAAATTTGAGTGGATAAAAAACACTTCAAAAACAGACACGTTCATGCCATCTTTTAGAAATCAATAAGGTAAACACATTCAGATAAAGCGGAAACAGCACAACTAGGGGCCATTTAGACTGTGAAAAAAGCTGTAAAAAAAAGCGACATGTAGCGCAACGAACAGAGCACAATAGAGCATGTGTCTCGAGATGTGTTTTTAAAAGTTGATGTTCATATTAACTAGTGCTGTCAGTCGATTCAATTCAAATTATGCGATTCAAATAATCCCGTAATCCCCCCCAGCCACTGGGGGTTGCTTCAGGAAAGGCATCCAGCGTAAAACCTGTGCCAAGTCAAATATGCGGATCACAGATAGTCCACTGTGGCGACCCCAAACAGTAGCAGCCGAAAGAAGAAGAATTGTGATTAATTGCAGATTTTGAAAATGCTGAAATTTGACACTATATATTCAGTACTTCTGTCAAAATGCATTTATTTCCATTTTAGGAAATAAAACAAAACAATATTGTAATGAATTTTAATGGAAAGGAGGAGGCGAGAACCGGCTTATCAATATAAATAATAGTTTAATAACAAACTTAAACAAAAAGACAAACATATGCCGGACAGCTGCCGTAACTCTCTCTCTCTCTCTCTTGCACTGCCGTCTTCGGTCACCTTTATCCCTCTCGGGCTTTATCAGCCCAATTAGGGATCGGGTGTGTGGAATTACGGTTGAATTTACGGTATGCTGTTGTGTTTTTCATCTCACATTTGCATTTATGACACAATCAGTTAGGTTTTGGTTTAGGGTAGAGAAGTTGGTTTTGTTGATTTAAACCTCAATAGAAAATGAACCTTAAAAACCTTGTCTGTTTGGGGGAACATTTAACTCGCTTTTAGCGTCAAAGAGTGGACATTTCACCTATAAGGGACCAGTAAGGAACTAGGTAATACCATTTAGCAAAAATATCGCCACAATGTAAAAATGGTCGCTTTACATGTTGTTCAAACAGTCTCTTAATGTCTAAGTTGGCAGTTCGCTGATGTGTTAATTTGAGTTCTTGTCCTAACTAGCAGCTACGAGTGGCAGGGCATTTTCGCGATTATTTGTGTTCTTTTCTGGAGCACTTTCCACTTTTGCTGCTTGTTCTGGAAAGTGCTCCAGAAAAGAACACAAATAATCGCGAAAATGCCCTGCCACTCGTAGCTGCTAGTTAGGACAAGAACTCAAATTAACACATCAGCGATACCTTTTATCGCTTGTTGCTTTATCATATTTAATTTAATTTTATCTATTATATATGTTTTAACAGCATTAAAGGAATCTTATCACCATGTCCTAACTCTTAAGTGGAGACGTTGCTATTTTAAATGTCTGTTTATTCTTGCGAACCACTTCACCCTATTTTTCAGTCTTCTCTCCTATAATTTAAAAGTTGCAGGAATGTAGATGTAGGTCAGATGTAGCACAAAACACATTTGCACTGTTTTCCAGCTGTAGAAGTCATTTATAATAGATGTGCTCTCCCCCTCTCATTGTCCTAATTTAACATTGTAGAAACACAAAATATTTCATGCAAATCTCTGATGTTTGTAGGATGTCAACAAGCAATAATCCCTTAGTGGCTTTTACACCATGTAGTGAAGGAGAATATTTCTCTTTAGGATTAGTGCAAGGAATAATTCACCCAAACATGAAAAATAAAACAACATTAGTGTCAGTAAATGACAGAATTTCCATTTTTGGGTGAACTGAGGTGAACACCAGTATTACCTCATATTCTTGTGAGAAAAGCAGGCCATCATTGGCTTTTAGCCGCTCGATGTGGTCAGCCAAAGCACAGACGGAAACTGGAGGGTGTTCCTGCATTCCTGCAGGGAACAAAAGAGACAGAATTAAGTGATAACAGATATTTTTATTGGGTTGTTTTGTTTAGGTTGGCTGAATTGTGAGGAACAAACATGGTTCAGCTCACACAGTTTTAAAATTTTCTGAAGATGGGTAAACTCAGAGAAATGTTTGTGCAGTGAGGTAGCATGACAAAGAGAGAGAGAGAGGTTGTTGGAAAGAGAGAGAGAGAGAGAGAGAGAGAGAGAGAGAGAGAGAGAGAGAGAGAGAGCACAAAGCTTGTAGCAAGATGCTTTGTGCTAAGACTAGCAGCAGTGATGTCAGCAGTGAATGGACATGCTCATTGGCTGGCCAAGGTGAAATTAGCTGTCCTGATACAACCATAATGGCATGTAACAGAAATCAAACGCAGAAGGACAACGACCTGAGCACATATTTCTGATAAAAAGAAACAAATGTTTATTATGTTTCCCACAATGCTTATCTGCTGTAAGGAATGTTTTAGCATTTTTTTAGATGGACAGTCTGTGGAGAGGTCATGAGAGATGGTAAAGCTGAGAGCAGCCAGTGTGGTGGATTGGGTGGCTTTGGTCTTGATGAACAGGTGGGAGGAAAGTGGGGAGGTAGTCAAAGATCACACAGCAACACAAGAGCAAAACTAACTTGTAGTGTTGGGGCAGCTGAAGGCACTTGTACCTGCAGAGAGAAGATGAGGAGTGACTGTGATATCTATCACTTACAAAGGATAGGACAGGAGAGATTCCATAATATGACATATTCCTGAGTGTGATTAGACTGTGAAAAGCGGGCTAAGAAATGATTGGTTGATTTAATCTTTCTCACCTGTGTGGTTTTTGTTACATCAACAGAAACAAAAAGTCATTTCAGGGACAGAAAATGTTCATGCATTTTTTGTTGAACATTAAAATAATGTGCATTTATGTATTGTGCACAAAATGACCAGAGACATTTATTTCTAAATAAGGTCAATTTTGATGTCATGTTGTTGGAAAACAAACAACAAGGCCATTTTTATGTGATGTGTCCCTATTACTTACTATTGATATTCAGTAATAACCAGGATCCTAAATCCACAAAATATTGTATACAGTAGATTTGACTCTGTTCAGTGTTTGGGCAAAATTAATTTTTAAATAAATTATAAATAAATGTATACAATTGTATAAATGTATTAAATTTAATTCAACACATTTAAAAAAATTAACTAATTTAATAATTATTTAAATTATTTGTAAAAGCTTGTATACCATTTAAATATCAACCAATGCTCATGTCCCAAAGGGTTATAATCTACGGTATATATACACTTACCGGCCACTTTATTAGGATCACCTGTTCATCTACTTATTCATGCAATTATCTAATCAGCCAATCTTGTGGCAGAAGTGTAATGTATACAATCATACAGATATGGGTCAGGAGCTCCAGTTAATGTTCACATCAACCATCATAATGGTGAAAATTTGATAATTTGATCTCAGTGATTTCAACTGTGGCATGATTGTTGGTGACAGACGGGCTGGTTTGAGTATTTCTGTAACCGCTGATCTCCTGGGATTTCCACACATAACAGCCTCTAAAGTGTAAAGAGAATGGTGTGGAAAAAGAAAAGAAGAAAAAAAATCCAGTGAGCGGAAGTTCTGAATGACAGAGGGGAATGGCCAGACTGGTCCAAGCTGACAGGAAGGTGATAGTTACCCAAATAAACACCCATTACAACACTGCTATGCAGAAAAGTATTTCTGAACACACAACATGTCGAAAATTGTGGCGATGGTCTACAACAGCAGAAGACCCCTCCGGGTACCACTACTGTCAGCTTATAACAGGAAACTGAGGCAGCAGTGGGCACAGGCTCACCAAAACTGTATGGTAGATGATTGGAAAAACATCGCCTGCTCTGATAATTCTGGATTTCTGCTGAGGTGCACAAATGGTAGACCCACTGCAGCCTCAGTTTTCTGTTCTTGGCTGCTAGAAGTGGAACCCAACGTGGTCTTCTGCTGTTGTAGCCCATCTGCCTCAATGTTTAACATGTTGTGCATTCTGAGATGCTTTTCTGCTCACAACAATTGTACAGAGGGGATATCTGAGTTCCCGTAGCCTTTCTGTCAGCTAGAACCAGTCTGGCCGTTCTCCATTGACCTCAACAAGGCGTTTTTGTCCACAGAACTGCAGCTCATTTGTTGTTTGTTTTGTTTTTTTCGCGGCATTCTATTTATACTCTAAAGACGTGAAAATCCCAGGAGATCAGCAGTTACAGAAATACTCAAACCAGCCCATCTGTACAGGTGTACCTAATAAAGTGGCCATGGAAATGTATAGATATCCTGAGATAGAAACTTTTTTATCTTACCATCATCATATATTTTTGGTACTTTTCAAATGCCTTTTTATGTTTAGATTTGACTGTTTTATCTTTGTTCCAGACCCAGACTTTCAATACTAAACTTGGAAAACTTAGTGCACTTGTTAATCAAGTCAAGGTAAATATAATTTGTGAGCAGAATATTTTTATTGGGCATCATTTCCAATCAAGCTCTTATTTTGTCAAATTATGCAAACAAATTGAAAATATTATTTAATTGTGTGTATTTAGGATACATAAAATGTTAATTTTATGAAATTATCCTTAGCAAGACAAAAGAGACGGCCATTTTATTTAAAAAACGTTAAAAATGTAATTTCCATCAGCATAATTTCTACCACAGAATTGTATTAAACACAATATAGAATTTGAAATGTGCTGGAAACGACACTGTGGTGGGAATTTTGCAGCCTGATATCATGAAAGTTACATGACTGTGGCAAAATTTTTGCAAAATGAAATTATGTGCTTTATAACATGTTTTGCTGCAGTTTCCCAGTGAAATGTCTAGCGGGGGGTGCCAAAAGCGAGTGAAATGCTGTCGTAATTAGATGAGGCTTTTAAGGGGAATATTAGATGGAGGTTTTAATGAGTAAAACATACCTCCCAAATAAAAATCAAAAGGAGGTAGACACAAAACAGACATCGTTACCCTTAACCAATACCTAAATCTAACCGATAATGTCCAAAAACAAAATACGAAATGAATAGCACATTTTCTGAAGCAACCGCGTCATCTAGTGTCGCTTCTATGAGACTTTTGTCTGACGTGTCAGCTCAATTGCTTGGCTGGTCTCGAACAGTGTTCTCCTAAGTCCAAAGTCCAACACTTTATCAGGAGAGCTACTGCGCAAGCTAATCACAATGGAATAAGTGTGTAAATGTATGACTCTGTAATACAAGTGTTAAAATTTTCATTTTGATATCATAACATAGCAGTGTGTGTTAATACTGAAAAACAAGTCTTTATAAAGTCATATGTTTCCGTTGTACTTGTGATTTGTGTGAAATGTAATAAAATGTACAGTTGTTGTAGCGCCTCATGTTAATTTCACCAGGAAACTGTGGCGAAACGTAGAATTCGGCATGTTAATATCAGTTTACAAAAATGTAGCTATAGTAATTCTACGTTGGAATTTTCATGATTTAAAAATAAATGAATAATAAATTTGGCTGTGAGAGGGTCAACTCTGCTTTATTCTATCTGTTCTCAGCTTCTTTCCTTCCAAAGCATCCTAACTCTACATCTGAATGGCACTTTGTCATACTTTGGTTCACATGAAAGCTCTCTGGCTCAGAAACAAAGTCTTGGATTTTCACAAATTGAAGTCAACACAACAGGAGGTTTAAATGGCATGTCTGAGTATTGCATTCGTCACTGTTATTACGAAGCAAGAGGCCTAAAGTATGTACTAGAATAAAGTTTTCTATATTTGCTATACGTCAAGGATCTCTTTTCAAACATTGTTCCTTTTTATGTTTCCCTGATAAGAAGGCAAACACAAACATTAAAAACTCTTAAGGTAAGAGTTTATACATTTTTTAAGTGTCCTGAAGCATTTTAAACACACATTCTGAACCTTTACAAGTAAATAAACAACAACACTGTTCCTCTAGTTCCCTAGATCCTCATTTAAAGATTTCCCAGCAAAGAAAATCAATTTTCAAGGCAGCAAAGCTGACATGAATATTTCTCCTAGTTTTGCCAACGGAAAGATCCTGCATCTGTGGACTCTGTGCTCACAGCGGATCAATCTGACACAAGAACATGAGTCACTTTGCAACAGAGCAAAAGCTGATTCTTATTGAAGTCAGCAAAATGTCTGTGCATTCAGAAATTTCCCCTGAGAAAGAGAGATAAATAGAAAGAGACACAGACAGTGAGAAGAACAGAGTGGAAAATATGGATGGATCGGAGGAAGAAAGATAAAGATTTTCTCCTGTGAATCATACTGTTTAATTCTTTCCACCAAGTTCAAAGATCAGTCTGAACAGAACGTAGCAATATGATCTGATGTCATGGCGTTTGTCCTGTGTGTGTACGTGTGTTTGAGATTGGCTGGCAGGTTCTACCCCTCAGTGAGTCCTTCACGTGACACTGAGGATCTGTGTCAAAAATGTTTTGTCTTCTCACTAAATCATCAGTTATACATCATCCATAAATCCAGCAGCCAGTTCTGGCTGTTTTTTGACATCTACATTTAAACAACCCAAAACCCCATTCATTTTATGGAAACGTACATGTTGGTCCTCACAAAACCTGCCAAGAACAAATCCAGGTCACATTTCACACCAAAATCAAAAGAATGAAATAAGAAGCTGTATTTAGCATAAGAAAACCATGACTAATTTAACCCTATAAACTCTGAAGGTGTTTTTAAAGATTTCCTTTATCAGTGGCTAACCGAATATAAAAGACTTAACTTAAAATCTTAAAAAAAAAAAAATTAATGATATAGATTATGATCAATTCAGAGACTCTCAGCCTAATAAACTGCTTAAATTGGTTTTTGTCATATTTGACATGACATATCTCAGGGTGTAAAACTGCTTTTGTTTTATTCACAATCTTGTCATCTGTAACAATGAGTAAATTTGTGTTGATATGACAAAGCAATCAAAAGTTATAGCATTACAAATATAATTCCAAAAATAATCATAGTGTCAAAAAGCCTCCCCAAACTAATAAAACATATTAATTGTACATAAGAACTAATTACACAACAATGACTAAAGGTATGCGCTCTCTCTTCAAAGCATGCAGACATGAGTAACAAGATTTCATTCTGTGTCATTTGAGTCATTATTGAGTCTGTGCCGAATACTTAGTGGCATCTCCTGGTGGCCATATGTAATTACAGTGAACGATCCCCTCTGCCCATATTTGGAATACTTTCACCTCTGGTTGCAGCGATCTGAATCCTGATTCGTTTAGCACTGCATGACGTTGTACAATGTACTACATAATTTCAGATGTAGTCATCTGATCCAGGGAAGTGAATATGTTTTAGCACAATGTGCTTTGTGTGAATTACCTAATGATTTAAGCATCTGATTAAATTGTGTGTAGGCTTGTTTAAAATATAATCGCCTTTTAAAAGAAAATAATAATAATAAAACAATATTAATGTTCCTAAAAAAGTCAATTTCTTCTATAACCATGCTGTTCAACAGCAAAAGTAGCTGGATAAACTAGTTTGCCAACATTTGTATTTCAAGTAAAGCCAACTGATCATTAGGTCTTGCTTTTTTTAAACTAGGGACACCAGCACTTAAAACACAACATATGCTGGTGGCCAGCCACTCTTGTATTTCCAGTAGGGACACAGTTCCTGTTTTGTGTGAATGAGCATGTTTGAAATGGGTTATTTTTTTGTGTCTGTGCATGGTTGTACTGTACCTTGTGTCTGATAGTTCAGTCTCCTCATTTCCACTGGGTCGGAGGAATGAGCCAGTAAGTGATCTTTAACTCCAGCTGAGTGCTCATCTTTTGCTGAGGGAGAGGTGCGCTTCCTGTGAAGACAGGAAATAGCATCAAACATGAGCATATAAACACACAAATCAGGTGGATGTGAAAACATTTAAGGTTGTACCTCTGTGTATTTGTATTTATGCAGTAGCACTGATCTGAGTACAATTAAACTACCTGATTTTCTCTCATTAAACACAAGCACAAACAAGCTTTTATCATCGTATCAAAGAGAATGAATAAATCGCTCGATACACACCTTTCCTGTTTGCTGCATCCCGCAGAGAGAGAGGGAAGAATGGAGGGAAAAGAGAGAATGTCAAAGAAAGAAAGTGTGCGCAGAGCAAGTTTTGACAGAAATATTGAGCATCAGTTTTTAATGTGGCAATGCCATTTCTATTAATGAGCTGAAGTTCTATGCTGACATTTGGAGAACGAGCTTTCTTTTCACTCAATTGGCCTCTAACGTGAACCATGGACATATTATTCTCCTACATTTTTTTACTAAGAAAGCTTTGGCCGTAATTATGGGGTGTATTTTTATCTTCAGCTTTTGAGTAGCTTCATAGGGTAGAAGTTAGGTAGGTTTCATTACTTTTTAAATTTGTTGAATTTTCATTGGGAATTTGGGTGAGGGAAAATATAATTTCAGCTGTCTAGTTCAATAAATATAACACAATTTAATCATTAAAGGTCTGTATTAGAAAAACTTCCCTAAAACTGTGTTAAATTGCTGACTGTTATAAACGCACTCGAGTTACACTAAAAAAATGATTCCTTAACTGATAACTATAGATAACATTTTCTGATTTTCTCATACAGTGAGTCAGCAATGTCTATTATCTGTCTGATGAGACTCTGGCTATTTATACCTGACAAGAGGAAATACAGTAGGAAAACAACAGGAATATCATGATGAATGATAATCTTTTTCTTGGAAAGTAAGCAATTTAATTCCTTGTGTCTATATACAAAGGAAGTGGTTCCTCTAATGTACCTCTTGAAGAGCAGGATGGCGATGACAATGATGATGATCAGGACGACAGCCAGCACGGGTCCCATCACCCACAGCATCTCTGGGTCTTCCACATGACGAGACATCCCACTGTGGAGCTTCACCAACATGGGATCAGAGTATGGACTCACTGTAAACATCTGCAAAGGAATCAATCAAGAGGGACACATTCAAATCTAGTTCAAGTATAATCAAAAATATTGCAATATATCTTACTTGTGGTGTTTTGTAATCAATAACAAATATCTCTTAAAGGAATGTACTGTGTTCAATACCAGATAGACAAACGATAGCATGTTGATTACCACCATAAATTATCCCAACTTCCATTTTCTTTAGTTACAGCAAAAATCAGGGTAAGAGTAAAGGCATGGTCACATTTACCACTGCATGGCGAAATTCCACGGGCGAATGTTAAGCACTTGTGAAAAAGGCATTTAACGATACACAAATTTCACGATACAATACAATACGATACGAGCACCCAAAATTGTTTTCAACATTGAAAGTATTCAACATTTCTTTTAAATCATAAATGCCACAAAAGTGTCTGACATTGACAACAAATAGCAGAGCTCTAAGTAACTTAACAGCACTGCATTTATTTTGTTGATTGTTGAGAAAAAGTAATATAAACTCGCAATTTGTATTTTTTTCTTGAGAAAATAAGTTTGTTCAAACTTTTGTATTTGTATAGCACTTATAACTCACAATACACATAATTTCAAAGCAGATTTATAGAAAATCTTGTCTTGTTGTCTGAAAGCCACGAGTGAATAAACTCTTGAGCAAAAACCGAACAGCACACGTAATTTCATAACTTAATAGCGTAATTGCTCTCTTACTTTGTATAAGCTGATATCTCTTGTTAATTTGTGTGTTTTGTTCAATAAAAAAAAAAAAAGAAAAAAAAATACACCTCTACTATAATGAACATTTTAAAATATGATACATATTTGAAAACACTTTTGTACACTAAATCAGGGTCAGTTGGTGTAACCAACAAGCAGGTTCTGTTATAATATGAAAATAATAATAACAATAAAAACATAAAACAACAAGACTTTAGACCCTCATAACTCTGCAAGTTAAAACAAAACAATATCAGATATTTCAAAATGTTTATGAAAGTGCACATTTTGTTCAGGTCAAATGTAGTAACCCTAACCTAAATGTAGTAACTGAATGATTAAGTTGTGTACACTCACATGTATTCAAGGAGCAAGTAAAGTATTTTAATATATTTAACTTGAGAGTTCCACCACTTGACAGTTCTGCCAATAAATACATTTTTATGTTTTAATTGGATTAATTATGTAAATTCTAAATGTATGAAATAAACATGGCCACAAACATTAGATTTCTCTGACATTCTTTAAACTATGTTTTTAAAAGGTCAGAGAGAGAGAGAGAGAGAGAGAGAGAGAGAGAGAGAGAGAGAGAGAGAGAGAGAGAGAGAGAGAGAGAGAGAGAGAGAGAGAGAGAGTGGAAAATGGTATGAAAATAAATTCTGTTTTTCTGACTGTTTTTAGTCAAGAAACTTTGACTAACACCACAAAACCACTTTGGGGGCAAAACTAAATTGATACAAAAGTGTAAAATATGGCCATTTAAATTCGGATAACTGGTGAATTTTGTGATAGAGGCGTCCTGTTAGAATGTAGATGTGTTTTTCATGAGACATGAACCTATAGGGAGGCGTGTATTCTACATTAAGATTGTGTCTCAATGTGATGTTTAATGATATCTAATGAATACATATGAACATATGATTAAAGTGCATTTTAGATGAGCAGAGAAGGCCCTTTAAATCTTCAAAGCAGCACAGATGTCAAGTCTCCTTACACAAATGCTGGAAACTAATCGTCTTAGTAACACCTTTTAGACAGCAGAGCAGGGTGCAGTGGAGAGAAAGAGATGAAAAAAGGAAGATAAAGAGAGTGAGAGCGATACAAAAGGTTGAGGGAGGAGTAACCTCTGCCATCCTGCTGAGAAGCGGAGGATCCATCCATCTTCAACCACTTATCCGAAGTCGGGTCGCGGGGGCAGCAGCTCCAGCAGGGGGCCCCAAACTTCCCTATCCTGAGCCACATTAACTAGCTCTGACTGGGGGACCCCGAGG
Source organism: Moxostoma hubbsi (assembly GCA_032164185.1). Classification (NCBI taxonomy): domain Eukaryota; kingdom Metazoa; phylum Chordata; class Actinopteri; order Cypriniformes; family Catostomidae; genus Moxostoma; species Moxostoma hubbsi. The sequence continues at coordinate 47,606,920 of JAVLUX010000010.1, forward strand.
CGTGCCCAGGCCAGTGTGGAGATGTAATCTCTCCACCTAGTCCTGGGTCTTCCCCGAGGCCTCCTCCCAGCTGGACGTGCCTGAAACACCTCGCTAGGGAGGCGCCCATGGGGCATCCTTACCAGATGCCCAAACCACCTCAACTGACTCCTTTCGATGCAAAGGAGCAGCGGCTCTACTCCGAGCTCCTCACAGATGACTGAGCTCCTCACCCTATCTCTAAGGGAGAAGCCCGCCACCCTTCTGAGGAAGCCCATTTTGGCCGCTTGTACTTGTGACCTAGTTCTTTCGGTTATGACCCAGCCTTCATGACCATAGGTGAGGGTACGAACAAAAATTGACCGGTAGATTGAGAGCTTTGCCTACCGGCTCTTTTTGTGACAATGGTGCGATAGAGCGAGTGCAATACCACCCCCGCTGCCCGATTCTCTGGCCAACCTGCCACTCCATTGTCCCCTCACTCACTTCCCCACGCCGACTACAGGTGGGTCTCGACAGACCAGACACGGTTGGCAAAGGCTAGCTCTAGGAACATGGAACGTCAGCTCACTGGGGGGGTAGGAGCCGGAACTGGTGAGGGAGGTAGAGCGTTACCAGTTGGATCTGGTGGGGCTTACTTCGACGCACAATTTTGGCTCTGGATCCGTACTCCTGGATATGGGATAGACTCTATTCTTCTCTGGAGTTTCCCAGGGTGTGAGGCGACGGGCGGGTGTGGGGATACTCACGAGTCCCCGGCTGAGCGCCGCTACGTTGTAATTTACCCCAGTGGGCGAGAGGGTCGCCTCCCTACACCTATGGGTTGTGGGGGTGGGGGGGTGGGGAACTCTGACTGTTGTCTGTACATATGCACCGAACAGCAGTTCAGAGTATTCGGCCTTCTTGGAGACCCTGAATGGAGTCCTGAATAGGGCCCCAGTAGGGGACTCCATAGTGATGCTGGGTGACTTCAACGCGCATGTGGGAAATGACAGGGACATGACAGTGGAAAGGCATGATTGGGAGGAACGGCCTCCCCGATCTGAACCCAAGTGGATGTTTGTTATTAGACTTCTGTGCTAGTCATGGATTATCTATAACAAACACCATGTTCGAACATAAGGATGCTCATAAGTGTACGTTCATAAGTGTAAGAAGGTTGATGATCGATTTTGTAATTGTGTCGTCCGATCTGAGGCCATATGTTTTGGACACTCGGGTGAAGAGAGGGGCAGAACTGTCAACCGATCACCATCTGGTGGTGAGTTGGGTCAGGGGGTGGTGAAAGACTCTGGACAGACCTGGGAAGCCCAAGCGAGTAGTGCGGGTGAACTGGGAACGTTTGGAGGAGGTCCCTGCGGAGGTTGGGGACATTGAACCAGAGTGGGTAATGTTCAAAGCTTCCATTGCCGAAGCCGCGGTGGAGAGCTGCGGCCTCAAAGTTTTAGGTGCCGCAAGGGGTGGTAACCCTCGAACACCGTGGTGGACACTGGTGGTCAGGGAAGCCGTCCGACTGAAGAAAGAGGCCTTCTGGGATTTGTTGTCCCGGAGGACTCTGGAGGCATTTGCCAGGTACCGACAGGCCTGAAGGGCTGCGGCCTCAGCCGTGAGGGAGGCAAAGCAGTGAGTGTGGGAAAAGTTCGGAGAAGCCATGGAGAAGGACTTTTGGTCCGCATCAAAGTGCTTCTGGAAAACCGTCCGCCACCTTAGGAGGGGGAAACGGGGAACCATCCAAGCTGTATACAGTAAAGATGGGATGCTGTTGACCTCAACCGAGGAGGTTATTGGGCGGTGGTAGGAACACTTTGAAGAACTGCTAAATCCCAACACGCCCTCTATGCTAGAGGCAGAGACGGAGGCTGATTGATGAGCCCCGGGATTGATGAGATCCGACCAGAAATGCTGAAAGCTTTGGATATGGAGGGGGTGTCATGGATGACATGCCTCCTCAACATTGCGTGGAAGTCTAGGACAGTGCCTAAGGAGTGGCAGAACGGGGTGGTGGTTCTCCTCTTCAAAAAGGGGGACCAGAGAGTGTGTGCCAATTACAGGGGTATCACACTTCTCAGCCTCCCTGGTAAAGTTTACTCCAAGGTGCTGGAGAGGAGGGTTCGGCCGATTGTCGAACCTCGGATTGAAGAGGAACAATGCGGGTTCTGTCCTGGCCGTGGAACGATGGACCAGATCTTTACTCTTGCAAGGATCCTGGAGGGGGCCTGGGAGTATGCCCAGTATGCTACATGTGTTTTGTAGATCTGGAGAAGGTGTATGACCGGTCCCCTGGGAGAGACTGTGGGAGGTGCTGTGGGAGTACGGGGGGGGTCCCTTTTTAGGACGATCCAATCCCTGTACATCCAAAGCGAGAGCTGTGTCCGTGTCCTCGAGAAACGGAGGATATGGATCATTAAGTAAAACCCATCAGCGCAACACCTTCTGCATTCCCTCCGGAAACAACAGCCATCAAAGAACCCATCACTGCCCAAAACTCGACAGAAATTATGGCAGTTCAGCCCAAAAACGGACGTTCAACGTTTTTTCAGTCTGCTGAGAGGAACCTGGTGAGTTACACAAAGACCTCAGAGAAGATGAAATCAAGGAAAAGAATTTAGATTTTTGGGTGAACTGTCCCTTTAACTGCTGGGCTACTATTATGCTGGGCTACTATTATCACTAAAATCTCTCTTTCTGTCTTTCTTTCCAGCAGGTGTCAGAGAGAAACTTTTGAGTGATGCTGCAGTCATTCCTTCATGACAAAGGAGCGAGGAAGCATCTAAAAGCCCTGTGGGAATATCTCAGTGGGAAACTTTCCTAGTGATCAATTTAATCGGGACTACATCAGACGCAAGCACATCCCACAGTGAGAGTGATACATCTCTGCCTGGCTTCAACCACTGTTTACTAATGCATATTCATGTGTGTGTGTGTGTGTGTGTGTGTGTGTGTGTGTGTGTGTGTGTGTGTGTTTGTGTGTGTGTGTGTGCTCATCAGAGTTACACACATGGCATGGATCTTTGTTTTCAATTGTCTTTAACTTTCCTCCATTTATTCATATTTAACACTCAATTCTCTTTCAGTTTCTCTCTCCTATTTCTACTGCGCCACTTCATGTGATGTCTCTATCCGTCTTTCTCCTTCTTTTTTAGCTTCTCCTCCTCTAATCTATTTTTCTTTATAAGTGCTGCAGGAGTTTTGCAGGCCACCTCTTTCATCCAATTTCACACTCTCTAGTCTGTTTACCAGCCAAACACATAAAGCTGCACTGACTGGCCTTTCACCAGCACACCTGCTACTTCTCTCTTGCTTTTAGTAAACTCAACTTTAGACAGAGCTACCATGAGCACTGAGGTTGTTATTGGATGGTATATTAGGGATGTCCTGATACCATTGTTTTGAGAACAAGTATGAGTACAGATACTTTTATAAGTACTCACTAATAGCGATGCCGATACCAGGTTTTTTGTGTGTGTTGAAGCCAAATTTGTGAGCAGTGTTGGCAATTTGGCATATTTAAATATACTTGCTGATTTTTTGAGATTTTGGGCAATTAATTATTTACCTTTACCTTTTCCGAAGCCGCTTCTCAGTACAATGCACATGACAGCCCACCTGGAGTTTGCCAAAAGGCACCTGAAGGACTCTCAGACCATGAGAAACAAAATTCTCTGGTCTGATGAAACAAAGATTGAACTCTTTGGCCTGAATGGCAAGCGTCATGTCTGGAGGAAACCAGGCACCACTCATCACCAGGCCAATACCAACCCTAGAGTGAAGCATGGTGGTGGTAGCATCATGCTGTGAGGATGGTTTTCAGCAGCAGGAACTGGGAGACTAGTCCGGATCAAGGGAAAGATGAATACAGCAAAGTACAGAGACATCCTTGAAGAAAACCTGCTCCAGAGCGCTCTGGACCTCAGACTGGGGCGAAGGTTCATCTTCCAACAGGACAACAATCCTAAGCACACAGCCAAGATAACAAAGGAGTGGCTACGGGACAACTGAGTGTGAATGTCCTTGAGTGGCCCAGACTTGAATGCGATTGAACATCTCTGGAGAGATCTGAAAATGGCTGTGCACCGACGCTCCCCATCCAACCTGATGGAGCTTGAGAGGTCCTGCAAAGAAGAATGGGAGAAACTGCCCAAAAATAGGTGTGCCAAGCTTGTAGCATCATACTCAAAAAGACTTGAGGCTGTAATTGGTGCCAAAGGTGCTTCAAAAAGGTATTGAGTGAAGGCTGTGAATACTTATGTACATGTGATTTTTTCTTTTTTTTTTTCTTTTTTTCTTTTTAATAAATTTGGAAAGATTTCAAACAATCTACTTTCACGTTGTCATTATGGGGTATTGTTTGTAGAATTTTGAGGAAAATAATGAATTTAATAAATTTTGGAATAAGGCTGTAACATAACAAAATGTGGAAAAAGTGAAGCGCTGTGAATACTTTCCGGATGCACTGTACACCTAGGATGGGTTGATGGTGAGTAAATTACATTATATAGTAAAGAACATACTGAGAATGTCATATAACCAACTTCTTTGTTCACAGAATTATAGGCAAGGTTAATTAATAACTTAAATAATGAAAGGGCAATAATACATAGACCTAATAATGTTTTTTTTTTTTTTCATTTGTCAGTTTATTAATTTGATTTAATAAAAAAATAAATCTTTAATTTTTTTATATTTTCTTTCTTCGCTTGGTAATTTATGTATTTAATATAATTTAAAGGAGTTTTTTTTGTTTGGTAATGTATTTAATCCAGACAATTCTGATGACATGTTTCAAAAGTAAGCTTATATAAATAACTAGCTAGAGTTAGAGTGCCAATAAAGCACATTGTAGCTTTTCTCCTAGGCTTGTGAAATTTTCTGCAGAGAGGTTTATGATAATTAAAAGCACACTGTAATAACTTTACAGTGGAGCGGTAGTTAGGCACGAATTTTGCCATGGAGTGAACACAGAGTGGTATTTTTCTTATCAGGGAGCAGGGACAGAGTGAGGAGCAGAAAAATAAACAAACCAGAGTGAAGCTGGAGCAGAGTTATAATTGAATGCTTTGAGCGCAGAGGGGAAATTGTTGCCGCTCCACTCACACGCTCTGATCTGAATATTTTGCTATATAAATTCATTATATTGTATATATACATATAATCAGTTACTTTTAATAAATAGTTTAATATTATTCCGTTTTTAATTCGATTACTTCATTCACAATGCTTCATCATAGTGTAGTTCATTCCCTTATGAAAACTATGGGGAAAAAAAGGAATAGGAAAAACACTTCCTGAACCAAGATGCTGAAAAAGTGCACCGCACTCTATTTAGAACTAATTACACAGCCAGGGTTGGGAGGGTTACTTTTGAAATGTCAAAGATCTTACTAGAAAAAAAGAAATTAGGATCCAACGTGAATAACTTTATTTATTCTTAATTACAGCTATTTTATACATTAGTTACTTTTGACCAAGCGAATATAATGAAATGATGGAAACACAATGATTATTCCCCACAGCCTCAGTGTTGTACTTGTTCGTTTGAGCTATTCACACTTAAACTCTTTGAATTTACAAGGGAATTAAGATCAAAGTGCCTACATACATATTTGAATTATGATTCCAAATCTTAGGGATAGAGTAAAGAACTGAGAGAGCTGTGAAGAACTCAACTGCCTGAATCTCTCATTTCTGTCTACACACATTTAGATCAGCTGGTTCCAGCAGTGAGTTCAGATTATAACGATCACAGCACATAAGACTTATGTGTGTACTGTATGTGTGTTTTAACTCACTGAGTCCCGGTCTTTCAGTGCTGCCAGTGTAAATGTGAGATACTGTTGCTGGCCAGGAAGAGGCTTGTTGAAGAAACCATTGTAGGTTTTCTCATCTCCTAACACAAAGGTCTCGGGAAGATACTCCAACTTGGCAGCGATGTACGGTAGCAGTAAGTCCTGAGCTTGCCTCTTCCTCCTCACGTCTGAGTCTCCGCTACCCTCCAAAAGCTGACAAAACACAGAGAATACAGCGCATGAATAACATAAGCACAATCTCAAACCTACATGACAATGCACAGGACAAAAACTCCATAAAAGCTCACATACCTTTATTGTATGTATTTTTGTGGCTACAGGTTAGGGCATAGTGATATTACTGTATATCAATAATATATACATTTTATAAGGAAATACTACATTTATATATTTGTTCAGAAAAGGCTTAAAAAGGGTGTTTTTTTCTTTTTCGATCTGAGCAAGATTCACACAAGAACATTATTCAGATTTTTACCAATAAAATAATATATAAACAGCAATATATTCCAACTTGAATATTTTGTAATTATTTTTAAATAATGTAAAAGAAGTATTTGATTACAAAATGTATTAACATTTTATTTTATTATTTTATTTTCATTTATTAAAATATAAATTTTTTTCTTTCAAAATACCTGATTCACAGAAATGAATCATACTTCCTATCTTTATCTTTAACATTTTTGCTACTGAGTTTTACTTCAGAGTTCCTATGAAGATATCTCTGTCTTAACACTTTCATACGTGCATGGATCGAGACAAGAAGTGGGCGTGAAATCTGCTCGCTGTCTCAGGACTTTAGGAACTGATTCGTAGTAAACAAGAGTTCATATGGAAATATCTCAATAAGTCTTAACACTCAAATACTCGCAAATTTCGAGACAAGAAGTGGGCGTGAAATATGCACACTTTCTTTGACATTAGAAAAATGACCTGCCCAAATAAACAGCGCATTAAGATCACTGCTATCGTCACAATGTTACGTCATTTTTATAATAACAAAATCAATCACAACTATATCATGAATATTCAATGTATCACCCAGTCTTCTAGTCTATGCTGGTTGACACGTTCAGTTCATGAAACAGCTGCATTGTTATCCAGGCTTCAAGATCCAGCAGTCAGAGAGCAGATATCAGCCTCAGGCGCCTCAGTCAGAGATATCATTCATTTAAAATGAGCCAGGCCAGAAACACACACACTCATCGCCATTTTCTAACCCCGAGGTTGACCTGTCTCTTTATAGATGACATCCTCTCTTTTCCTATCTCTCCACCTCTTTCTCTCTTCTCTCGCTTTCTCTCTCTCTCTCTCTCTCTCCACTTATAACAGCTTCTTTAACTTAGCGCAAAATACTTTTGTTCAATCAAATTAAATCCAGGATGCAGGATTGCAGCTGAACAAATGGGGTCCAGCGGCAGAGAGAATGAGGATTGCAGACACACTGGGACAACGATCATAATATCAGTGCTGTGATAAGTGATAAACACCATCACAACACAGCTTCCAATAATACATTTCTCATTTGACTTGGCAGCGCTCATAAATAAAGACCAACACAGGAGAAAACTGCTCCTACTGGAAATGATGCCAGGCTGTTTCAAAACATTGGTGACACCATTATGCAGTTGTTTCAGATACTTGGAGATTTGCTATACAGAATTGATAATTTTTCATACACAATAGGCAGCACTGGTAAAGTTTTTCCTGTTTTGTAGACAACGGTTTATTGAGAGCAAGCAAACTCATGAGAAAGCAGAACAGAGTTGGAAAAAAATATTAATAAATAGTATAGCATAAATAACAAAACAGAAAAATGCCAAGCAAAGCTTTTTAAGACACCTCAGATTGCCTGTGAGTCTGAGCAGCTGCAGCAGAGATTCAGAAGCACTGAGGAGCTGATGAGAGGCAAAAATAAGAGTGGATCATGCAAACATTTTCATAATACTAACATATTATGAAAAAAGTCCATCACAGACTGTATGACTGAAAGCACAATGAGAAGAATGATAAAGTAATGTAAGGTACCAGAGTGTAAGGCATCATTTTATTTTATTTGTTCTAGTGCTGCCATTAGATTAAGAACTAGTCCCCACATAGGTTGCATATTCAAAGCAATGGCCATTAAATCTCTTAAACTCTCATCCTCCACAATATTAATCTGTCAGTAGACTGTGGCGATCTGCTTAGTTACAGCAATCATGAAGCTGCGTTCATGATTCGCATCAGCGTCAACTGCCACTTTGAACTCACCATGAAAAGCACTTGCAAACAAACAGGTCTCATTTTGCATTTTGGTGATAGTTATGATTGGGTGTGGGGGCCTGTGTAGCTCAGTGAGTAAAGATGCTGACTACCAGACCTGGAGTCATGAGTTTGAATCCAGGGCGTGCCTAGAGACTCCAGTCAGGTCTCCTAAGCAACTAAATTGGCCCGGTTGCTAGGGAGGGTAGAGTCACATGGGGTAACCTCCTCGTGGTCGCTATAATGTGGTTCTCGCTCTCGGTGGGGCATGTGGTAAGTTGTGCGTGGATGACGCGTGGAATAGCGTGAAGCCTCCACACGCACTATGTCTCTGTGGTAACGCGCTCAACAAGCCACCTGATAAGATGCACAGATTGACGGATCAGACGTGGAGGCAATTGAGGTTCATCCTCCCCCATCTGGAATGAGGCGAGTCACTACGCCACCACGAGGACTTAGACCGCATTGGGAATTGGGCATTCCAAATTTGGGAGAAAATGGGGTGAGAAAAATATAAAAACAATTGGGTGTGCTTCTGAAGTAATTCAAATGCACAATACATATGCTGAAAAATACTTGATTTCTATCACAAGTCCCATCTGGGCTTGTTATGTACATCAAATAGCGCTAAGAGCTTCTTTCTCAATCATTTTATCACTGACAGGGAAGCGCTGTCAGAGATCATTTTATTTACTTAGATAACAATCTAAGCAGCTCTAGCATAGAAAAGAGTGTAACAGTCAACTAGCGTGTTACGACATTACCACCGTAGACTGTCTATGGGACTGCCGCGTTATACTGTTTTATGCCAAGCTTGTAGGCTCCTCTAGGTAGAAGGGCTCTGGTGCTGTGTCTGTTTGTGGCTTGTGCATCGGTGTAATGACTCTGTGCGGACAAATTACAAAGGCCCCACCCTTAACACCAGTTTTTATGCCATTACTGCTTTGGCCGTGGTGCTGTAGATTCAGCAGCAATGCAGTAAACATTGATACACACTCACCTCATCTAGATCCATATCCTCTGGGCTCTCCCAACGGCGTAGAGTGGATGTAGTAACTGGCACCACCACTATGTAAAACCACCTATAAGGACAACAGAAACACAAAAGACTATATTTATACAGAGCTCTCAACATGGCTGCCTGATGATGAAGAGAAAGATTATCCAAAGCATGACCTTCTTCATCCCTGTTAAAATAGAAGAGATTTTAGAGTCCTCAAATATAGGTCCAACCTTTCTAGTTTTGTTTCATCACAGGTTCAGTGCGGGTTTGTTTGAGAGTGTTATGAATTGGCCTGGTTGGACATTATCGCACTGATTGAGTTTATAAATGTTTTTGTGACAGCTTTAGCCCCTGTGGCTCGATTAGTGGCAGTAACAGACACTTGAAACCCAATTAGAGCATGAGAGTCCACTGTTTGATATGTGTGATATAATGGTCTCAAACAATACTGTTTGGCTTTGATGAGGAAATATGTCTGCTAATAGAAAAGGATTTTTTCTCTGTCTTTGGTCAATATTAGTCCTGCAGGCACTGCATTATGGCAAATCCAGCATTCTGCTGCAAACTAAACCCATGTGAGGCCGCTGCTTCGAGCTGGAATGGGACGTGTTTGAGTATTAACCTTCAGCATCAGTCTTGCTAAAGCACATTGATCCAATATTTGCCCACCGAGGGACAGTATTCTTGCCTATGTGCTCTGGCTAATCTCTGAGACTCAAGCAAACATTGTCCTGAGAGCCAAAACATATCCTCTATAGGTTGCTTGAAGATAAACCTTGAGGAATAACAGTGCTTTGCACTGAAGAAAAAAGAAAAGAAAAAAAAGTTGTTGATTTAAATTAATTCAATAGAGCCCATCAATCATGTTCCAGAAGTCAAAATCCCATTCATTTATTTCCAGAGACTAATTGATTTTCAATGATTAATTATAAACCTTTAAAGACAGACCTACCATGAGCTACGATGTTGATTATCAATAGTACATACTTCCGTTGAAGCCATCTGTCTGCGTTATTTCAACTTCATTGTTTAAATATAGAGTTTGATCATGGAATTCACTGTAAATAACTACATTACCCATGTTATAGCAGAGAAGGATCCACCAATCAGAGAACCACAGCCAACGAAACCTGCAAAACTTGCCCAGGAGCCACCGCCTTCTCCCACGCACTGTCGATGACATAATCGAGATGGTCTCTCTTCTCCCTTAAACTACTTATATATTTGTACATATCGAAATATTTTGTAATGAAAGTAAAATATATTTTTTCTATACTTATAATCAACAACCTAAAATCAAAAGTTTTATATATTTCCATTTTTTTTTATTCAGTGACGTAGTTTGCAATGCTTCATGGGATTGTAGTTTCAGCCCTTATGAAAGACGGTAAGTACATAGACTTGTACCCTTGTCTTTATGTCTGATTTATTTTCAAATACTTTTTTGTCTCAAAACAAAGTTTGTGAGGTTGTGATTCACCTTGGAGCTGGTTGGTTTGGTCCATGGCTTACAACTCTTTTATAAAGAATTATATAAAAAGTCTATGGAAGAAATGAATGGGGAAAATACTTCCGGAAACTAGACAGCTGAAAAAGTGGGCACTGTTGTGCTCTTTTGTGGAATCTGGCTCCACACAATGAAAATTAGTTTCTTTGATTTAAAATTCCAATGAAGGCTCTACTCAAATATTTTGTGTAGCAAAAACCTAAATGGATTGAGTTAACCTAACTTAAATATAAACTGTTCAAATAACGCTTATTGAACCTTGCATATTGTTGCTAGCCAGCAACAAATCCATTAGCATATTATATGTACTGTACCTATTTGTACTGTATGACAAGGGTGGTGCTGCTGAGCATTTAAATATCCCCAATCTGTCATAACACTGATGATCCATCAGTATTTGCATTCATAATAAAACATAAAAAGAAAAAAAAAAACTAAAAAACTCAAATCACAACACAACAGAACAATCAACACTAACAAGTCTCCTACTAATTTTATTTTGCGCAAAAATACATTAAATAACACTGAAAACTGGAAATCACCTGCTTGGGTTCAGCAATACATTGATGCAAAAATGTATTATTTACATAGTCCAAACACAATTGCATAAAGTGAGCATTGATGGATTGCAATTACGTTAAAGTAATAGTTCATTTACTCACCATTATGCCATCCCAGATGTGTTTGACTTTCTGTCATTTGCTACACTCAAACAAAGATGTTTAGAAGAAATTCTCTTTTGGTCCATACAATAAATGGGTGCCAACTATGTGAAGCTCCCAAAGTCCCATAAATCAGAAAACATAAAAGTAATCCATATATGACTCCAGTGGTTAAATCAATGTCTTCAGAAGTGATAGACTTCAGATGTGGGTGAGAAACAGATCAATATTTAAGTCCATTTTTACTATTAATTCTACTCCCTGTTTAGTCAATCTCCACTTTCACTTTCACATTCTTCTTCTTGTGTTTTTGGTGATTCACATTCTTCATTCATACACCTCCTACTGGGCAGAGTGAAGAATTAAAAGCAAAAATGTACTTAATTATTGTTCTGTTTCTCATCTAAACTATCATATCACTTCAGAAGATATGGATTTCACCACTGGAGTCATATGAATTGCATTTATGCTGACTTAATGTGCTCTATGGAGCGTCACAATTTTGGCACCCATTCACTTGCAATGTGAGGAACTACAGAATTGAGATATTCTTCTAAAAATCTTCATTTGTGTTCAGCTGAAGGAAGCGTGAGTAAATAATGAGATAATTTTCATTTTTGGGTGGACTACCCCTTTAAGGCCAAATGCTAAAGAATTGTGTCGCATTAGCTCATTTTAAATAAGTTAATTGAGCAAGCAGTAAAAATCATTTTGAGTGAACACCATCTGTTAGAAGTCTGAATCCATTTGAACATTTCATGGCAATGTGCTCACATCCCTTTCTAAAACTGTGTTGAATATCACTTGGATTTTACACAATAATTATGTTCTCATCAAGTTGATTTTAAGTGTGCTGGTTTAGTATTTTCATTAGAGCTGCTCTCCCTTTTTTCCATTGTGAACTGCAGGATGAGTAACGTTTTAGTTTTTAGTTTTATTTGATTTTAGTTACCATAACGATAATAATACTTGCATGACCACAGTAATATCGATGGCCACAGTTACTAAGCAAACACCCGATTCAAGGGAAATAAAATGGGGGTGAATCTAAAAAATCTAAAAAAACATATCTCACTTAAAAATCAAAAGAGAACAACAAGAAAATGAATGGATTTTTAGGACTAGTAAGATATTTTTGCATTGTGAAATCATTTTCAAACTATGATATGCAAATAAATAAACTGATAAATGACTTAAATTAAGTGTAAACAAGCACTTTAAAGTATTTACACATTATTTACACATTTGTTACCTTCAAATACTGATTCAAATGTAATTTTTTATTACAGTAATTTTTGAGAATTATTACTGAGAATAATGAGAATTGGGTTGTTTCTTCAACTTTAGGCATTTTTATGTCCCAGGGGTATATTTTTAATGATTTCCACCGTTTGTGAAGGTATCATTAAAACTGAATTGGAAACTTTGTACCTGGCCTTCATACTTTATATTGGTTACTTTTCAAATCCGTTTTATGTATAGACTTTAATGTTTTAGCCTTGAATCGAACCCATACTTATTAACCTATAGTTATTAACCTATTAAAATCCAATTAAAAAAATTCCCACAGTTGTAGCTGTCACAGTTTGTCTCCACTGTGTTCAAGGACACTTATTTTGAAGTTTTCCCCAGCACTACGTTTCCCAGAATCCACTGCCCTAATCACGTCATGTTATCCCACCTGTTTGCCATTCCCTCATTTAGTTTCCATGTGTATATAAACCCTCTAGTTTTGTTCATGCTTTCGTCAGTCCTTGTATTGTGATGTTTGAAGTGTTATGTTGTTCTAGTTGAGATTTAGTGTTTGTTCCAGCATTCTGTTCCACTCCAGTTTATGCTATTAAAGGATTTAAAGATTCTACTCCTGCATCTCCTCTCTTCCTCTCCTTGGGCACCAAACATTACAGAAGGACTGACCAACACTGACTATGAATACAGACTAACTTACCTGCTACTGTTGATTACTCCCTGAAGACATTCCCTTGCTCTCTCATCCTGGTTCCTGCTCCATCGCTCCTTTGACAATTACCCAAGTTCATCTCTGCCTTTTTCGTTTTGTTTTCAATAAACGCCACCTCCGGGTGCTACGCTATCTACAAGTCTGGGTGTCTGTTACAGTAACGTGGGACCAAATAATTTCGCCCCAATATTAACTTTTTTTTTTTTTAAATTAGTGTACTTGCTAATCAAGTAAACAAAAGTGTTGTTGAAAAGCATGTTTAAGATGAAATATGAGACAAGTGAGACAAGTAAAAGTTAAACATCACTTATGAGCAGAATTTTTTAATTGGACAATTTCCAATCAAGCTATAATTTTTCCAAACTATACTACAAGAGTGAAAATATTAAATAATGTGTGTATTTAAGATACATAAAGTGCACTATTTTCATGAGTGCACAAGGAGCAGTGCTACGACCGTGCACAACATATCCAATTTCCGTGAGTGTGCTAATTCTAAGTGCAAGTGGGCTTGGTTGCGTGTTTATTTACATATAATACACACACAGTTTGCATGCCTATACTCAGAGTAGCAAACTGTGGCGCTATTAAAAGAAGTTGGAGAGAATAAAATGTTTGGATTTAGTATGATTTCTTTGACCACTTCGTTATTTTTATTATATTTTTGAAGTGTAATTTGAATTTAGAAATATTTGACAAAAATGACATTTCCTGTGATGCATGTACATACATACATACACTGTTGGACATTGTTAGGTGACAAATAAAAAATTGGTAGTGAGAGTATGAAAAATATTTAAAAAAATATATTTATTTTTTTGTTTTTTCTTGAAATCCACAGTGGTAAAGTTGAAGAAACACCCAATTAAATATAAAAATAAAAAGAATTTCAATATGCGGAAATTTTACAGTAATAAGAATTTAGAGAAGAATTGTGTTTTTTTTTTTTTTTTGTGGGTCAAGTTTTGCGGTGAAACATGACCCGAACGTGTTCTTGACAGGTTTTTGCAAGACTCATCCGTTACTTTATAACATTTCTTTCACTGACCTGACGAGGGCGCTGTTTTGCACTTTGGGTAGTGTGATGGTGAGTTTGCCACCCTCCTCTGGGTCGTGTTTGTAGTGGGATGGTTTGGTGGTAAACAGGTCTGGGGCGGTGCGGATGGACACTTGCTGCTGTAGTCCGCCGGCGCTGTTTCCTCGACTCATCAACACAAAAGAATAATCCGTGTCTGGCTGCAGCCGCGTGATCAACTTCCTCTTCAGATTGCCCTGCACCTCCACACTCTGCTGATTATACAGGATCTGCCAGCAGGGGGCGCATAGGTTAGCACAATCACACTGCTTTTTGTATTCACAAAATAGCAGGGACCTTTTGTACCTTATTGCTTCATTATAGCGTCTACAGTCTGACCTGCCTAAATTGATACTAACAGGTTACAAACATTTAATCGGATTTCATCCCATTGACAGTATCTCACCTTGAAAGGTACTTGAGACATGTATGTTTCTGGCACCTCCCACGTGAGCAGGACAGAGGTCTTCATGACAGCTTTCACACCAAAGTTTTTGGTGAACTCTGCAGAGAGGTGAGAATAAAAGGCTTTTGGTTACTCGATACGTCACAGCACTGAAAACCACAGACGCCTCATGCCACCTCTGAACAGACTCAGTAATACTGTAAGTAGAAGAAAGGAATCCCTCATAACTGTGAAACGAGATAGTAGTGATTAACATGCAATCTGAGACAGTTGTAAAAGATAACACCTTAAGAACTTCATCTCAAAAACCACACATGACATTTTCAAAGACACATTTTTTCTCTTTGTATGCCGTTTATGATACAGGAAGAAATAATGATGCCATCTGAAACATCAGACATATTTAAAGGGATCGTTCAGCCAAAAATGAAAATGATATCATTATTTACTTATCCTCATGTTGTTCCAAACCAACACAACAGGAGGTGTTAGGCAGAATACTCGTTCTGCTTTTTTGCACATCGAAAGTGAAAGGGACCAGATTCAGTAGAGAACCAAAAATAATATAAAAGGCACTGTAAACATATTACATTTAACTAGTACATTTTTAAATCATCTGAGCTCAAATGACAGCTTTAAGTGAGAAGCAGACTGAAATTTCAGAAAAAGTTCCCATTACGCTGCAGCTTTCAAATGTCATTCAAATATGAGGTATGTATTAAACATTAGTTGCCCTGCTACGGAGGAGGGATTTCCCATGAATAATGACTTCAATCTTTGCATTTCCACACACAAAGATCTCGTACGGCTTCAGAAGACATGGCATATAAGTCATATACACTACTTTTATGGTGCTTTTATTAGGCATTTTTGTAATTTGTGGAGCTCCCCATCAGTGTTGGGAAGCACAGTATTTAACTAAAAGTAGTGACGCTATGAGCGTATCAGATTTTTTAAGTAATGTGAAATTAGCTCAGCTATTTTCACAATAGTGCAGCTGTTCAATTATCGAACTACCTTTTCAAATGAGTAGCACCGTAGCCTCACAAAACACTGCATTTGTCACATTGTATTGCAAACACATGAAGTTTCGAGTGAATCGGTTCTTTCGGACAGTTCATGTAATGCTACAATAAACAATTCCTAATACTTAGTGTTGGAAGCTCAGATTCATTTGAATGATTTGGTTCTTTCGGCGGTTCATTTAAATTGGCGATGTCCCGATACCATTTTTTTTTTAGACCAAATACGAGTACAAGTACGATACTTTTTTTTAGTAGTAGTGGTAGTAGTATAACAATGAATATGACCTTTTATCTATATCCTTTTTTTTTATTGAGTTTTTATTTTGGCAGAGCTTTTATTTTGAAGTATTTCTGTGTTGTTATGACCAAGGAGCGCTCACATAAGACGGAAGCTTCCCACTTCAGAAAATCCAGTCGCTATGTGACTCAAAGTGATTATTTAACCACAAAATGCTGCTGTTTAAATAAATAAATATGTACTCTGTATGTGCCTCATGCTATAAAGTGAATTTGCACTTATTCACTGTTATCTGGTACAAAGAGTTCACTCGATGCTCATGTCGGTGTTTCCGTGTATGAGCCAAGGAGGAGATTTAAAAGAAAAGTGCAACCGGTGTCGTAATATCCACACATTCACAAGTGCTTACAATTGCAGCACGACGCTCATGCAAACTATATATTTATATCGTTATATTGCAGCTTTTGCAGTAAAATAATCTCACTAGGAGGATTAATTTGTGCGCTGAATGTTTATGCAATGACAATCATATGTCAGATGGTATCGGTTTTTGGTATCGGAGCATTTTTACGAGTATGAGAACATGAGCGTGGTATCGGATCCAATTCTGATACCAGTGTCTGTATCGGGACATCACTAATGTAAATGAACTTGTTCACATAAATGATTCACTGATTCACTTGAGGCCTACACAGCTTTAAAGGGACTTTGCTGTCTTTTTAAAAGTGAAATATTAAGTTAACTGCAGCTGTTTATCACTACATTTCGATTCAGTTATATAAAATAGGGTGCTTTCGAGTTTATTAGTGTATATTTAGTATACATTTATGTTCAATATTATGTTGTCACTCTATTTGTTTAACCATTAAGAAAATGAACCATGTTTTTACTACAGTAATATTGAAGTATCCATGACTGTAGTAACCATGGTTCATTTTGTGGTCACTGTCTGACAGCTATATTTCTAAAAAAATATTTTCTACTTTAAAAAGTAGTTAGCTCCTTTTTGTTAGTAACTACTTTTTTAAAAGATTAGCTTGACTGTAGTTTACTCATATGCTATGAGTAGCTTTCCAAGTAGCCTCCCCAACACTGGTCCCCATTATCTTTCATTATATGGAAAAGAGCAGCATGAACATTTATATTGTATTAATATTGGATGAATATTTTGCGATCTAATGTAAGCCGCGTGGTACAGAAATTAAGCCTATGTCTAGTCTGAATTTACACACATGATCCTGTTCAGAAGTTTGCATTACTTGTTTTTTTAATATGGTGTGTTGCTTTCTCAATGATCAATGACTGTTTGTG
The DNA here is from genome assembly GCA_032164185.1 of Moxostoma hubbsi. Taxonomy (NCBI): domain Eukaryota; kingdom Metazoa; phylum Chordata; class Actinopteri; order Cypriniformes; family Catostomidae; genus Moxostoma; species Moxostoma hubbsi. The sequence continues at coordinate 47,624,137 of JAVLUX010000010.1, forward strand.
TAATAATTGTTCATGAATCCCTGCTTTGTCCTGAGCAGTGAAGATGTCCTCTTTTCATCAGAAAAACTCCTCAACTACTGTACAATTATTTGGCTTCTCAGCATCTTCTGCACATTTGAGTTCTTCAGTGGCTATATGATGAGATCCAGCTTTTGACACTTGGGACAATTTAGGGACTCGTACACAACTATTACAAGAGGTGCAAACTTTCAATGATGCTCAAGAAGGCAACACAGGAAGATCCAAGGGGTGCAAACTTTTGATCAGGATGATTTGTGTAAATAAGAGTACATTTTGTGTTATGTAGCTTTTATAGGGCAGTACTACATAAAATAAAAATTGTATTTGTATACATTCTGAAAGGGGTGTGGAAACTTCTGCACTTAACTGTGTGGGCTATATAGTTTGTGAAAATGTATATTTTATTTTAGGTTTATTTTTTTCATGATTTAACCACATTTTAGCTTTTTTTCATGTACAAATTCCATGTAGCCTATCCTATCCATATGATGTCATATTGCATGTGTAATTATGAAATGACTTAATTACATTGTTTAGAGAATTGTCGGGACACTGGGACACACCTCTTAAAAATGGGACATCTGGTCACCCTACTTAAACGCAATGAGAAAACAATCCCTCAAACAACATTTAATGCCATGACCTTTAGAATTTAAGACTTGCTGCTCTGTTTTAAGACCCTTTTAATTTGCCAAAGGGCGAAGTAAAACCTTTTAAGACCTTTTTAATACCTGCGTAAACCCTGTATTAATAGAGTGTTTCCACTAAAATTGGCACTATCAAAACATTGCTTTGTTTGTTTGAGTGAGTGAAAAAGATTAAAAGATTGTTTCACTTTCATGGCAATTATGAATGAAAGACATTAGAAACAACATCTCTTATAAAGAGAAAATAAGGCTTGGACTCATCTTCTAACGACTTGAGGCTTCAGAAGACATGACAACGTTTACGGTAAGGGAACATAGTAAGAAATGTTGCTCCCTGGGTTTTACAGTGCATAGTGGGATTTTTTAGGTAGCGAACGTTTCAGTGCACTGAACAATTTTGCGATTGAGACAGCCCTAAATATGGCTGACTTCCTGATCAGTGCCCTGACTACTGAACTAGGGAACTGATTGAGATGCACCCAAAGATTAATCTTGCAAATCCATCCAGAAATTACACACTAAACCTAAACATATAAACATAAAACGTGAACATGTGTAAATATACAAGAATGTCCATGTTGTGAGTGTATGAACTCACCAGGCATGGAGGTAGACATGGTTCTGCTCTGGATGCTGGGGCTAATCGGACCCCCTCCCTTCCCCGTAAATGCTCTCACTCTGATGTCATAGGTGGTGTCCGGCTGCAGCCCATGAATGGTCATTTGCGTCTCCGCGGTACCGTTTGTCTGGTTCTGATGGCTGTTGATGTCGCGGTACACCACCACGTATCGTATAATTTTCCCGTTCCTCTCTGGTAAAGGTGGGGGGTCCCACGCTAGTTTGGTGGTGGTGGTTGTGAGCCCTACAACTCTAAGATTCTGGGGGTAGCTGCTGGGGACATCATCAGGGGTGCTGATCTCTTTGGTGTACTCCTCTCCGTTTCCTGCTCGGTTCTTTGCGCAGAGCTTGAAGATGTAGGTGGCGCCCTTGTGCAGGCCAGTGACGGTGAAGTGGTCGTCGATGCGTCTGAAGTCGCGGGTGGTGTAGGTTTCCTCTTCTTCACGCTTGTACCGCAGTCTGTAGCCCATCAGCTCACCCACCATCTCTTTTGGGGGCTGCCACTGGATCAGAGCTGTGTTTCCAATAGTGGTGCTGATGATCATGGTGGGCTTGCCTGGAACTATCAGCGCACGAGAGAGAGAGAGAGAGAGAGAGAGAGACAGTGAGTTGTCATTATATTTTAAGCAATGGCATTTGTTAACTTGGACAATGATAGCTGTTTGTTTCCCTACACTCTTAACTCCTTATATATTTGCATATATTTGAATATTTTGCAATAAACTTCAAATATATGTTGTGATTCTCCTCAGAGCTGTTTGGTTTGGTTCATTGGCTATAACTCTTTTAAGGATTTCTCAAAATCCCTATGGAAAATTAATATATCTCCTCGCTGTCTCCACTTTTGGCAATTTTGACTTTTTACCATAGACGGAATGTGCTGAATGACCTCTTCCTACTGTTTGAATTGTGCATCGAAATGACCAATGAATAGATGTTTAATCAGGCTCTCTGTTTAACAAGTATCTCCATTGGCCTTGAGAAGTGTACATCAAAACCGCCAATGTCCCGCCCTTATGTTTTAAAGAGCATCAACTACTTCACCTCAGCTGTCCTGCTGTCACTTAAAGCTAGAGTCTGCTAATTGATTACACCACCACCAATGTCAAGTATCTCCTCTTGTTCTTTAAAAACAGTGTTAAAATATGTACAACTATGAAAGGATTCCAGAAGGATAGATTTGTGTAAATAACACTATTGTTTTAGTGAAGAGATTGCCTACATCGTGCTGGCTCTGTGATTTCCCTGACAACCAAAGCCACAATGTAAGTAGACTATACCAGATACGGTTGCCAGATTTCCATAATCGCGAAACCGAGAGTGAAAGCAAATTCTGACAGACAAGTTATGCTTTGCACCCGCTTTTTCCATGCTATTGAAAAATGAATTTTTTTGGAGATACAGTATGCGCCTTTCATCAGACAGTGATGATATACTCTAAAGGCGGGTGCACACTGTACGATTTTGGCCACGACTCTGCCATCTGAGACAAATTTCTCTCATCACAGGGCAAAATCGGCAATCTTACAACATTCAGTGTGACATGTTCACAGACGGCCGATTAATAGAATTTGAGATGATCACTGACTGAGATGGCAGTGTGAGAAATTTAGCATCGTAGCCCTATAGTGTAACTGTTATTACGACAGGATGAGATATTCCGCTCCTCTCTCGTACCCAAAAGAATCCCGCTCCGCGTTTGCACCACCATAACAGCATTTATGCCCAGTTATCACTCTACTCAAGAACTTTCAATGTTTTTTCTTCTTTTAATTATATATAAAATTTTAATAAATATATAAGCAGAAAATATTCGGAGAAAAGTGTAACACGTCAGCAATATGAAAGCATTATTGAATCTGAATTAAATAAATACAGATCTTACAAAACAAAAATAAATAAATTATTGCATTTTCTCGATTTTTTTCTTTACATTTATCATGCGTTTTCAAAACAATGTTATTTTAATTACTATTTTACTTTTAATAAATTTACTTTAAACATCTGTAAACATCTTTAGTTAAGATTCACGGCACTTCAATTTTATAAATACAATTTATACTGTTAAGTATTTATGGGACATTTAATCCAAGTCAGCAAATACAGTTGGATACAATTATAGAAATCTATGTCATGTTTGTGCATCATCCATAAGGATTTTTCAAGCCTTATATATTATCAGCCTTTATGAATTTTTGATAATTTGCATGGTCGATAGTTTACTAATCTAAAAGAGGAGAAAGACGTAGTATAACCCACCTTTTTTGTTTTCTCCAATGTGAATGGAGAAGATGGAATTTTTCCTGCCACATGTTTTTTTCTTTCCACAATCAATATTTGCTTGTGGTAGCTCATTATTACTGTAGGCTACCTCCTGCACTCACATTATTCTCAACATCTGTAATTTTCTGTATTTGTGATCACGCTGTCTTGTTATAGGCCTATTTGACAAAATCCATCTTTTTTGTAAATGTTAGCCTATGCTCGTGATGGAGTGGTATTGGAGCAATGGAAATGCTGATGTCCTGACTTTCAGAGAGAGAAAAAATATGCTCCTCCGTGGTGGCAAATTTCACGTTTCGCTTTGATTCAGCAACACTCCAGGAACGTGAGCCACGTTTACTGAACGGTACGATTGGGACCACAGTCAGTTACGATCTATATCGTGCAGTCTGACATAACGTTGCACAGTGTGCCATGGTGATATCAATGCGTTCATATCCTACAGTCTGACAAGCAACGACCGTAAAGGACTATTATAAGTTGTACAGTGTTCACCCGCCGTAAGGGTAGTTTTACATAATACATTTCTTTTTATAAAATGTTATCATAAACAGTGGCACATCTGAAAACAACATGTTGTATGGTAAGATTAAGAACTACAATATATTTATAGTTATTTACTGTAATTGTTTTGACAGTACTGACAATTTGAAACTTTTTAAAATTAGTCTTATCATATGTTATTCTACATAAAGTACAGGGAGTAAATAGGCATAATTAGTAAAAATCTACAGAAATGATTTATGTTTTGTCACCATACTTGTGTTGAACATGCCCTGTGGGATGTGGCCAATTTAATTCAAATTCCAACATGAATTGAAAGGGAACCAAATCTTAAATTTGAAATTTTACCCAACCCTGTTATAAAAATATACAATGAAAACCATAGTTTGCACTAAATATCATAATTGTGATGCTTGCAAGATCTTTCTGTCATTTTATATATATTTTTTTCCTTTCTAATACATGACATTGGTGGCTAATACAACTGCCACAGTTTTATTTTAGTTACAATGTTATTTGGGCAAAAAGTATTGCTAGGGACTGCTAAAAAAAGAGACTTTATGGATAACCCCTCTTCTTCAACTTCCACCTTCAGTCTTACGACAGTACATTGGCTGACTCATTAAATGTGAGTAGATCTGAAAATATAGTGATGGTCATTGTGAGGTCATTTTGAGCTTGTGTCTGGATATTTGCAGTGTTTCACAAGACATGACTGCAGATCAACCTTTTACATCCTTTAACATCTAAACGTAAAGTGAACTCCTTCGGTCTTCACTAAACTTGATGTTGCAAATAAAAACATGTCTGTTACACTCACAAACACACACATGCTAACACACCTGCTCCTGTCGTGGTCACCACTTTGGACTTGCTTCTTGCTCCATCTCCTTTAGTGGTGTACGCTGCCACAGTAACAGAATATGTTGTTTCTGGCAACAGACCGGTGATGAAGGCCTCCTGAGAGAGAATGAAAGAGAGGAAGACAGACACAGGTCAGTTACTGTCATTCATAAAATGGCATAACAGGAAAAGACACAAGCTGTTTTTCCATCATCAGACCAAACGGTTCTCTTTGCAATACGTGCCATTCCGTGTCTCTCCGAACCAGTTGGCAGTTTGGGTTTCCAAATGGAATCCAAATCATGTTTCCATTGTTTGCAATTTGTTTTAGCCTGATTAGATATACAGGCATATTCTGTAATAGTTGACAGGGGGTTAATCAAGCACAAAAGTTCATAGAGTCTTTTTCAGCCATCTTAGTTGCAGAAGTATATTTCCTATCCATTCTTTCGACTGAGATTTCATAAAATCCTTCATAAAAGAGTTCTAAGCCATGAAACAAACAACCAGATCTGAGGTAAAAGAATTAGAAAGTTGGACAAATGTGCAAGTGGGAACTACAATCCCATGAAGCATTGTGAAAGTTATCAAATTCAAAACTCATTAATTAAAATGGTTGATTATAAGAATCGCTGTATTTTAAGCTTGAGAGTGTGGGGAGACTCGATTGTGACATTCAAACTGCTCTCTGATTGGTGGATTTTTCTCATTGATTGTGCAGTTGTGTTTCTCATCATAAGCATCATATGCGCTCTGTGTTTGTAACAAATTACAGACAGAAGAGCAGACATTAAGCTTGAAGCACGTAGTACATGCAGACTATATATTTATATAATTAAACTGCAACCTTCTGTGGTTTAATCGGCACAATTAAGCCATATAGCCAACTGCTTATCCAGAAGTGTGAAGCTGTCGTCAAAAACATAAATTTTCTCCCCAATATGGAATGGCCAATTCGCAATGCGCTCTAGGTCCTCGTGGTGGAGTAGTGACTTGCCTCAATCCGGGTGGCGTAGGACGAATCTCAGTTACCTCCACTTCTGAGACCGTCAATACGCGCATCTTATCACGCAACCCGGTATCACGCCAAAGCGTGAAATAGACACGCTGGTCCACTAGCGGATGCGTGTCGGTGTCACGCTTTGCCTCCTCTAGGCATGTACATGACACGCGCGCGTGTTGTTGCAATACCGGCAGGGGGCAATCACCAACAACTCTCCGCGCACCAAAGAGTAAGCGATACCGTTGTCGTATTGTACATTCGCACGGGCAGGATGATGGCCAATTTCGCTGCTTACTTTCACTTGTGACTATGTGACTATAAAGGGTTACTACACATACTAGTTCAGGACATATTTGTTCATTATAGTGCTGCTTTCATGAAGAAATCCTAACGTTGCTGTAGCCTTACGTTGTTATATGTGTGTGTGGGCTGTCGAGTATCTTATGCTGATGTAAATATATATATATATATATATATATATATATTTAAAAATATATTTATATAAAAAAATATATATCCTGCTAACCGGAATTGGAGAACGCGATATATCGCTTTCTCTTTGGTGCGCGGAGAGTTGTTGGCATTGAGGAAATGATTGCCCCCTGCCGGTATTCTACCTAGACGCGCGCGTGTCACGCACACGCCTAGAGGAGGCAAAGCGTGACACCGACACGCATCCGCTAGTGGACCAGCGTGTCTATTTCACGCCTTGGCGTGATATCAGGTTGTATCATTTTGCATGTTGAGCACATTACCGCGGAGACATAGCGCGTGTGGAGGCTTCACGCCATCCACTGCAGCATCCACGCAAAACTCACCACGTATCCCACTGAGAGCAAGAACCACATTATAGTGACCATGAGGAGGTTACCCCATGTGACTCTACTCTCCCTAGCAACCGGGCCAATTTGGTTGCTTAGGAGACCTGGCTGGAGTCACTCAGCATGCCCTGGATTCAAACTCACGACTCCAGGTGTGGTAGTCAGCGTCTTCACTCGCTGAGCATCCCAGGCCCCCCTTCCAAAAAAAACTATTTTCATTTCCTAATTCACCATCGCATTAATAACCTCTGAGCTCACCGCAGGTCTGTCTTTAAAGATTTATAAGCAATCATTAATAATCAAATCACCAATGCAAACAATATTTCTGATTTTTGCACTCTGTGTTCTGAGTGTTACGCTCTGTGTATGTTAGTGAAATTTTGGACTTAAACTACATACCAGTTTAGTAAGGTACTGTTTTCTTTGCTCAAATTTTTTTTATGCAAGGTTTCATGATGGTATAAGTGCAAGTTGTAAGTTTCAGAATTGAATTGCGATTTCGTGTCTTTCTTATTTAAGGCAAATTGTCTAATTCTATGTACTTTTACGATATTTTCAAATAATCCTTCATGGAAGGTCTTAAGCGGATGTTTTACCCATTTGGCAAATTCTTGATTAGTTAGTGGACACCATGGTTCTTTCAAACATTTAGCATGATATCCATAGTATTATGTACTAAATGCAGTACTACAGATCTATGGTTACCTCAGTGAAATTCTGTGTGGGACCTCACTGTTATAAAACTCAAATATCAAATATTATCAGCCAAATTTCAAATGAAATCTCTGCAGGCCATTCTTTTTATAGCACAAAAGGCCCTGTTCATCACTCACTTAATTCACTGCAGGGTTGAACCGACTTTACAGTCTTACGTACTACAGCATGATGAATGTGTGATGTGGTTGGTTCCTAATGTGAACATGTTTTTTATTCCCTGAGATCTGGATCATTTCTGGAAGGTCATAAATCTATTTTTATTTAGTTTCACAGCTAGGATGCATGCCTGCCAGGACTTGAATGTGTATATTTGATAAAACAAAAAGCTGCAATACTATCAGTATCTATAGATAGTAATCTCAAACAGAGTGCAGAAATGGGGAAAATTGATGCAGTTTTTTTTCCCCTCACATGTCTGATTGGAAAGAAATAGTGTGTTTGTGTCTGGGAGCCCTGCAGGAGGTCTGAAAGCAGCTGCCAAAAACCTTCTAAAAGTTTCAGCATTAAATATAGACCTTCTAGTTTGCACTTTCATGGGAAACTTTAGAACAGACTAAACCTGTTCATGCTTTACACACATACAAACTTTAACTTCAGCTTAATAGACATGATTAAATGGTTTGTATATATTTGATATATATTTTAATATCTAATAATCTTCCCCTCGAGTGAGCTCTGAATTCAAGAACCACTGCAACCGGATCATTAATCTGTGAGTTTAACAGATTAGTCTAATTCTGAACAAATCACTTAGTTTTTGTTAATGGATCAATTGATTCATTGATCAGATTCAAAGATCTGATCTATTATTAGTTTATGAATCAGACATAGCTGCTTCTCTTGTGAACACTCCAAGGAAGTGTAAGACACGTGTTAGATTTTCAGTGAATGAGGACTTACATTTCTGCCTGTTCCTCATAAAAACCATCATATGGCTTCGGAAGACTTGGAATATAGCGCACATGTCGTATGGACTATTTTTATGATACTTTTTTGGTGCTTTTGCATCCATTTTGACTGTAATTGCATGGAAAGAGCAAAAAGTTAAAAATTTCATCTTTTGTGCTCCATGAAAGAAAGTAAGTCAAATGGGTTTGGAACGAAGATGAGTTAATGTTGTCATTTTTGGGAGAACTATTCCTTACAAGGGACTTTGCAAGAACATAAATGACCATGGCAATCCAGACTGCTTCTTGCTTATAAATCTATTGCATTTTTAACGATCACTTCACAGCTAGTCCTACAATTCCAGACTCTCTTGCTGTACGAAATAGATGAGAGGAAAATGTAAAAACGGGAATCATCTAAATATTTTAAATTCCATTAAAAAGTTGCAGCATGGTAGCTGACTCTTTCTTAGCACTTTTAACACATTTACTTTAGCTTAACTTCCTGTTTGTTAGCAGTCGGTGTTATCTCTGGCATGCGTTTGGGGGGTGTCATTGTCTCCTGAGAAGTGGGAAGGCTTCAGCGGTCACATTAAGCAATGATGGATGGACTGCCTGTGGCAACACAGAGTTTACCAGAGTCGACCACCATTGAGAGGAGAAGAGCCTCTTTATCTGTTAAGAGTGATATCGCTGTCACGTCTCATTAATAAAAAAGAAAAGGAAGGGAGGGAGAAGGATAGAAAGGGCTGCACAGAGAGGCCCAGACAGACCCACATCCAGACGGAAAGATTTAACAGGGCATAGCTGTGGATGACATTTGAATATAAGCCTCCATAAATATCTAGGGCACAGGATAAGGGATGCAGGTTGGCAGCAGAGGAAGTCTCAAATGCTTTTTCTAGGTGTCCATGGAAGGAACGACAGCTTTTGTGAATTACATTCACTGGTTGGTGATTTAGATTGTCTTGCTGTGGCTTATGAATCGATATGTAATACTGCTATAGAGCGCAACAGTCTGGATCTGGAAGTAAAAATCCCAATCATTTTTAAAGACAGACCTGAGCTCTGAGGTTGTTAATCAATGGCAAATGCTTCTGTTGAAGCCATCAGTCTGTGTTTTTTCAATATAATAATAATATATGGATATAAAAAGTGGAATTCCTGGTGAAGAACTACACACATACTGACTCCAGCCAGCCAATCTGATTCAAGTTTGTGGATTTGATGAAGCTCTTACCACGTTTGTGTCTGTGGAGGTTGAGACTAGACTCCACCATACTGATCCTCCACTCTGCTGGCAAAAAACTCATTTTCCTCCAACTCTGTGGCCACTCCACTTAACAAATAACAATTCTCCAGGTCAAGAGAGGAGAAATGACACTCACTGCCATCAGATTTCTCTGTCTGACTAAACCGGGATGTTTGATACTGTAGAAACAAACTCATCTGTGTTCTACATAACCCATGTTTTAACAGTGTTCATGTCCTCTTCATACTCTCTACTGACCATTCCAGCTAACCACTAACAAAGATATCAAAAAGTGTTTGTTTTTTAACTTTAACTTTAATTATAATCCAAACCAAACCCCCCCCAAAAAAAAGATTTAATGGAGTCATGTTTGGGGGAATTTAATTGAGTTGCATGTTTGGGCTGAATTAAATGCAAAAGTACAATACTTTGAATTTAGAACAAACGTTTTATAAATCCCAATACTGCACTGTATTGGAATTTATGCCATCCAATATGTATATGACCTCTTTTCTTCAACAGAACACATTTGAAGAAAAATTTAAAAATGTCTCAGCTCAGTAGGTCCTTATAATGAATGTGGATGGTAACATGGTTTTTGATGTTCGAAAAAGCACAAACAATTAGCATTAACATCATCCATACGACTCCAGTGATAAAAATTAATGTCTTATAATGCGATGCAATCGCTTTTGGTGCGAAAAAGATCAATATTTAAGTCATTTTTAACTATAAATCATCATGTCTGGTAAGCAGCAGTATGTGTGTTCACGAGAAGGCCACATGGGATTTCCAGTGCTGGCATGGCAGCGTTCCATTTGTTGCAGCAGATGCACTCTACCTCTATTGGCATTGCCTACAAGTGCACCACCATGTCTCCTGAGCTCTCTATCTCTATGAGGCTTGTTGGTCCAGCACTATCCATCTCCCTGTGGTCCTGGCCAGAGTACTCAGGTTCAAATAAATATGTCCAGCAAAAACTTGTATCTCCTCTTCTCCTCGTAAATGAAAGCCTTCAGACATCTTTGTTAAAATTTGTTTAAATTGGTTTACAGCGTTATGTCTGTACAGCGCTCCTTCTACTGAGTTGTGAACAGCGCTGCTCTTCGTGATGTGTCGCGCATGTGTCACTTCTCGCATGAAAATGCCAACACCAATACATCACACGAGAGACCACGTGACCTCAGCCCTCTCATGAACGTGCATACCGCTGCTTAACAGAATTGATTATTTAACAGAAGATCACTTTATAAGACATTTATTTAACCACTGGATTCGTATGGATGATGATAATGCTGATGGTTTGTGCTTTTTGGAGCATCAAATATCATGTTACATCCACATCCATTATAAGGACCTACTGAGTTGAGATATTTTTCTTCAAATGTGTTCTGCTGAAGAAAGAAAGTCATTCACATCTGGGATGGCATGAGGGTGAGTAAATGATGAGAGAATTTTCATATTTGGGGGATCTGTCACTTTAAATGTCCTTTGCTCTCGTGTGTGTGAGGGAGAGATAGAGAGATGGAGTGTTTAAGAGGGAAAATGGTCATATAGACTGTAACACACACACACACACACACACACACACACACACACACACACACACATATTGGTGCAGCTATCCTAATGAAGATTCTCCATAGACATAATGATTTTTATACTGTACGGACTATAGGTTCTATCCCCTAACCCTCACAAAAAACTCATGAGGACATGAGGACACTAGAAATGTATATGAAATGATGTGTATATATATATATACATATATTAGTATACCCTTGTAATTACCAGTTTGTAACCTAAAATAATTTCCTCATAAACCACCCACACCCACACAGTAGCTGATGATTTAGCCCCTCTGTCAGTAAGTGGAGATTAAGTTTCACCTTCAGAGGTTACAGTAGATCTGCCTATTCAGCACCAAGCTCAGGGACTTCATTATTACCCTTATTCTCCACACACACACACACACACACACACACACACACACACACACACACACACCACAAAGAACCTGCTGGCTGCCAGTCTAAGCACTCTCTTTCTGCACACATTTGAGGGAAGCAGGCTGATTTCTCCTCTTAATATGTCCGATGCATATTGAACACTGTCTTCCTCCCAGATGCACATGAACTACTGCCATCTCGTCACTGATGGAGGAATTTATATTCCGTTCCATAACCCTGTTGACTAACAGTAAATAAAAGACTTGGTGCCTTCAAACCCCTCGAAAAAGCTTGAATCAGAAAACGGCACACACACACACACACACACACACACACACACACACACACACACACACACACACACACACACACACACACACACACACACACACACACACACAGATAAAAGAGTTAAAGCAAGAGAACATCTGTGAATCAATGGTGACAGGACAGGCTGGTCAATGAATTAACAACAAACTACATATATTCTTGCAAAGACTATCAATGAATCAAAAATACAAAAGGTACAAGACTGTGTACCTAACATCTTTAATAAGTGCACGAACTACAATCGCATGATTGCAAATAACGGAATCAAATTCAAAACTATAAAACAATTTTTAAAAAAAGATTGATTTTGAGATGTTGATAGTAAGTATAGAAACAATATATCGCGAAACATTTAGATATTAGCAAATATACAGTATAAGTTGTTTGAGAGTTTAGGGAGACACCATTATGTCATTTACAGTGCATCATGGGATTTGCTGGTTGCTGCAGAGCTCTTTTGGTGCACTTTGTTGGCTGCAAGATCTCTGATTGGTGGAGGTTTCTCTTCAGGAACATGGGTAGTGTGGTTCATTACAATAATGAAGTTGAAATAGCTTGGACTGATGGCTTCAACAGAAGCATAAAGCATCTATTAACAACCTCAGGGCTTATGTTTAGACTGTCTTTAAAGGTTTATAAGATATTGTAGAGATCTTAATGCTAATCTACTGTATATTCAATGAGAGAACAGGCTTCTTTTATTTCGCTTAAAAATTATAATGAAATGCCTGTTTTTTTATTCTGTTAAGGCGTTGGATGATATACTGCATCTCATGCTTGCGCCAATCCCTGAAATTCTTGACCTATAAGGATATTGGCTTACCTACTGTTGTGTTGTCCGCCTGAGAGTTGACAACATTTCGGGATGACCTCTACAAACTCATTTTAAAACTATGCCATAAAACATAGTATAAACGCAGGCATGGTTCACCTACGATCCAGGAGAAAAAAGTTTCACTTCTTCCATTGAATAAATTAAACTTCAGACTGGAACATCACGCTGACATGTAAAGTGATCGACCACAGTTACATGTTTTGACATAATGTTTAAGGGATGGTTAAATATGAAATCGATAATACCGCAATAATAAACCGGAATATAAAGGTGTACTTAAGGGTGTCTTGTTTCCTTGTTATTAAGTGCCTAAACGAAAAATCTTGAATAACTGTCAAACATATGATTCACGTGACAAACTTTGTAAAACTCCATCACACTTGTAAGCACATCTCACAGTGGATTAATAAAAACCTGTACAATTTGACTCCTGTAAATTGCATTCAGTAAGATAATCAGATTTGAACTTGGACATTTAAGAAAAGTTCTTGACATTTTTGTGTTTACTATCCATCAGGCAAGGCTAATTTCATATGACCATGGCAGCTCTAGTTTCTACAAATCCTTCAAGTGTTTGTGCCTCAATGTGTGTATTTTTTGTCTCAAAATGCATATTAAACTATAAATGAACTCTTGAGCTTGAATTTATACATCTCTGAACTGCATGCAGCTGTCCATCATCTAAATCTAATGTGTGAAATAACAGAACCCTCAAGGCGAATGCTGTAGTTCTATCCAATTTTTCCATCCTTCGCTGTGTTTGTCATGGATTATAGCCTCAGCGTGGACGGTCTTACAGAGCAGATGTTCTCTGGTTCTTCAGTGCTCATTTACTGGGAATGTTTGAACCACTGAGCATCTCAAAAACAGTTTGGCTGGTGGATGCTGATTTGGATGCAGTTTCAGTGTGTAATTTACAAGCTGTGAGAGGAGAAACAGTGCTGAAATAAACACGAGAGTTTATTCTGATTCTGAATTTTTTTTTTTTTTAAATGCGTAAGCCTTGAGTTTGAGGGGTGAATTCACTAAACTGTTGGACCACGATATTTTAAAGCAAAATCTGTCTTATTCTCTAACCATCCTCAAACCAGTTTAACCAGGTGCGTAAGCTGAAATAAAGCTGCATGCGCCACGAGAATTTAAATTAAGTCATTGTCATTTTGTGTGCAGACACTCCTCATTTCTACGTAAATTAGACTTATTATTGATTGTGCTTTATTCACAAAAGTGAGTGCTAATTGCCTGCCGCAAATAACGCCTGGTTCCAGAAGTAAAAACCACATTTTCTTGTCCATATTCGATTTGATTATTAACAACAACTTTTAAGTATTTAAAGACAGAACAATTGTGAGCTTACAGGTTGTTAATTGATGATATATGCTTCCGTTGAAGCCATCAGTCCTTGTTATAAAAATGCTATTAAAAATATATTGTTTCTATAGTTATAATCAACAACTTAAAAATGTTAAGTATACAACCTTTTTTTGCCTTTGTCTTTTTGTCATATTATTAAATACTTTTTTGATTCAAAACAAAGTTTGTAATTCTGTGAGCTTTTTGGTTTGGTTCATGGCTTCGACCTCTTTTATGAAAGATTTGATGAAATTCCTTTGGGAAAATATGAATGGGAAAAACACTTTTGTAAGATGACTGAAAAAGTATTAAACAAATTTTTATATGATGTTCACGGTAGCAGTTATTCATCAAAAGATGATCAAATGATGGAAAAGAGTGTTGTACCGGCACATATCCAGACGCACAGTATAGTCGAGCGCTCTTTCTGCATTTTATAGAATCAATTCAGGTGCCTCGATCAGAATTGGCCTGCAAGAAGGGTAATCACACTAATATGTTTGCCACAAAATGTTTGGCAGTTTGGCGCTATAACTAGATTGACATAATTCAGTGATTCGCAAACAGTATGTGTAAATCAGTGTTTCTCATGTTCTTTCTCCATTTAAAAGTTTTCCGTGGCTCAAGCTAAATTTTAGGCCACTATGGCAAATGTAATTATATTTATCTCACGTTCAGGCACTTTATACATGCTAAATATGCTTCTCAGCTGAAACCGCGATGCGAGTGAAGCCTGGTTTTCGTGAGTATGCAACGCAAGCCATCACAGATCCACTCACCCCAAATGATCAGCTCTGATCTAACCTAGAAGAACCGAGAACCCTCTGTTCCCCGTCTGTCGCTCACTTCGACGTCGTGTCGAAGAAGCGACACTAGGGGTCTCTCTTGAGCGCCGAAAGATACCTCTGATCTATGAAAAAAGGCCAATGAGAGTTGGCGAACAGTATTTGCATACTCCGCCTCCGGATACGGATATAAAGGCGAGAGAAATACGCTCGTTCATTCAGTAATTTTCTTCGGAGCCGAAGGTCGTGTTTATGCTGACTGCTGCGTATAACACTGCTGATCCTGCTTCTGATCCTCTGACGCTCTGCTGCTGTTGGATTTACGGCGCACTACAGCGGCTGTTTTTCTCTTCTCTGCCGGCGTGCAGTTTGCCCCTGGGCGCTTCGACAGCGCAGAGTTTGAAAGAGTTCCACTATATAAAGAGTTATATTTCTCACAAAGAGTTTATTTCTCTAAAAGAGCAATACATAGCGGTGTTGAACGCCCTTTTCAGGGCGCGTCTTTTTAAAGATGCCATTCAACCCCTGTGTAGTTCCTGGATGCGGTAGAGTGCTCTCCGCTTCTGACGGCCACAGGCGCTGTCTCGTGTGTCTGGGCGCCGATCACACCGAGGCTGCGTTTGTGGATGGCTCATGTTCTCACTGCGAGAACATGACCATGGTAACGTTGCGGTCGCGGCTTGCTTTCAATAGAAAGCACGCCACTCCAGCCGCCCCCCGTATCGCTCCTTCTTCCCACGGGATTGAGGACGATGCGGTTGGCGCTGGAGGCGATTTGGGGAGGGCAGCGGGTGCGCTTCCGCCGGGCACGTCCCCTCGGACCACCCGCCCCTGACACGCTCGTTTACCTCCGTCCAGTCTCGAGGTAACGGCGACTCGCCTCCGGGCCGGTCTGCCTATCCTCTTGAGCCTGAAGCCGATGAGCTCGCCGCTCCATCGGAGAGCGTGGCGTCTGACGCTGACTCCTCCCCTGGACTGCCGCCTTCGGGCCAGCAGGCCCAGGTTGAGGCGGATGCGCAGATGTCCGACATGCTTGCCCGGGCCGCCGTCGGGGTGGGGTTGGACTGGAGACCTCCATCCTCCCCACACCCGTCACGGTTGGATGACTGGTTCCTGGGGTTTGGGCGCCGCTCACAGCCACGCCCCCCCCCGGTCCCGTTTTTCCCGGAAGTGCATGACGAGCTGACGTCGTCATGGAGAGCCCCGCTCTCCGTCCGTCAAAAGCCCTGCTCGTCCGCTCTCGCTACCCTCGACGGCGGAGAGGCCCACAGGTACACGGCGATTCCCCAGGTGGATAGGGCAGTTGCGCTCCATCTCTGTCCCGGTGACCCTACCACCTGGCGCGGGCGCCCTGTACCCCCTTCCAAGGCCTGTAGGACTTCATCCTCCCTCAACAACAAAGCCTACAGCGCCGTGGGACAGGCCGCCTCCGCCTTGCACGCCATGGCTCTCCTGCAAGTCCACCAGGCCAAGGCGCTCAGAGATCTGCACGAGGGTAGCCCTGATCCCGACGTGTTGCAGGAACTGCGCTCAGCGACCGACCTCGCCCTCAGGGCCACGAAGGTCACCGCGCAGGCACTCGGGCAGGCGATGGCCACCCTAGTGGTCCAGGAACGTCATCTGTGGCTCAACCTGGTCGAGATGCGTGAGGCCGACAAAGTTCGCTTCCTCGACACCCCTGTCTCCCAGCTTGGCCTCTTCGGCGACACCGTCGAGGACTTTGCCCAGCAGTTCTCCACGGTGAAAAGACAGACGGAGGCCATCTCACACATCCTGCCTCGCCGCAAACCTGCCGCCAGGGCCACTGCCCCGTCTGCTCGCCGAGGGCGTCCTCCTGCGGCTAAGAAATCTGCTCCGCCTCAACCCGGGCCCAGCTCTCAGCCCCTGCGTCGAGCACACCGCAAGAAGCAGACGCCCCCCGTCTCCCGGACTCCCTCGAGGACCCGGAAGGCTCCCAGGCGGTCCTGAGACGGACGACCCAGCGACGCAGACGTTAGCTCCGGAGGTGGTAAGACCACTCCGTCCCCCGGTGGAGGGCCGGGAGGAGAATCTTTTGTTTTTAAACAATTTAATTTGCCGCCCCCCCTTAGATGGGGTTGCGGTACCCACATTCTCAGTAAAAGAGCTATTCCCTGTGTCTCTGGGTCACCTGGCCCGCAAATGCCGTTCTCACGGCACTTTGCCCTTAGATCCCGACAGTCCTGGCCTCCTGGACACGGACCACCCGTCTTCAGCCCCACGACTGTCCCCCGGCCGGCCGGTTCCGACGAGTCCAGAGGACGCCTACCCAGGACCTCCTCCTCAGTCGCTAACCCGCCCCCTGCCGGGTGTGCGGAGCAAGGTAAGTGCTTTGAGTCTTTTCTCAGCACCTCAGCCGCGGGTCGCCCCGTCGCCGCCCAACGCTGCCCTACCTGCTCCGCCCCGCTGCGAAGCCCCGCCGGGTACGTCAAAATTAATCGTCCCTTTAATGCCCCTAGCGCAGAGGTTGGACGCGTGGCTTTCACTTCCCAACCCATCTCGCTGGCTGGCACGGACCATCCGACTCGGTTACGCAATTCAGTTTGCCAGGCCCCCGCCCCCCTTCATGGGCATCCGCTTCTCCGCAGTACACGGCGAACACGCCCACTCCCTGCGCGCGGAAATCGCGACTCTTCTGGCCAAAGACGCGATAGAGCCTGTCCCTCCAACCGAGATGAAGAAGGGTTTCTACAGCCCCTACTTCATCGTACCCAAGAAAAGCGGCGGCTTACGACCAATCTTGGACCTGCGAGTTCTCAACCGAGCGTTGCACAAACTCCCGTTCAAAATGCTCACGCAGAAGCATATTTTAACCTGCGTCCGGCATCTAGATTGGTTCGCAGCGGTAGACCTGAAGGACGCGTACTTCCACGTCTCTATCCTGCCCCGACACCGCCCCTACCTACGGTTTGCGTTCGAGGGCCAGGCGTATCAGTACAAAGTCCTCCCCTTCGGCCTGTCTCTGTCCCCTCGCGTCTTCACGAAAGTCGTAGAGGCAGCTCTTGCCCCGCTCCGAGAAGCCGGCATCCGCATACTCAACTACCTCGACGACTGGCTCATCCTAGCCCCCTCGCGAGAGTTACTATGCGCTCACAGAGACCAGGTGCTCAGGCACCTCAGCCGTTTGGGGCTTCAGGTCAACTGGGAAAAGAGCAAGCTCACTCCAGTTCAGAGCATCTCTTTTCTCGGGATGGAGTTAGACTCGGTCTCAATGTCCGCACGTCTCACAAAGGAGCGTGCTCAGTCAGTGTTGAACTGCCTCGCCGCCCTCAGGCCGGGCACAGCGGTCCCCTTAAAACTTTTCCAGAGGCTCCTGGGGCATATGGCATCCGCCGCGGCGGTCGCGCCGCTGGGCTTGATGCATATGAGACCGCTCCAACACTGGCTTCGGACCCGAGTCCCGAGACGAGCATGGCGCCGCGGCACGCACCGGGTAACAATCACCCCCGCCTGCCGACAAACATTCAACCCCTGGACAGACCTCTGTTTCTTACGGGCTGGAGTACCCCTACAGCAGGTGTCCAGACGCGTCTTGGTCACAACCGACGCCTCCAGATTGGGTTGGGGCGCCGTTTGCAACGGGCACGCAGCCTCAGGCCGTTGGAAAGGGGCCCAGCTGCGTTGGCACATCAACTGCCTCGAGTTGTTGACCGTCCTCTTTGCCCTGCAAAGTTTCTCCCGTTAATTCGGGACGAACATGTCCTAGTCAGGTCGGACAGCACCACTGCGGTCGCGTACATAAATCGCCAAGGCGGCGTACGCTCCCGTCACATGTCACAACTCGCCCGTCGTCTCCTCCTTTGGAGCCAGCACCGACTCAAGTCGCTGCGTGCCACTCACATCCCCGGCAACCTCAATGTGGTAGCGGACGCGCTGTCACGACAACGCTTGCCTGGCGGAGAGTGGAGGCTTCACCCCCACTCGGTTCAGCTGATTTGGGAACGGTTCGGCAAGGCCCAGGTAGACCTGTTTGCCTCCCGAGAGACCTCCCACTGCCCCCTCTGGTACGCCCGTTCAGAGGCTCCCCTCGGGGCAGATGCATTGGCACACAGCTGGCCAGTGGGGCTGCGCAAGTACGCATTTCCCCCAGTGAGCCTTCTTGCACAGGTGCTGTGCAAGGTCAGGGAGGACGAGGAGCAAGTCACTCTCGTGGCTCCCTACTGGCCCACCCGGGCCTGGTTCTCGGACCTCGTACTCCTCGCGACAGCCCCTCCCTGGCGAATTCCTCTGAGGAAGGACCTTCTTTCTCAGGGACGGGGCACGCTCTGGCATCCGCACCCAGACCTCTGGAATCTCCATGTCTGGTCCCTGGACGGGACGCGGAAGATCTAGCTGGCCTACCACCCACGGTCGTAGCCACGATCAACCAAGCCAGAGCCCCTTCTACCAGGCAACTCTACGCCCTAAAGTGGCGTCTGTTCGTCAATTGGTGTTCTTCCCGGGCCCACAGAGACCCACAGAGGTGCGCAGTTAGGTCAGTGCTCCTGTTTCTACAGGAGAAGTTGGAGGGGAGGCTGTCCCCGTCCACCTTAAAGGTGTATGTTGCTGCTATCGCAGCTCACCACGACCCAGTAGACGGCAAGTCTCTGGGCAAGCACGACTTAATCGTCAGGTTCCTAAGAGGTGCCCGGAGGTTAAATCCCTCCCGGCCAAACCTGTTCCCCTCCTGGGATCTCTCG
Organism: Moxostoma hubbsi; assembly: GCA_032164185.1. Lineage (NCBI taxonomy): Eukaryota > Metazoa > Chordata > Actinopteri > Cypriniformes > Catostomidae > Moxostoma > Moxostoma hubbsi. The sequence continues at coordinate 47,643,682 of JAVLUX010000010.1, forward strand.
GTGGTCCTCGCCGGTCTTCAGAGATCCCCTTTCGAGCCGCTAGAATCAGCCGGACTCAGGGCCCTCTCTCTAAAGACGGCCCTGCTGATCGCGCTCGCCTCCATCAAGAGGGTCGGGGACCTGCAAGCGTTCTCTACTAACGACACTTGCCTGGAGTTTGGTCCGGCAGACACTCACGTGATCCTAAGACCTCGACCGGGCTATGTGCCCAAGGTTCCTACCACGCCCTTTAGAGATCAGGTAGTGAACCTACAAGCGCTGCCCCGGGAGGAGGCAGACCCAGCCCTCTCACTATTGTGTCCAGTACGTGCTTTGCGTGCCTACCTGGAACGCACCCAGAGCTTCAGGCGCTCTGAGCAGCTCTTTGTCTGCTTTGGAGGACAGCAGAAAGGGAATGCTGTCTCCAAACAGAGGTTGTCTCACTGGGTGGTGGAGGCCATTCAGTTGGCCTACCACACCCAGGCCGTGCCGCCCCCCTTACGGGTGCGGGCCCACTCCACTAGGAGCGTGGCATCCTCGTGGGCACTGGCAAGGGGCACCTCCCTAGCAGACATTTGCAGAGCTGCGGGCTGGGCAGCACCTAACACCTTCACGAGATTTTACAATCTCAGGGTTGAGTCAGTTTTGTCCCGTGTTCTCTCAGGTCCGAGCCCGTAGAACTCGGTACACGTCGACGATCTGACCGGGTGATCCGCTTGTACCAGCGCCGTTTCCCTCTGCCGAGGCAAAACAGTGCGCTTTTGTCCCAGAGGACCCAGGTCCCTGGTTGATTCCTCCCTAGCACTTCGGACCCGCAGCAGTTCATCGGAGGAACGTGCTGGTCCAGTCCACTACGGGTACCTCCGGCTACCCCTACTGGAATAAGTGCTCCACAGATCAGGCCTCCTACGGGACTCCTCCTGTGTGTATTTCCGCGGTACGGTCACCTTACGAGCTGACCCGCGTCTCCCTTAGGCAGCCCTTTGCTGCCCTCCGGTCGCCGTGTTGTAGCAACTCCCCCCTCCTTGAGGTTGGATCTACCACCGCGCCATTTCCTCCCACATGCCCCAAGTGGCCATGTGATGTATTTTTGCCACCTTTACCTCCCCTGTTGGGCGGGTGTGGCCTCCGCAGGGTCTTTTCCCCCTAAAAGAATAGGACTTCGGAATAAGACCCCCTTCCCTCGATGCGGTAAGGGCCCCGGCTGCTCTTGCTCTATGCTGAGAAAACATAGAGAGAAAAGAGGCCCAGCCAGGCTTGGCCCGTTCCCTAGTTGGGAGCGTCACCTTGTTCCCCCCTAGGGTAACCAAAAGGATGCTGACGCTTTTTCGGGGCACTGGGGAAGAGTACGTGCAGCCTGAACACAGTTGGTCGCTTGTGCACGTGCAAAATACCTGCCCGCTTCTGTGTCAGCAGTACACGTACACGGCTCAGCGCATGGCGAGTTTTGAAGTGACCCCTAGTGTCGCTTCTTCGACACGACGTCGAAGTGAGCGACAGACGGGGAACGTCTCGGTTACGTATGTAACCTCCGTTCCCTTATGGAGGGAACGAGACGTCGTGTCTTCCCGGCCACGTCGCTGAGCCGAGCCGCTGAGATGCCCGGAACACTCCCGGCTCCTCAGAAAAATCCTGAATGAACGAGCGTATTTCTCTCGCCTTTATATCCGTATCCGGAGGCGGAGTATGCAAATACTGTTCGCCAACTCTCATTGGCCTTTTTTCATAGATCAGAGGTATCTTTCGGCGCTCAAGAGAGACCCCTAGTGTCGCTTCTTCGACACGACGTCTCGTTCCCTCCATCAGGGAACGGAGGTTACATACGTAACCGAGACGGTCTCTCTAGAGTGAGCGTACATTATCCGGGCTTCCCTAAATAACACTGTGCAGACCACAAAACTAATGCAACCCATTTCAAATCATGTGAGAATTTTCTAGTTTAAAGCGCTATGGAGGAAGTTAAAATTCTCAAACAGACATTAAAAACAGCACTGACCAGGAAAGAGACAACACTTTGCTATGCAAATTACAACTCAAATTACTGTGTTACTTTGACAAAAATGTTATAGTTAATAATATATGAAGTGGAATATATTGGAACAAATATTTATTACAACTGTGGCAGTTGTAGTTAAAGTTTCTAAATGTGTTTAAGCTATTATTATTTATTTATTTTTTGTAGAAATTCTAACTATATTGACCTAAGGTATGCGCCCAATGGCAATGTATTCGAATGGGCATTTGTCCATGAACCATGTAGATGTCCTTACCACAGTAATAAGGACCCATCCATGGTCTTACCTGTACTTGAATGGCATTGCACTGTAAATATAAGGGCAAGTACATGAAGTCTGGAACTCCAAGACGTATTATTGACAAGTTATGAACAAAGTTATCCTCTTGCGTAATATCTGTACTGTTTGAAATATGTTTGATATTAGGAAATAATCTGGATAAGAAATATAATAGGCTTATATAATTAAATAGGCTCATCCACATAAAAAAAAAAAAAATTAAAACCATGAATAGAAGAAAATGCCATCCATGCTACATTATGTCTAGTTTACGTTGTTTACTGTGTTGGCTCGCCACTTGATGTCCAATGTAAAATATGGGTCTGTAAGCAAAACCAGTTTAGAACCACTGGTGCAAACAAACTGAACAACTTTTTGGTGAATTCCTACCTGAATGCTCTCTCTCTCTCTCTCTCTCTCTCTCTCTCTCTACCTCTCTACGTGTAGATCAGTAGTAATTTGCCTTTGACATTGATGCCTCATCACAATAAGAGCAGAGAAAATTGAGAAATGGCATATTTTACATTCCTTTCTAACCAACAAGATGGTACACGACCACTTTTCGCTCTTTGGGCTGGGGCAAATATGGGGAAAATTGTGAAATATAGTGCCACGGCAACTATTTGTACTGTAAAATTGTTATATCACTCAGCACACACTGAGGGCCATTTTCTGTTTTGAGTCTCACCCTTCACTTTTGTTGATAAAAGCTTCCATTAATCCAACCAAGAGCCTCTCCTCTCTCTCGTTCACTCATACCCACATATGTCATCACGGTTGTTGGATTGCAGGTGTATGTGAATGTTAAATTGGAATGTTAAAGCATATGAAATATCAGCACTGGAGGCTGCCATGTTTTGGCTCTGGTTTAATGGCTCTGGCTTCGTTCTGCAGGGGGTTAAATGAAGCGCAGGCTTTAGATGGAATGATCACTTTGATCAGTTGACACTTTTAAACTGCATGATCAAACACAGAGCATCCTTTACATCTAATGCCCGTGTGAGCATGTATTAATCTGAAGAAATATTAAATTCACGGATGACTCCAAATATTCATGCACTCACAGATGAGGACATTTTTAATGCTTAGTGGTTGGTCTTTAATAGCTCAGTAGACCTACCTCTCAGTTGTCACTTTAATTTTTCACTTAAGTATCAACTGTGTCTCACAAATTAGAATATTTCTCCTAAAATTAGAAGAATTTGATGTAAATTGTTTAATTTTACATCCATATTCAACAATATGAGTTGGTCTCTTGGCAAATCTGAGCACAGTTTGAGAGATTGTTGCGGTCTGGAACTCGACAGGTGATGCATGTGAGATTACTGAGGTCTTTAAAACCCTCCCTTTAAAATCATTTGAGGCATTCAGGGTTCGGACACCTTTTGACCAACCAACCAACAAATTTTTTTTCAGTTGTTTGTAATTACTGAATAGGATTTTTTAAAATAATTTTATATAAAGTCACATCTAGCCGATGGAACATTTTAATGCAGAGAAAAACTAGAAATTATATATAAAAAAATATATATTAATAAATTAGTAGTAATTATAATTTGTTAAATAATAATTTATAACATTTATTTTATATAATAATATATAACAAATTATAATTAATATTATCAAATAGTTTCTAAAATTTCTATTTTATAAAAATATATCATGGATTATAATTTATATTATAATTTATAATTAAATATAATACATATTAATATAAATCATAATTACATTAATATTCTAATTTTATCATATAATTATCAAAATTATAATTATACAAATATATTATAAATATATATATTATATTATATTAAATAAAAATATATAATAATATAATATGAATTATAAACTATATAATTCATATTAAATAATAATATTTATATGAATTTATATTTACATTTACATTTGATAAAATAGTAGATCATATTATATTGAGAAATCACAATTTTAAAATTCCCTGAAATTCCCTGGTTTATCCATAACTTTGCAAACTATGGACATTGTTGAGAAACTCAACAGGATACTCGTGCAAGATTACAAGGTTCTTTTTCTCAGGAGAAGCATTTCAGATGCAGGAGACATCAGCAAGTCTCCATTTGCTCTACTTTTTATCTCATCACTGTCTAGGAGAAACAACTGGGATATAAAAGAGATTTAATATGTGATTTGTCTTTCCTATGGGAATAAACACACACACACACACACACACACACACACACACACACACACACACACACACAAACAAATGAAATCCTGTGCAAATCCCACTGCCCAACAAGCCCTGTTTTATATTCAGTAAATATAGGCCTTGACGCCTCCCAGCATGGCAATGATAGCCCTGTTTACCATGGACTCCTCCTCTCCTTTTACACTGAGACCCTCAGTGTTTTACTTCTCTTTATCTCGGTCTCTGGATCTCTCTTTTCCAGCCTGCCTCACAGTAAACGGGTCACAGCACCACACCATCTCCTGTGCTGAAGGAGACATAGATCAGACTTTGACAGTATGTCTTATCTGATGAGACGTGCCAAATGCTTCACAGCTCTGCACTCTCCCTCACGCACAGGGGATCATTGAGTCCTTCAGGTATGAAAAAACCCAAAACGCGCTGGTGCCAAACTGGCAGTCATTACAGAAAACCAGTGGAACAAAAGCAGAACCAACCGGACAGAGACAGAGAGAATGTGACTGAATGTACGCTGAAAAATATTTCCAGGATTGTTCTAGATTGAAAAGTAATGTGTTACAATAAAATACCATATTCAGAATTTTACTGTGAAATCAATACAAAAAAATGAGGGGTTCGTAGAATTAAAAAAACAAGGTCAACAGTTCCCGTGACTTTCTTTGAGTTGAAATTCATCTACTTCATTATTTTAAGTACTTGTCTTGGCTGAACTTAAAAGGTCAAGTTGCCGTGAGTCACAATATGTCATTATTTTGACAAATAACTTTGAAGAATTTTAAGATGATTTCTCAAGCTTTATCAACTTTAAAAAATTATTCTATGTAAATCACTCATTTTATTCACACAGTTTTAAATTGTTCAATATTATGTGCTTCACTATGTAATTAGTACATACCATGGAGAGCAACACTTAAATTAAGTACAGTAATTCAAGTTTGAAATATGTAGTCTGTTTGAGAAATGCAATGAGGCTTATGGGGACTTGCTGAAAAGTTATTTTGATGTTTTATTGTTAATAGAAGTTTCCTAATGTCACCATTATGGTGATTAGTGTTTCCTTTGTCTGGGAATTTGGACCTTATTTACATTGAATTAATTTCCCAGAGCAAGTGTTACAATAGAATGAGCTGTGCATGGCAAGAATCTTAATGATTGACTTTAACTCTGGCCATAATTTGCAAAAATGTCTGCTACAGTAGAGAAATGACAAATGATTTGATATGAAGTTAAGGGGTGGGGTATTGCAATACCACTGAGGGTCATTATCTCTGATGAACATTTAAAGGACTCTAAAAGCCCTTTAAAGCTTACAAAAGGACCCATAAGTATGATTAAAGTAGTTCATGCGACTCATGTTATTACTTGGATGTCATATTCCAAGTCTTCTGAAGACATTTAAGTCTTGTTTTTTTTGTTGTTGAGAAAATCTTGATGTCTGTTCATCAAGTATAACTTATAACCTAGGCATGCTCAGATATCAGCAGCAACAGTTAATTAACAAAGAAATGATACAGTATAAGAAATAATATAAGAACCTAAAATGACTATAATGCAGGCACAGATATTCATTGTAATCATACAGCACAATGATGCTTCAGTGCATTAGTGAAGTCATTTCCAGTCATTTATAATAGTAAAATAGTCATTTACTAGTACTTTGCTGGTTCACTATGAACACAATTGTCATTTCAGGTGCTAACTTTATGAATGAATGTTGAAAACACATGTGTAGAGAGTCTTACTGAAAGGGTTAGTTCACCCAAAACTGAAAATTCAGTCATTTTTTACTCACAACTGTGTTGTTAGAACCCTATATGATTTTCTTTCTTTTTCTTAACACAAAGGGAGAAATTGTGAAAAAATAAATAAATATATATATATTTTATGTTATATTATGCTCAGTAATGTCATACAATGGCAGTTTATGGTGACCACCTCTTCAAGCTTCAAAAGAACACAAAAGTATAATTCAGAAGTCCGTGAAAATTTTCACTAAATAATACATTCAATTTCAGGTTGTTTCTCACCAAACCTTATCGAATGCTTTCATAACAATCATGAGTCTGATTGAATCATTTATTAGACTTCTGAATTATACTTTTGAGTTGTTTTGAAGCTTGAAGAGGTGGTCACCATAAACTGCCATTGTATGACATCACTGAGCACAAAAAGTTTTCACAATTTCTCCCTTTGTGCTAAGATTCTAACAACACACGTGTGAGTAAACAATTATCAAACTTTTATTTTGTGGTTAACTATCCCTCTAAGACCCCCTCACATTCATACAGATAAGACAGGAATGCAGGCGATGAAGGGGAAAAAGGTGTAAGTTTTATCTTCTGGGGATGAAACAAAACAAAATGAACACGTGTGAACTGCAGCATGACAAGGTTTTCCACCCTTCAGTGGAAAAGAGCAGAACCGAATGCATCAATGCGCGCAGCCAACAGACACCACGCAGGGCCACATTCAGATCCTTTGAGGGCGCATCTGAACTTTAATGCATTTCAACTCATTTTGTTCCAAGAAATTTGACACAAAGCACAGGTCTCCGAGCATTACGCATGCTGTAAGTCAGACATGCTATGTGATTCCTTATCAGAAACACACGCACGCATGCACGCACGCACACCCACACACACACACACACACCTGTAAGTTGAGTGAGTGGCAGATACCTGCAGTCAGACGTCAGAGAGGGAGTTTGTGTGCTTCTACAACCTTACCGCTGAATAACAATCATCCTCTTGATGCTCAGATCTCACCCTGAGATACTCAGCATGGATTAGAGCACCACTACAGTTCCGGATCCATTTCATCAAAAATTAATTTCTCTCAAACATATAATAATATTAACTTCCTTGGAATTGCACTCATTGAGTTTGGATCATCCCTCAGCCAGCTTGAATTAAACTCTGATGAATAAAACACTTTCCTCTTGTTGTCTGATTTCACTTCTATTAAAACACTTATTAACAACACTTTACTTGAAGGCTGTATATACAGTATATATATATATATATATATGTATCATAATAAATAAAGAAATATAAAATAATTAACATTTTATATATTTGTTAAATATTATATTTAAATAGTTGAAAATACATTAAATGTAAATATTAAGTATAATATTTAAATGACTATATTATATGTGTGTGTGTGTAATGCATTGTAAAAGTATTAATAATACCTTATAATAAACGTTGTAATATTTTTTAACCACAGGTATAATACATTCAGGCTGTCAATCGATTACAGTTTTGAAGTGAATTATTTCTATAATATGCCGATGCATTTATCCAATTAATGACAAACATTAATATTTGCTAAAAAAAGGCCTGAAACACATCCTACTCACACAATTGACGCACCAAACACATTTCTAATAATTTGTGACCTCAACCTGGCAACCAAAACCCAGCAGCTCTGTTGAAATCTGCGCAGGCAGTAGACGCGAGAAGTTGAATCAAGCAGCACTGGTAGATGGGAGGAGACTCAGCTGGTGCTCCGGCGGAAAAAATAAATAAAATATATATACATGTAAACTTAACAACAGCTGGACGAAAGCATTTAATTTCATATCCCGAAGCCATATCAACAATACCCACGCCTTTTGTAAAGTGTGTCGCACTGATTTTAATATCGACACGGTGGGAAAAATTACGTTACTCAGCACATTAAATCACAACGGCACAATTTATATGTATTTAGCCTGCCTCTGTCATCCAGCACCCCACATCACCTCCCGGATTTGTGTACCCAAATGTTCACAGGTATGCTTGTAACAGGCTGCGTGTGTGACATGACACGAGATTCAACCACTCAGGTAACGCGACATCGGAAAAGTACCACCTACTCTGTATCGAGGAAATTTATTAGATTTCTGAAGCCTCTGATCTCAACTATTGAGAACGGCTGGTCATCCAGGGCCATGAATTCCATAATTTTCCTCGTAATTAATTTGGTCTTTTCGCATCTCATACCAAGGAAAGATAGGAGAGGCTGCTGACTTCTGGCTGGATCTGAGCTCTGGCTAGCTTTAGCCGCTTAACTTTTTTAGCTTCTTTTTTAAAAGCGGTATTTTCAGCTGGGTGATGGTGTTTTAAGTGTCTAATTAGGTTTGTTGTTCCGAACGTTATCGTGGTGGTTCCCCCACGGTTTACTTGAGCCTTACAATTATTACACATTGCAAACTTTATGTATTTTTCACTCACAGTGAAGATCTTCCACGCCAATGTCATGTTTCCATGTGACTGTGACGTTATTGTCTGCGCTGCTGGCAACAAAATAGACCGGCTCGGAATCGGAAAGACGTGCGACTGACTGGCCGGTTACCAGTCCGGGCCGAGCATGCGGGAAAACCGGCTGATTCCGGTCCCTGGCCGGTCGATCGGTGCATCTCTAGAATTCAATATATCTTGTTTATTTCCACATCATTGAACATAAGCCTATCATTGGCCTACAGTCTGCATCGGGTCAGAAACACAGTGTTTTAAGATGCTGTTAAACCAAAGTCCCTTTCAAGGCAAGTCAGTCCACTAGATGGCCATCTTTGCAACACTCCTGAGCAGCTTTTTTCTATGTATACATGTGCCATCCAAGTACAGCTCCTATCTACTTCTATTTTAAATCAGCAGTTAAATCTGACTAAAATGGTATCATAAATTGTTTCTTTACCAAAAAAAAAAGTTATTTTGCTGGCTGGTCCAGCTAATGCGCATTCACATTCTTGAGTTGAATGGCGATGTCTGTATCTAAAATAGTCTAAAAAGTATCTGGTTAAACATAGTTTGAAAATAGAAAAACATGTCTCAAGACTCCTGAAATCGGAGTTGCACTGTGTTTAAACGCATCAGACTGTTCTCATCTCTCTCTTGTTAGTGAGTTTGGTCAGTTGCGTGTTGCCTGTAGAGCTGGAGCAGCGCCTAATGCCCCCTGCTGTCTGAGATTCATGAAAACATGAAGGTGGCACTTCAAGCTTCAACTCAAATCAATATTGCATGTGCATTTATTAATTTATTAATATAAATTACAGCACAAAACCATGTAATGCGTTTCATATCAGAGTCCTGATCACCTTGTCTGGGTTTACTTTGTGAGGAATACACTCTTTATGAATTATATCTGTGGTTACAATTATTTATGAACATACAACTAATGACAAGGTGTATTATAAGGGATTATAAATGCAGTAAAATACATTTTGAATGCCTTATACAGTATATAAAGGTTTCAAGTACGTAAATGAATGCATTTATTTATTTACTCCAAAGGAAAATCCTACATATACAAGCACACATAGTCTCACTTAAACAATTTCATTCAAAATCTTTTTAGGCTACAGAAGAAGATCCAATAATTTTAGGTCTGATTTTGGTCATGGATGGGTGTTCTGTAGAAAGTACATTTTATTGAGTCAGTACCTGTGCCTCGGGCAGGGCCACATCCAGGATGCTGGGCTGCCCACGTGGCTCTCCGTTCTCCAGCCGCGAATACACCACCTGATAGCCGCGGATCTGTCCGTGCTGCTTCTGCTGCAGAGGAGGTTTCCATGACACCCGCAGGGCCGTGGAGTTCACGTTGTCCACCTCAACCCTGCGTGGAGGGGCGCCAGGCACTGCGGGTGATAGAAAGGTGAAGTTAACACTTTATATTGTTAAACCACACACTCACGATATACACACAAGTCAAGGGTACAAACCTGCTCCCAGGCTACAGCCAACACATTTAAACTTAAAGTCTTGGAGTCTTATGGATTACTTATATGCTGCAGTAATTTTTGAGGCTTCAAATGTCTGGCCACTTTTCACTTGCATTGTATGGACCAACTGAGCTGAGATATTCTTTTAGATATCTTTGCTTTTGTTCTGCATCTGGAATGGCATGAGAGTGAGTAAATAATGAGAGAATTTGAATTATTGGTTGAAATATCCCTTTAAGGGTGAACCATTCTTTTGACATACATTTCACAAGTACAAGCTGATAAACACAATATCAGTATAGTAGATGAATTTAGGTGTGTTGCAACAACGAGCCTGGGAGACAAGCTTCACCAAACTCACTTAACGCTCCTCACACACGTCTCGAGCAGAGAGCCAGCTCAGCTCCCCCTGGAGTTTGGGCTGAATGCAAATCTGGCATGAGTGGAAAAGAGCAGCAGTTCAGTAGATGTTAAAGACAGTCAATTGATAGTCAATAGAGGAGGCGGTAAAGGGAGGGAAGACAGCGGTGAAGGTTAAAAAGCGCAGCATTAAGAGATTAATAACCAGATAGGGAAACACCATCTCCCAGTCCAGAAGTAACAGCTCAGAAAACTCAAGGGCTGAACGTCAGCAATATAGCCCTTAGTTAATTGGAGTCATTTAACTGTATAAATGTGCTTGGCTTTGGAATTCAGCCTTGACCTTCAGCAATGGAAAGTCAATAGGGCTGCTGCTGATAAACAGAGCTATTGTGTAATGTGTACTGCTGCTCACACACACAAACACACACACTGTACATCAGGCTGGATAGTATGATGGAACATAACAAAGTGATGGTAGAAATGTGTCAACCGGTACAGGTTCTGCAATACAGTACAAAAGTCTGGTTCCACATGTAAAAATACCATCAATTTTCCATAGACAGAAATAGATTTTTAACAATTTCTTACAAACCAACAGAATCGCAAAAAAACATATATGCAATGTATGCAATGCATAGGTGTGCCACAATAAGGCGGGCACTGCCGGCACACCAATCTCATATGGTGATATAAGATTTTGGTCACACTGCCTACCAACTGCACATATAGCTGATGGACGGCTCTTCACCCTCCAGTTCCAGGTGGGAAAAATCAAAAAGGAATTTTTAGTCACATATTTGTGCCGTATCTCTGAGCAGCAGTTCCCATTTGGAGGCTTGATTTCAATGTCTCTTACTCTCTTAACTTTCACTTCTTCTCCATCTCATTTTCTCGTGCTCACCCTACATCTCCATGGAAACACCGGTGGAGAAACGGACAGGAAGGATTCACACTAGACTCTGTGCTCATAGTCACTTTCTTCCACTCTAGCTCTTAAAACTAATTGGTCATCATTCCAGGTGTGAAGGTAATCACAGGAAAATTACATGTGTGCTGGTGGTGAGAGCGATGGATCTGTAACATGATAAATATTGAAGATCACCTGAGACCATGATGCTCCCCATGGGGGTGCTCAGCCCAGTCTCGTGTAGGAAGTGTGATGACAAGACGTGGTCTACTGAGACCGACTTTATGCATCACAATATGCATCTAATCAAAGACCTCTAATATGCAGGATGTAGCCTAACACAGGTCTGTGTTTTATTTTAAAGGAATAGTAAGCCCCCCAAAAAAGTGTCATAATTTTCTTATCCTCATGTCTTTCCAAACCTGTACACCTGTAAATTGTTCCCACAAAATCTTTTCGCATAAACACGTGATCCAATGTAAACAAGCTTCTCTCATAAGCTGCCTTTTACTATTGAACTCTGGATGTAACTCTCACATTTTGCCTCCTAATTGCGGTTGTGAGGAACTTTCAATTTGCTCGCAATGAATTGTATTTGTAGCAGTGGAGAAGGCACTCACAAATCGCAATGTCAGTGTACACAGTCCCTTGAGATAAATAAATATAACATTTAAAATGAAGCTTTGAAAAAAGTACGATTGTTGGTATAAAGTTTGCTACCAAATTTTAGAATGGCAAATTTAAGATGACATTTATTTGATGAATATAAAACAGAAATGTAATGTCTCTCTTTGGCATAGGCCCTATCTGGCACTCCGAAAAAGTTATACTCGGAGCCGTCATATCCTGTCGGAGATAGGAGGCAGGGGCGTGGAGCCTACCCCCGTGCAGGACGGGACTCAACTGGTGGTGGTGGGGTGGTGGAGGTTGCCGTGTTAGCCCACTGAAACTGTAACCAAGCTAATGGTGCGATGATGTACAGCTGCTACTCTTCCCACAAGAACTACGCTGCAATTACATTATGTGTGTGATTTTGTAAAGAACATGGATGAATTTGTGTTAATAATAATAATTAATATTCACTCAATATTAGCAGGGTTGGGGAGTAACAGAATACATGTTTCTTTTTATTGTCATTTATTTCATTTAATATTTAGTCCTTTCAGATGGAAAACATTTATACATATAAATTATGTTATCCAAAGTGCATTTGAACAGCGGTGAAACACTTTCTTATGATGTGTTACATTCATACGAGCAGACAGAGAAGTACGTTTGAAGTAAGTTTGAAGCAGAAGAAATAGAAATAAACATTGTGTAAATTGTCAGCTTTATGCTAAGCTAAAATGCTATTTCTAACCATTTTACATGCACATGTTACCAGACACGATCATATTTTTTATTTCTTTTTTCTAGTAAGACCATTGATATTAGGGTAAAGATCATATTAATCATTTTTGCATTGTTTTCCTGTAAAAATATCGAAAAATCTTTAAATCAAGATCAATTTGATGTTCTTGTTTTAGAAACAACACCGCATAAAATATTTTTTTTTCTTCAGAGAATGTATTTTTAACGTGTATTTTTTTCTTATTGTACTGGCAGAGTTTTTATAGTCAAAACAAGTGAAAAAAATCTGCCAGTGCTGAAGAAGTAATCCAAAGTATTTAGAATATGTTACTGACCTCGAGTAATCTAACAAAATACGTTACAAATTACATTTTACAGCATGTATTCTGTAATCTGTAGTAGAATACATTTCAAAAGTAACCCTCCCAACCCTGCTTATTAGTACTACTAAAACTTTTATAGTTATTATGTAAAAATAAGAATAAATTACAAATAATAGTTTAGCAAACAGGGACTGCAAATTCATAGATTTGATTAAATGAAGGTTTTGCATTTGGAGAAATAAATGACACATACTGTACTTGCAGATTTATAGGAAGATGTTTACTGAAAAATGACTGACATTTTGAGTTGTTTCTCACCATTATCTATTGTATGCCTTCATAAGACTTGAAATCATGCACAAGCCACATGGACTACTTTTATAATACTTGTGGGTCCGTTGAAAAGACAGACCGAGATATTCATTAAAAATAGTGCCTTTTGTACGGGAGTAGAATGACATGAGAGTAAGTCATTTTTTTTTAAATTTATCCTTTAACCTATTATATCAAATGAAAACTCTTATTCTCAGGAATGTGACTGTACAGTTTATTTTGTTGCACTTATACCACTGTTTGAAAGATTTTCAGAACAATCACAAAGTGAAATATGATATTTGTATGACATCAAATACAAACGTCTCTTTTATGTATTGATAACTGGTGTTGTCCGGATTGAATAGCTAAAAACTTTATATCTGCTTTTATCTTAGGCAGTTCTCTAAAAAATGTGACATTGTTTACTTGTCTGTGAACTTGTTTTCATAAATAATCAAATCTTAGATCTCCAGAACAAAATATGCAATCCTGTAGGAAAAGCATGCTAATCATCAGAAATATATGTTATTGACTATTAATGATAAAATTGTATACATCATCGCAAAGGGGTGGATCCCAGCTACCTAATTACCTTAAATATTGAGCTTCTAGTCCACTCAGTGGCCGAGATATTCAATAAAACAATGGGGGTGGCGCATGAACTGAAAATTTGACTGAATGTCAATGGACAAGCACATCTGCAAGGCTAAAATGCATTTAGAACTTTTAAATTTGAGTGTGAAAAAATTGTTGGAGGCAGCCCAAAAAAGTTGAAGAGGTCGAGGCAATACATTCCCTTGAGCTTCCAATAAGAAACAGTTTTACTCTCCTCCAACATTTAAATTCTGCATGCTGTGACCTTGCTCAAAAATATCCATTCACCCAGTCCAACATATTTTCTGTGTAATAGACATTCATAGTGTAACACTTTGGTGAATAAAATATCAAGCTCAGGAAGCCTCAAACCAAAGTGTCTACTTTGATTTATGAGAATACAAATGTTAAGTGCTTAAGAAATTTAAAAATACTCTTTTCTGTGCAAGACTCACTAACAATCTAATGGCACAAACAGCTCACACCTCTGTATTTTTGCTTTTCTACTTGATGAAAATGGATGTCAGGGAGCTTCTCTGAATGGGTGGAAAAGGTAAGAAGAACTGATGGAAAAGTTTACAAATAAAAGCACAGCTATTTTATCAACGGCTACGCTTGCAGCTTCCTTGTTTTACTTTCTGTCAGTGCAGTTGAACCCTTACAAGCAACCACAGCATATTACTCTCCCCAGAATATGCAAGAGAACCACTCAATAGCTTGGTTTATCTTATTTCACCCTGATTTATAACCCTCCTAAAGAACTTGAAATGAAACTGAATTAAAACACATAAAGCTTGCAAACAAGTTTAGTGTACAAACTTTGGAACATCAAGTCCCAGGCCTACATTTCTTTTTCATACATTTCTGTCACATAATAACTTCAGTAATATCTTATTACTGTATCTATCAAGTAATCGGCTTATAACTTTCAAAACTTCAAATCTCTTTTTAAATTTCCCAAGTGTTCAACCAACTGTATTTAAGACCTAAATAGCCTTCAGACTTCAAGGCCTTTTTTCAATTCTCAGGTAAGGCTTTGTGAAGCAAACAAAGTTGATCTTGAGAGTTGTTGCCTTTCAGCTGCAAGCTCATCTATCTGTATCTAGTCTTTATGAACCTTTGCAGTCTGGTCTCCATCCTCAACACAATACAGAAACGGCATTACTTGGGGTTTTATATGATCTCCTGCCCTCTACTGATTCAGGTGTGCTTCATATTCTAATCCTTCTTGACCATAGCTCTGAATTTGACACTGTTTCTCACCACATACTTCTTTCGCATCTTTCAGAAATACCGTATCACTGGCACAGTTTTGAACTGGTTTACTTCCCACCTAACTAACAGGTGACAATTTGTTGTTTATTACAAACACAATTCCACACTCACTTAGCATTTTATTAGGAATCCTAATAAAGTGTCAAACGTGGTCTACTGTTGTTGTAGCCCATCTGCCTCAAGGTTTGACATGTTGTGCATTCTGAGATGCTATTCTGCTCACTACAATTGTACAGAGTGGTTATCTGAGTTACCATAGTCTTTCTGTCAGCTTAAACCAGTCTGGCCTTTCTCTGTTAACCTCTCTCATCAACAAGGCATTTCCGTCCGCAGAACTGCCACTCACTGCCTCTCAGGTGATCGTCTGTTATAGAAATACTCGAACCAGCCCATCTGGCACAAAAAAATCATGCCACGGTCTAAATCACTGAGATAAAAAAAATGTGAACATTAACTGAAGCTCCTGACCCATATCTGCATGATTGTATGCACTGCACTGCTGCCACACAATTGGCTGATTAGATAATTGCATGAATAAGTAGGTGTACAGATGTTCCTAATTAAGTGCACAGTGTGTGTGTATATGCTGCCACTTGGTCAGATAATTAGACGTCATGGGTTTAATTTTCATTGTTACACTGATGACACTCAGATCTACATTAGCACTCCTGTCAACTCTATTTTTCCTCCAGTATTGAATAACTGCATTCAGAAAGAATTAGTTGAAGTTCAAATCACATTAAATGTAACTATCATTTTTGTTGACTGACCCAAAATCACTCATCTCCAAGTATACAAGCATTAACTGCACTAACTTTGGACTCGTATTTTAGAATAACTGTAAAAACTGCTTTTTTTCAATTCCGTAACATCTCTTATATCCTTAAGCCTCAAAGATGCTGAAACTGTAATTCATGCCTTTGTTGCATCAAGATTGGATTATTGTAACTCATTTTGCATTGATCTATCAGCAAAAACTCTTAAAAAAGCTCTTAATAGACTTGCAACCCAATATCTAACTGAGCTACCTCAAGTTTACACTCCAGTACATTTTCTGAGGTCTTCTGATGCTGCCAGTCATGCCAGAAAACTTTCATTTTCTAGATATCGAGAACATAATTGTCCCTTGTGCAGTGGAGCCTTGTTTGAATGAGATTCATTAGGCTGATTATTGATCATAATTAGCATAACTAGTCTTTGTCAGCCATGCTGGCACTTACAATTAAGATGTAGAGTTACAAGTGAGAACCAGCACAACGTATTTCAAAACCTTAATGGCCCTTTAAAGAGTCCCAGGATGAGTGCAAGCAAAGATTAAAGGAAACAATGAAGCTGTGATCTTGTGGAAACACGCTGACAATTAAAAAAACTGATTTGTACATGGCCAACGATTGGCAATACTGGCAGTTTGAAATGAGAAGTAGTTTTACCTCCACTAAAACCAGCACTGTACCACTCTAAAAAACATTACCTCCATGAACAAGAGAAATACAGAAGAGAGAGAGAGAGAGAGAGAGAGAGAGAGAGAGAGAGAGAGAGAGAGAGAGAGAGAGTGAGAGAGAGAGATTGTAAGAAAGAGAATGTATGGTTTGATTGACAGGGATAAACAGACATGGGACATGCTCTTCCGACATTCATTCTATTTCAACTGTCAATCAAACTGCTGAGCAGAGTGGAAACAGTGTTAAACAAGCTCCCTCACACAGCCAGTGGAAACACACACATGTGCTCACACAGAGGGAGTAGTATGATGAACCACCAAGAAATGAATGATGGGGGATAGCTTGTTAATCCATAATTTCTCAAATCAATTCTATTTTACCTCCATAAACGGACTCATATTTCTTGTTCACTGACATCTCTCCTTTTCGAAGCGAATGAGCTGTACAGCTTTTCATGCCAGTAAAGATAATTGGTAAATGACCTGCACTTATATAGCCCTTTTTTTAAACTTAGTGGTTTTCAAAGCGCTTTACACTGTGAATTCAATCACCCATTCACACACACACTCACACACCAATGACGGCAGAGCTGTCATTGGTGTGTCATGGGGCAACTTGGGGTTCAGTGTCTTGCCCAAGGACACTTTGGCATGTGGGGTGGGAATCGTACCACCAACCATGCAATTAGTGGCTAACCCACTCAAGCCACAGCAGCCCATATAAACACTGACTATAGACCAAGCCAATAGCATTTGAGTGCTGGCTATGAAGTGGAATATCATTGGTTTCACCAGCTGAACGAATACGCTCCTTCACTGAACTAGTCGAGTCGGTCTTTTGAACAAAATTAATGGCTCGGCCTTCTCATTCGAGAACGAAGATCTATTGAACGACTGAACGAGAGTGAGAAGCCATGTCATTCGTTCAGTTCGGCATTCAACAAAGAAAGAGAGAGGTTTTTATAGTAAAGTGAAAGTTTATAGGTATGCACAAAACATAATTCCCAATTTATGAATGTGTAAAAATTTCTGAAGGCAATGCAGTTAAATAACATGAATTACGAATGGAAATGTTGTGCTTTGGTGCACAGTGTAAGATATGTACAGTACAGGCTTTTCTTCAACTTTTTGAATGTCTTGATAAAAGTGAAGCCCAACATTTGACAAAATATAGGACAAATAAAACCTGCCATTTGTGGGGAAAACGGTTATGGTGTTTTAAAACCTATTTTTAAAGTGTCTTTGTACATTTGTAGACATGCAAATTCCATTTGTGGTGTTTTTAAAGGCTGACTTTAGCACGAGCCAATAGCATTTGAGAGTGGGCTGTGAAGGAGCATATCATTGGCTTAACCCACTGAACGAATTCTACCCTTTCCTGAACTAGTAGTCAGTCATTTGAGTCTTAACGAGACGAGACATTTCGTTCATGAACGAGGAGCTGCTGTTCAACTGAACGAAAGAAGGAGCTGCATGTCATTCATTCATCAATCTTGTTGAACAAGAAAAGGGGCTGGATGAATTATGAATAAAAGTGAGTGATGACCACACATTACAATGACATATGGACATTAATGAAACTCATAATATTTTTTAGGTTAATGTTGTCTTATTTTGTATAGATTGATAAAATTTGTGCTCAGGAGTTTACAGTATGATAGATATGCTTTATTGTAATTTGTATTGCTTATGATGCTTAAACACTCTGCAGTGCTGAAGTCTCTTAGTATATTTGTTGACACGCAAAATTTAATACAAAATAATTAGACCTGTTCCCATCGTGAATGACATAGTACTTTTTGTTCAATGTAAATACTCGTTCAAAACGTAAAAGATGGTCATTTGGGGCCATCTACAGGCGCAAAGGTGTAATTTGCTGAAATGCTCAATGAACGAATCAATGAATGAAACTGAACAGATCTTTTTGGTGAACAGATTCAAAAGACTAGAGTAATTGAGATTAATCAAAATCACCATCACTAGTGCCCATGTAGTCAACCACACTTCCATCTTTGGCCGCTGGAGGCATTGATTCGAATTTCAGTAAGAAAAGACCAATGATTTGTATCTGATTTAGAGCAGAGTATAGCTAGAAAAAATTATATGGATCATATTTTAAAATTTCCTAATAATAATTATAGTATAGCATAAGACATAATTATGACATAAGAAACAGTCTTTAGACTACAGTCTATATCAGTCATGGGCAATTTACAGCCTGCAGGCTGGATACAGCCCTCCACATGATTTAATCTGGCCTGCGGCTCATTTATCCTAAAAGCATTGGATATTTCTGTTATTGGGATGTAACACACCTCCAAAAGCATTTATCATGCACAGGGTTGCCAGATAAGAGACACAAACCCACCAATTTGACATTTATACTTGTGCAAATTGGAAATATTCGGCCTAATGTTATACTAATGTTGTGCAGTCTGTCTACCATGCATACGATTGTGCTCTTTCTAGCTCTCGCTTTCCCCTTTGAACAAACTAGCGATAACTAGTGTGATATTCTGCAAAAGGAAAAGTGTTATACGGCCACTCTGTATCCATTCTCTAGGCTGCTTGTGCTGTTTGGTGCTACAAAGTTTGCAGGCAAATCTTTTCAGTGATGAACTTTAATAAAATGTCAACATAGATCTCGGCATCGACGCGCAAGCAAAAGCAAGCAAGAGACAAATACGTATTTTTTATTTGTGTAATTTAGAAATGTCACTGAATACTAATTTACCAGGGAAGTAGAGATGGTAAAATAAATAATTTATAATTATGCTCAGCCTTCATTCAGTTTTTTTTATTTAATCCTGATAGAAAGGTATCTACCTTTGTAAAGCAATACAATACTTTAGACAATTGCAGAATAGTCCCATTAGTCGCATATACACTTCAGAATATTGAGTATACTTTTCATATTTCTTGGCTTAAAAGATACAAGAACCAAAACAAGGCAGAACATTGTATCTCAATAAGAGTACAAAGTGGCCCCCCATGCACTACTTAAAAGTTCAATATGGCCCCTTTACCAAAATAGTTGCCCACTCCTGTTTATATGATTAAAGCTGCAACAGACACAAGAACCTATTCTAGGAAAGTCCATATAGGAAGATTAGCGTGTGGCTGAGTGGAAGCATCGCAATGAGCCAGTGTGAATCTCGCTGATACCATCCGATCGCCCACTCATTCCCTCGTTTCTTTTCTCACAGAGTGATGACTGACTCACGAAATAATACACCACTACTATCCTGAACTTTCACACTGATGTGTGAAAGACCAACTAATGCTCTCTTAAACTTGTATTGTCTCTCTCTCTCTCTCACTGTCAGGTTTACAAGAGCCGCACATTAACAACAGAACAATGAAGAGCAGCAGGCAGGTATTCCAGCATAATAGCAGGGAATAGAAAGAACTGGAGCATTGATTCAAGCTGTTCACCCCAAATAAGTCTAGGCACCAGAAGTAGAGTTAGTTCTGCACTGCGAAAATCCTAATTTATTACTCCAGATTTTTGTCTTGTTGTCCAGTAAAATGATCCAAAACAAGAAAAACTATTTGCCAATGTGGGAAGCAATCTTAAACCTCACTTAGAAATAACTTTGATGTTGAAATTCTCTGAAAACAGAATTTTATATCTTAATATCTTATGTCATTATGCGTCCCAAGTAAATGCATCTTGTTTTAAGGATGTTTAGATAATTGTACTGGAAAACAAAACTAAAATACTGAGTAATAAAATATTTTTTTTGCAGTGTTGTGAGTTTGGCAGTTCATCAGCTGCAGTTAGAAGGTGCAGAGAGCAGTTCTGGAGCGGTTCGGTGCTTTGTCGCTGGAAGCCGAACATTACCGTCCTCTCTGGTTCTGATGCGGGTGCTGCTGCTCTCTGGACCGGGCCCCACGTTGGTGTGCGCTTTGACCCACACCACATACTCCGTCCACTTTTCCAACCCCTCCAGCACATAGCTGGACACATCCGCGGGAATGTCCTTCACCACGTGCCGCTGCTGTTCCTCACCCGAAACTGCCTGATAGGCCAGAGAATACCTGACGATGTTGCCGTGCCGACTAGCAGCCGGAGGAGCAGCCCAACTCACCTTGATGCTAGTGGAGCTGAGACTGATCAGGTGCACCTCCTGTGGGGGCGCAGACGGGGCTGGGGAGGGGTGGAGGATTGAATTGCTTTGTTCAGTCTTATTGGTTTATTTTTAAAAACACTTGAGTTCACAGAAAAATCCTACTTCCTGTCTACTCAGTCCTGAGGACATGTATATATGATGATTCTTTTGAATACAAAAAAGCATAGAAGTACAGGCATAACGTATTGGCTTTTCCAAATCATAAGAGTGAGGGTGTTTGTATGTACCAGAAATTATACCTGCACTGTGAAGATAGGATAACTATATCACCCTTGTGTTTTCTTGACCAGAGCAAGCAGAAATGAATTTTCCTTGAACTTTTGAGATAAAAGAGTTCATTGGATTATGAAAACATACGGCAAGTTTCAGAGCTCAAAAACTACTCCCGAGTCTAAAAAGACAAATGGCTGTTTAATTCTTAGGGTCAGAGAAAGAGTGGAAAACAGGCCTCAGGGAAAGAATAACAATAATAATAAAAAAAAATGGTACGACATGCCGCTTTATTGTAAGGAATATTATAAAAGACTTCACATAGACGAATACAAAAAACACACATTTGTGGATGTGAATAACATGAAGAAACAGAAAATGTTCAACACCTGGGGAGAGAGGGGACCGAGAGAGGAAATGAAGAGAGAAAAGAAGATGAACAGCAGACTGTGGGGGAAAAGGTGGGAGAACAGGGTGAGAAAACAAGATTAAACAGGGAGACGCAGAGAGAACTTTGAGAAAACAACAGAAACAGAGACAAGCGAGACACTGGACTCATCTGCAGACATTTACGTAGGTGTTGAAAAGAAAATAAAGTGAGAAAGGGAATAAAAGGAAACGAAAAATGTGCACATGGGTTTAAGAATGAGGTGAGAGAGAAAGAGATTGTCAGCTATTAATTTTTTACCTACAGAAGAAGAAAGTGTGAATGGAATAAAACAGGAAGAGAGAAATATGAAGAGACGCAGTGGAGAGGAGAGAGAACCGGTGGTCAGGTGAAAAGAAAATGGCAAGATAGGGAAGAAAAGGCAATGAAAGAATATATATGTAAAAAGATGTAGAAAGAGATTAGTGGAGGAGTGCATGGTAATGATAGAGAATGTGAGATATGGGATTATTAAGGGTGAGAGAACTTTGTACAGAGGGTTGAAGGTCAAAGATAGAAGCTCTGCTCATAAACAAAGTGAGCTGCCTACCCAGACATCATTTTTTTTTTACCACATTCGATGCACATTCCTGGTCCTAATATGAATGATTAAACAGTGCATGTTATACCAAGTTAAAAATAAATTCCACATCTAATATAAATTGACTATTATATCCAAAACACGTGTATGTTACGTATTTGAATCTTATTATAGTACTGCATCGTTAGCTTAGCAACATGTTAATGTCAAACTCTATTTGAATCAATTGTAAGTTGAGTCTCGTTAAAACATACTATTTTACGCAGTATTTGCATTTTCTATACTTATAGTATCGTGTTGTTAGGTTAGCATTATGCTAACATCAAACTCTACTGGAAGCAACAGGAAGCTGAGTTTTATTAGTACTATATTACCCAATATTTGTGTGTGGTATGTATTTTTATTCTTAAAATTAATTTTTGTTAGCTTAGCAACATGCTAACATCAAATTCTGTTGGAATCAATTGTAAATTTAATCTCATTAAAAATATATTATTTTACCCAATATTTGTGGGTGATATGTATTTTTATGCTTAGTATCATGTTGTTAGCTTAGCAACATGTTAATGTCAAACTCTTTTGGAAACAATTGTAATTGAGTCTCATTAAAAACGTATTATTTTACCCAATATTTGCATTTTCTATGCATATAGTATCGTGTTGTTAGCTTAGCATTATGCTAACATCAAACTCTACTGGAATCAACTGTAAGCTGAGTTTCATTAGTACTATTTTACCCAATATTTGTGTGTGCTATGTATTTTTATGCTTAAAATGAATTTTAGTTAGCTCAACAACATGCTAACATCACATTCTGGAATCAATTGTTGAATCTCATTAAAAATATATTATTTTACACAATATTTGCGTGTGATATGTATTTTTATGCTTAGTATCATGTTGTTAGCTTAGCAACATGTTAATGTCAAATTCTATTGGAATCAATTGA
This sequence comes from Moxostoma hubbsi, assembly GCA_032164185.1. Classification (NCBI taxonomy): domain Eukaryota; kingdom Metazoa; phylum Chordata; class Actinopteri; order Cypriniformes; family Catostomidae; genus Moxostoma; species Moxostoma hubbsi. The sequence goes on from JAVLUX010000010.1 coordinate 47,666,672, forward strand.
AAGTTTAACGTACTTAGCGTTATTTCTATGACATACACAGTTGCTGTCTTTATGGCGTGTTCCAAATCAGTCAAAAGGTTCCATTACAGATAGGATGCTGCCTTAAAAGCTAGCTGCCAATGTAGGCAATAGACAGCAAGGCAGAAAGGTTTAAGAACAGAGCTAGAGAGACAGATAGAGGGATTTCGGTCTTTTACGTCTTTGAGGACAGTGATTCAAAGACACTTGGACAGAAAAGACAGACGCTGAGACGGATAGAAAAAGCCAGTGTTTCTATGGGAACGGAGCCGCAGCTTAGAACAAACCTCTCAAAACTGACACGTATAACAAACGGCAGTGAATAGCAAGAGCTTTCTCAGAGGAGATGTCATAAATATCTGAGCTTTAGTCCATATCTCTAGAGCCGGAGGAAGATGAGGACAGAGATTAAGCCGCGCCGCATGCGTCACTCTGACGCCACTGAGAACATAAACAATCAGCGTTTGTCACAATCTATGGTCACTGATATTCTAAACAGACTCTGAACAAGCAACCACAACTTTTAGAGCTCTGGACAGTCACAAAAGCTGGTGATTCAGTGAAAATGTTGGAAAGTATAAAACAGAAATCAGCACTGCTTTGCTCTGGAAAACACAGGGTCTTTTGCAAGGCTAAAAGGCTACATAAATAAAATTAAGTAACATTTTAATACATGTTAAAAGGAACACATTATATATATATTTTTTGTAGCATTACAGTATAATGTCAGTCAATATTTCACCATCACTATTTTCCACTAATCTCTCTGACCCTTGGAATATTTGCTACCGTGAGACTTCAGTTATGATGGGAAGTCATATTTTAATGTGATTCTGAATACGGCCATAAATAGTTAATAAATCAATAAATGGTCTGAGTGCACTGGGAGGGAGCTTTAAGTTGTGACCACTAGAGTATTTTTACATAGTACTTTGAACTCTTATTTTATTTTTTAAAAGAGTAATATCCTGTGATCCATGATATGGCACCATAAAAAGTTACCATCTGGGTGACAATGGCAAAACGGTTCCAACAGTACTAAATGCTTTATGATATGGATTGATATGGTGCAGTGTGATTAATAAACACAAATGGAATTGTATGGAAAGTTGGAATGGTCTGCACACGTACCTTATTAACAAGCTTCATCAGAGAGATTAGGCTGGGATTGAGCTGTTAAGAGATGGTCATAATTTGAGTGAGAGTACAGGTGGTACTTACTGGACTGGGCTGTCCGGGCCTCGATGGGCAGTGTGTACACCCCGAGTCCCATCTCAGAACGAGCAGCCAGAGAGAACTTGTACAGCGTGTCAGGCTTCAGGCCTTCAACCGCGTAAGAACCAGCCGGGTTAAAGATCACCTGGTGCTTTGAAGGATAAAAGATGAAGACACACACATTGGCTGTGTTCAGAATGGAACACTATTGCATATTACACAGCATACTGTATAGATGAAATTACTCTGATATCACTATGCAGGCAATCGCGCTTCCGGGTTCTTTTGAGAAGCAGGTTTCAATGGTGGAGATTTAATAATCTTTAAAGCATTATATAATGTAATAATATCTGCTGATGCTAATAAAAGTAATTACAAAGGAATATCTGTGGTTTACAGTGAAGAAATGATGTTGGTTCTTTCTAAATTATCGGACAAGGTAACAGGTTAATGAATACACATCCTTACATGCTTAAAGGGGCCAATTATGCAAAATTCACTTTTACATGGTGTGAACATAAATATATGTTGGCAGTGTGTGTACACAACCACCCTATAATGATAAAAATCCACCCAGTCCTTTTTTTCAAATCCCCATTAATCATAAGCACTGTCTCAGAACGAGCTGTTGACGGACACTGCCGATGGATATGTTTGTTTGTGTGTGTTGTCCCGTTATAGCGCAGAGGGAACGTTGTAACAGTGTTTGTGTGTGTGTGTGTTCCATCCATCGTTGCAAAACTGCTGAAAAAACTCTGTTTGAAAAATCTAATGAATAAATGCATCATATATCCATTCGGAAACTTCCTGGTTCATTCTCAAAGTTGTTACTTCTGTCTCTGTCTCTGGTTCAAACATATAGGGCTGAACACCACTATTTTAGCTTTTAGTCATATTGCATATGATGTCTAGTTATCCGCAGCAGAGATGACAAATCTCCACCCTATTCTGGATACGGGGCGGGGAGCACCAGCTCATTTGCATTTAAAGACACACACACACACACACACACACACACACACACACACACACACACACACACACACACACACACACACACACACACACACACACACACAAACAGCTTGTTTTTATTCCCACCCGAAATTTGCCATTTTCATAAGGGTATAATAAATGATCTGTAGAGAATTTTGAGCTGAAACTTCATTGACACATTCTGGCGATGCCAACGATTTAAATTACATCTTGTGAAAAGGGGCATAATAGGTGCCCTTTAAGACACTTCTAAAGTCTGACAAATGTGGCATATTAAAATTAAACCTAATTTCATGCATACAATTTATCTTAAATTTTTAGCTTAAACTATTAACCGACATACAGTAAATAATAATGTTTGACTTACATTTCATCAAATTCCATGTTCAAACTTAATTTAAGCCGTTTTCGATTGAACAATTGTTAGTTACTGCATTCAAAACAAATGCAAAGACATAATTTAGTAGTATGACATTATTTTTATTCACATTTCCTTTCACAAGCAGCAGTCTATGTGCCGCAATGGTGGAGACATTAGATCTTCCATGGGTATTGTTCAAATAATGTCTTCATTAGGTCATATGTGACCTCGTGTCTGTCACAGCAATTGCACTTTTTAAAAACAGCCGTTTGCGATCCAATTTTGTGTGATTTCTTCGTGAAAAGTTCAAATTCACCAACAGCAAAAGCATAGTCTCATTAGCGCAGGAGCGATAATAATGACGGTGATCTATAAAATATAATTAATTATGTCAAATCCTGAGTTTATCCTGATCTACCGATTCTGATTGAAATGCAAAGAAGCCCAAATCTCCAATAATCTTTCAGATATGCACTGTTTCAACCCCACAAAGAACACTTTTGGAGCATTTTTCAGCTCAATTTGAGTGAAGCGCCATACACAGCAGTTCTTTTCTCCACTGTGAAACAACCCGGAAGTGCCACAGAGGAGTCATTTTTTATTTATTAATCTAAACTTTTAGAAATATAAAATTGTTAATTGATGTTCATTCATGTTAGTTCATAATTCATTAACTAATGTTCTCTAATAACTTTTAAACTCTTTAAACTTTTAAAAGCTAAAAACGTATTAAAATATACAGAGACTAATATTAACCAAAATGAATAAATGCTGTAGAAGTATTGTTTTCAACTATTGCGTTAAATAATGTTTACATACACAACCTTATTATAAAGTGCAAACCATAAATAGTATGCAACAATAAATTGTTCAAACAGTAGTGTGCTACATTGTTGTCCCTTGACCTCATTATGCTGAGTTAATACTACTGTATTTTTGGTTCATTAATTATGCTAGAAATGGAAGGTGAAGACAAACACATTGTGTTATGTCAGTAATGTCAGTAATCAAGGTTTCAATGGATACAGAAAATTTGCCTACCATAATTTTGCATGCATTTATTTATTTATTTGGCATCTTAATAATGAAAAAAATACAAAATAGAAGAAAAGAGACACGCATGAGAGGTTAGAAACCCTTGTGGGCATATCTGAATACCTTACCTTTTCAATAACAAACATTGATCTCAATATGAAAAAAAAGAAGAAAGAAACATGTAAACAACAAATAAAAATGAAATAAAAAACAAATAAATATATACGTAAATATGCTCTCACAGTGCTCTCACCCACCCACTCACAGTGCAAATTCAGTAAAGCTGTGTTCAAATTTGTACCTTGTTTTCAGAGTCGGCCTCCCAGTATGTGAGCTCATATTTGATGATCTGATCTGGGCTGGGCCACAGCCATGACAGCATGATCTGAGTATCAAGTTCTGCCTCTGCTTCAAAATTGGTTGGCTGTGCCGGGACTGTGGACAGAAATGAAGTTCTGTCTTACTATTTATTGTTATACAGTTAGTAGTGTAATAGTAGTATGTAGTTCATCACGTTAACTACGGACACGTTACACTAACATTTTATCCATAAAATCACACAGCTCACCTCCTTGCTGTGTTTTAACCTGCAGAACATCTGATGGTGGGCCATCTCCTACAGATGTGAAGGCCAGCACGCGGAGGCCATATGTTATGTCCGGCACCAGGCCAGAGATGGTGGTCAGGCTGCTGTCCTCTGTGTTGTGTTTTTGCCAGGTGCTGAGCGGCAAATGCAGATCAGACGTGTAGTACACTCGATATCCTCGTATCTGTCCGTTGGGCTCCTCTGGAGGTTCCCACTGGACCAACATCGTGGTGGCGCTCAGCATCCGTGCCTGAACCCGTAAAGGAGGAGACGAGGGGGCCTGTTCGCTGGTCCGTGTCTCCACCGTACCGCTGGCCGGCCCGCGGCCAATGTTATTGACTGCCATGACTCTGAATTCGTACTCAGAGTAAGGGCTCAAGCCGCCGATGCTGTAGCGAGTGGAGGCCACTCCATCAACCTCCTGGAAACCATTGTCTGAGACTTTGGCCCGGTACTGAATCACATAGTATGATACGGGTTCAGGGTTACCGGAATCCCACGTTAGAGTCACGCTGGTGGCAGTGGTTTCCGTGACGATCAAAGATGTGGGAGAGCGGGGCAAAGCTGAGAAGGGCAGAGAGACGAAAAGATAAACAAATTAGAGTGGCAAGAAAAAGCATGTGAACCCTTTGGAAAATACCTGCATATATGCATACAGTTGTCTTAAAATCTGCTTTGATCTTTATCTAAGTTAAAATAAAGAACAATCACAATTTGTTTTAACTAATGACACAAAAATGTTTGTATTGTTCTTGTACATATTTAATAAATCATTGAAAAAATAGTGTAGGTTGGAAAAAGAATGTGCTTCACAAGCTTTCTATTAGATTCTGATTTCGATTCAATATTGAGCTATATACAGTGTGAAGAAAAAGTATGTGAACCCTTTGGAATTACCTGGATTTCTGTATAAATTTGTCTTAAAATCTGTTTTGATCGAACAATAATGATCTGTTTTAACTAGCAACACACAAATTATTGTATTGTTCTTGTACATATTGAATACATCATTCAAACATTCACAGTTTAGGATGGAAAAATATTTGAACCCCTAGGCTAAAGATGTCAACAATAGCTAATTAGAGTCAGGACTTGGAAAACCTGGCATCCAATTAATGAAACGAGATTTGAGGTGTGGGTTAGAGCTACTCAATCATTTTGAGTTTGCTAGTCACAAGAAGCATCTGCTGACGTGGACCATGCCTCGCAAAGAAGAGATCTCAGAAGACACAATCAAGAATTGTTGCTTTGCATAAAGCTGAAAACGGTTACAAAGTTATTTTGAAGAGCTTAGATATTTATCGGTCCACAGTTAAGACAAATTGTTTATAAATGGAGATGATTTAGTACTATAGGTACTCTCACTAGAAGTGGTCATTCAGCCAAGATGACTTATAGGGCACACCGCAGAATGCTCAATGAGGTAACGAAGAACTCTAAGAGTGACAGATAAAGACTTTAGGGAATCATTGGAAATGTTTAACACCTCTGTTCATGAGTCTACTATATGTAAAACATTAAACAGGCATTGTGTCCATGGCAGGACACCATGAATGAAGCCGCTGTTTTCTAACAGAAACATTGCTGCGCAATTTAATTTAGCAAAGACCGTCTTGAATCTCCACAACGCTACTGGGAAAATGTTTTTCAGACAGCATTTTCCACAGCTCTGTGAATGATTAATGGTATGTGTTCAATAAAGACATGCAAGATTATAATTGTTTGTGTGTTTTTAGTTTAAGAACATTATGTTTGTCTATACTTGTTACTTTGATGAAGGTGAGATCACATTTTATGACCAATAAATGCAGAAAACCAGCTTATTCCAAAGGGTTCACATACATTTCTTGCAACTGTACATGGGCCTTTGGAGCAATTTTGATGGCAAATATGCTATCAAATGTTTCCCTATATTTTTTCCCTGAATATTTCCAAAATGCAGATAAAATGTAGCCAAATGTGTTTTTCCTTAATGGTAACTGCTGTCATCACCATTAATCTGTCGCTGTATCTTTGACAAGTGCGGTTAAGTTGCCCTATTTCCACAGGAGAGCAGAAAAGTGCCAACATTGCAATAAAATTGCTTTTGAAAATTACTCAGAACAACTTTAGCGCTATATGCGGTCGGGCAGCTGTCAGAGTCCAAATGGATCAGCTTAAATTAGCCACAGTAGTGTGGAAAGAGATAGAAAAATACATCAAAACCTGTGACCGTATGTGGCTTTAGGAGTCTTAAAGCTGCTATAGGCCAGAAATTCCCAGAACATATGATATTAACCTTAGCTAACATGATAATGCATGACGGAAAATGGCAGGGCAGAGCAGTTAGCTGAGAAGAGAGCTACTCTAATGCCATATATACTCAAAAAGGTGCAGAAATGATCAATGCTAATGCTGTAACTCGACTCACTTTGACTAAATTTTGCTCAAATTATCTTCGATTCTTCAGTCGGTTTGTGGATTTGATAGACGAGTGGTACTGATTGTGTGCTCTCTCTCATGCAAGCATTTAACATGATAAATTTGGGATAATTAAATGAATAAAGAGGCAAGCATAAAAATAATCCGTAATGACGATTTGGAGCTAAGAGAGTTTGTTAGCTCTGTTGAGGCAGAAAAGAGGAGGAGAGTGCTCTCCCCATCACATTTCAGCTCTAATGAAACATTGATGAGGTGATTGCATGCGCTGTCTGTCTGGGTCACTGGGATTCCCCATGAGTGTGTTATTGATGAGACTTGTCTCACAATTTATAGGTCCTGTGTCCAAACTGATTAGAGAAACTTTGTTTATTACTGTCTAGATAATCACACACTTTAAATACACAACAGATATCAGATCATTAGCTGTTGAGAGATCGATCACTTTGGGAAAAAACACAAATAAAAAAAGTCCTCCTTCAAATTAATGCTGCAGAGCAGCCACATTTTACCAGCCCCTTTCACTAAATTTGCAACTGCAAATGTATGCTGCATAATTGGCTCTGTGAAAGCAATGACTGATTGATGAATAAATTATTATTTTAAGTTGGTCTTTTTCAATGATATGGTCTAACCAGCTAGTGAATCAGTCTAAATCGAAATAATTTGAATCTCAATCGGTCAGACAACTCACATACTAATTCTGTTGGTGCAGTTCACAACAAAACAACTCACACACTCACAGAATCTGTCGGAACAGTCTTTTATTAACTCAAACACATAACCATTTGGTGCAGTTCTTGACCAAACAACTCTCGCACTCATGGAATCAACTGGAACAGCTTATTTACTCAAAGGACTTAAAAACTGTTTTAACCGATTCATTGAGTGAACGAGAGTTAGTATTCACTAAAATGTCTGAAAAGTTCTTGAGTTAACAACTTGTTCACTAACTGAATTGTCAAAACAGTCCTTGAGTTCTTAAATTAATAACCCACTCACTGAATCAGTGATTGAATCATTTGTTTAGTTAACAACTCATATACTCACTGAATCGGTTGGAACAGATTTTGAGTTTATAACTGACTCACTCACTGAATCGATCTGAACAGTTCTAAAATAGTAGCAATACTGAATCGGTCAGAATAGTTCTTGAATTAAAACCACACTCACTGAATTGGTCAGAACAGTTTTGAATTAATAACTAACTGACTCACTGAATCGGTCTGAACAGTTCTAAAACTAACAATTCATTCACATACTGAATCGGTCAGAATGGTTCTTAAGTTAATAAATCACTCACTGAATCGATTGAAACAGTTTTTGAGTCAACAGCTCATTTACTAACTATATCGGTTGGAACAGTTTTTGAGTTTATAACCGACTCACAGAATCGGTCAAACTAGTTCTTGAATGAAAAACTCACTTACTAACTGAAATGGTCGGAACAGTTCTTGAATTAACAATTCATTCACGCACTGAATTGGTCAGAACGGTTCTTTTTATCCTTCTCCACTTTTCTCCCCAATTTGGCATGCCCAATTCCCAATGCGCTCTAAGTTCTCATGGTGGCATAGTGACTCACCTCAATCTGGGAGGTGGAGCACGAATCTCAGTTGCCTCCATGTCTGAGACTGTCAATCCATGCATCTTATCACATGGCTTGTCGAGCATGCTACCGAGGAGACATAGTGCATGTGGAGGCTTCACGCTATTCTCCGTGACAACTTACCACATGCCCCACCGGGCGAGAACCACATTATAGCAAGGTTAACCCATGTGACTCTACCCTCCCAAGCAACCGGGCCAATTTGGTTGCTTAGAAGACCTTGCTGGAGTCACTCAGCGCAAGCTGGATTCGAATTCTCGACTCCAGGGGTGGTGGTAAGCGTCTTTAATCGCTCAGCTACCCAGGCCCCATGGTCCGAATGGCTCTTAAGCAAATAACTGACTCACTGAATCAATTGAACAGTTTTTGAGTTAACAACTAATTTAATAACTGAATCGGTCAGAACAGTTTTTGAGTTTATAATCGACTCACTCACAGAATCGGTCAAACTAGTTCTTAAATTAAAAACTCACTAACTGAATTGGTCGGAACAGTTCTTAAATTAATAACTCTTGCCATACATTATGATATTTACTTGTTCTTTTCATATTTAAGTGCAATAACAGTTCCTTTTACTTGAGAATTTCTCTCATGGTTTATTTTTGTGACTCTTTTTTTTTCTTTTCTTGTGTTGTATCTTTAATTATATTTAATATTACTTTTGTACTCTGCAAGCAACACTAATCTACTTAATTAAGTCACATCTGGAGCTGAAAATTACAAACTTAAAGTAGATCATTGTATAGACAGGTTCTTGTGTTAGAGGTCTCTCACCTTTGACTGTGATCTGAGCTGTGGTTTCGATCATGCCCAAAGAGGAAATAGCCACACAGGTGTAGTTTGCCGTTTGGCGGATGTTGGTCAGCTCCAACACGTTTCGGCCGACTGGCATCTCCTCTTCCTTGGTTAATTCCATTTCTCCTTTCATCCACTTGACATAGGGCATAGGGGCACCCACTGCCACACAGGTGAGGTTAACACTGCCGCCTGGCATCACCTCGTGATTGGTTGGAGGGATTGAGAAACGTGGCGGAACTCGCCGGACTGTTGAAGGAGTGCAGATAATGTTAACAGAATATAGATGAAGGATGTGGGACCTTTGTGCAAGTTATTTGAGTGCTTGTATTGTAAATATGAGTGCTATTAGATATGAATTTGCTTTCTGTACATCTCACTGATCAATCTGCACAGACAAATTCCAAACTAGTAAAATGCTAAGACACCTTATATTCAAAACATTCAACATATAAATGTCTGTTTTTAACAGTAAATTAATCTCTTTTTTGGCTCGGGCACAGAAGTCGTGGAGTTTCCTTATTGTCTCATTAAATGTAATTTCTTCTAAAGTGCTGACAGGCTTTTCAACGTAATATAACCAACTTTACTCAGTATTTAGTTGGCACTACAGATACACGGTAAGTGTCTTAAAGCAAGACTGTTTATAAAAGCATTGTTTCAGCTTTAGACCTTCAGTATTGCTCAGGTCTTTAAGGTTTTATTGTTTTGAAGACTCATTTTTCTACAATAAAGTTCCTATCACAATGCCTTTAAGATTTCCATTTACTACTGCTACGATTAATTAATGAGCCATTAATGAGACTGTAAAACATGTTTTCCAATGTAAAAAATCTATTCCACAGGATTCTGCAGATTTTCGACCAAAATCAGTACTGAAAACAATTTGCTTTATGGACTATATTACTCTAAAATAGATGAAGAATAGCATCTTATTGTGGTAGAAGAGTATGATTGTCACTTCAAATTTGTTTATTTTGTGTGCCGTCAAAGCCAAACCATCATATTTCACTGTGTGTCTGCAGTTTCTGTTAATAAATGCCATTTTCTCACAGAGCTGATGGGCAAGCAGTCTTCTCAGGCTGTCCACAGAGAGATCTCTAATAAACTGATCTTTTATAATGTCTCTCCGTATAAAAGTGGAATTGTTTTCAGATGGCAGCTGAGTTTAATAGAGGCATTCTGCAGCCAGATGTCTGCTTATATTTCACAGTAAAAACACGGATAAACAAGTCTCACTTCCAAAATCGGAATATTACCTGTTCATTTCCTTCTCATTACCTGCTCATTTCCAGACAGAGGAAATGATTGCGGATAAATCAGGAAAGTATGGGGCTAAATAATTAGATGTGCTCAGTATTTATTTGACTTGAATGCAGTTTTGGAAAGTAGAGCACTAGCTACTACCAGAACTCCAACAATATGTTCCAGCCATCTGCCTCTTCTTAAATGTGTAATTCGGATACAGTTATCTATTTCTGCATCATCAGTGGTATCTAAATGTATGTGTTTAGAGCAGCGAGTCGGCCATGTTGACACTAATCTTTAACAATCTGTATAAAAAATACTGCAAACTGTCCAGAAAGCACAAAGTGTACTTCGATTTTGACTTGAATGCTTAGTGCAGTCAGAGATTATTTAGCAGAGACGGGCAACTACTATTAAAATGAATAGGAGAAATTTGAACGACCAACGTTTTTTTGGAGTTGGCGCAACACCCTTTTTGAGTAACTCAGCACCCATTCTGGAGCAACTCCACCCTCTTTTGGAGTTGGCACAACCCCCTTTTGGAGTAACTCTGCCCCATGCTATAGTAACCACTCTCTCTTTTGTAGTTGGCGCAACACCCTTTTGGAGTAATCCCGCCCCCATTCTGGAGTAACCCCACCCTCTTTTGGAGATGGTGCAACCCCCTTTTGGAATAAATTTTCCCCCATTCTGGAGTGACCCCACCCTCTTTTGGAGTTGGCATAACCCCCTTTTGGAGTAACCCTGTCCCATTCTATAGTAACCACTCCCTCTTTTGGGGTTGGCGCAACTCCCTTTTGGAGTAACCACGCCCCCACTCTGGAATATCTCCGCCCTCTTTTGGAGTTGGCACAACCCCCTTTTGGAGTAACTTGTCCCCCATTCTGGAGTATCACCATCCTCTTTTGGAGTTGGTGCAACCCCCTTTTGGAGTAACTCCACTCTCTTTTGGAAATTCCACCCCATTTGGATATCTCCAGCCTGCAGCTATACCTACTTGCATACTGCACATTCAGAGTACAAAAATCCGACAGCATACGCTCAGTGCTCAAGCACCCTGTTGATGATGAAATTTGCATCACGCGTCCACGTTTGACCATAGTATACTTTTGACTTAATATTATGTCCATACCAAATGTGACGCAACAAGTTTCTAACCTCAAGTAATTTGTCTGTCCTCATTGAACGTGAAATACTAAATAAAGTGTGAAAATCAGTTTTATATGCAAATTATGGCTGTCGATTTAATGCGTTAATTCAGTGCGATTAATTTTACAAAAAATAACGCGTTAAAAATATTAACGCAATTAATCGCATGCCCAGGAACCATAAGGAAGATTCCTGAGAAATGCAAGCTTGTAGTACCACCACCTGTTTACTTCAGAGGGCAGTAAGTGAAATTCCAGCTGTATGAGCAACACACAGTTATCAATGATTAACTCTTAGGCTACAGGAATGTAAAGCATTTTAATTATCTGAATATATATATATATATATATATATATATATATATATATATATATATATATATATATATATATTTATATTTAAAGATAACTATGTATAATTATATATTGATATAAATATGTATAATCATTATATATTGAGTAACTGTTATATGAGGGGCTTTCTCAGCAAATAGTTGTATATGCGATTTATCGCAATTAATTAATCGGGACACCATGTAATTAATTCAATTAAAAATTTTAATCGATTGACAGCCCTAATGCAAATACATGGAGCAACATTTTTGTTTGAGATTTCACGCGAGACGAATGACTGACAACACAGATTAGCACTTAGCACAACTACTCTTGTCTACTTTCAAGGTGAGGCACTTTTACATTTCAAACAAGCCTACATTGTTGCTTTGTCTTACTTTTAACTAAATATTAAAAAAAAATAAGCCTTCATTCTCACCTTTAATGCAATTAGGATATAGTGCTGAAGTTCAGGTGAAGTAAATCAAAATGTATTGTGTGCTTCACTCTAGTCAGGTAAACACTGAGCAAATAAGGCTTGTGTTAGTGATCTGTACTGGCCGTAGCCAGAGGTGGCTGGACTGATTGTCATTATTGAGAGATAATCACAGAGTTTGGAGTTTTGGTACTAAGTTTGTTAGTTGGTAGAAAGGCCTGCAGGTGTAAGGTATAAGAGAGAGAGATCACATTAATCCACGTTAGTCACTGTACATAGACAGGATGATGTTACCCATGGACATGAGAGATGGTTACGACATGATGACAAGACTTTCACTCAGTTAGAGGTTGTTAAGAAAGTTTGAGAAGTCTCTGCTGGCTAGTTAAGATGGACCGACATGAGTGGATGATGCCAGTAGCTGCAGTGGTGAGGTTAGATGATGGGTGGAACTGAATTTATTCACTGATCTCGTGAGAAGTATTGCTGGGAGTGTTAAGAGAGCAATGAAAGCTTGCAATTAGTCATGCAAACAAACACATGCATGCAATTTGAAGGGAGAGAGAGAAAGAGATTTGAGCTGCAAGCTTCTAATACGGAGGATTGTCGCATAATTTGGAAGATGCTGGGGTGCATTCAATAAACAAGCGATCTCATATACGCACACACACACACACACAGGCAGATATTTGCAAGCACATCAATAGCCGTGCAAGCATGAAGTAGAGAAACACATTGGTTACATCAGCGATAGTCAACAGAGCATGCCTGTGTGACCAATAGACTAAAACAACTAATAAATGTAAAAAAAAATAAATAATAATCCAAACAAATAAATCAAAATGTATGAAGTAGTGCAAAGAGTCCAATATCAGCTTTTGTCTGATCAATAGAAAAAGATCATGATTAGACTACTCTCTGAAACAAGCTGTGATCAGAGAGGGATTCCACAGCCAGCAAAGCAAAATAAGTGCTGATGCTGCCAATATTTCTGCTTTCATTGCTGGAGACAACATTCAAATAATTTCTGGAGGACCAAGTTCTTGCAATGTGTTTTAAGTCTTTTGGTCTAATATAGAAAACTAGTAAACATTCAAGCTGCATTTAAATAATTCACCCATTTAAATACTGGAGAATAAACAAGCCAAAAAAGAAATGCCAAAATGAACACTTGCCAAGCACCAAATGCTGTTAAATATGTAATAAAATGTACTCACAAATGGACTTGCCACTTTATTTGGAACTACTCTAGCAAAAGTATATTACGTGGTTCATTACTCGTCTAGCAGCAGTTCCGAGGTGAAATGTCCACCGTGTGTTGATAAAAACTATTTAAATGTTCTCCCAAACAGATGAGGTTTTAAAGGATAATGCTCTATGGATTTTAAAATCAACAAAACCGACCTCCCTACCCTAAACCTTAAACCTAACCGATAGTGTCATAAAAAGCAAAGTGTGCATGAAAAATGTATTGAAAATGCTTGTAAATGTATTGCCTTACAAGTGTCATAGATTAGATGTCATAGATTGTTTTGTGTAAGGAACAGGGCGAAAAGTATTTTTGAAATGATAATCTGCAGTTATACTTGTGATTTGTGTGAAAGTGAATAAATGTTGCTGGTTTAGCACTTCTAATGTTCATTTCACCACCAATTATTATTTTGCAAGTAACAGGTTTCCACGAGGCCAAGATGTTTAACTCAAATTGCAAGAAAGATAAGCTCTCTGATGTAAGATGACATGAAATCAAATCAAAACTTTAACAATTTAAGCATCTTCTCACTAAATGACAACTTTAGTTGGATGCCTAAAGGGTTATTTTTCTCCAAAACTCCATGTGGTGTTGGATATACTGCATGTGAGATACAGTTTTTCTCTCATTATAGCAATAAAATCAAGATGCTTCTTCACATTTTGGCGACGTGCAGTTTCGCCAAGAGTCTAAGACCGGCTCATTTCATATTTCATGCTACGAGTGACAAAATGGGCCCTGTGTGAACTCCTTCGACAGATGGTGACATGAGGGAGTGCTCTCTATAATTGACAAGAGAGGTCAAATACATAGACTACAGAGATTCTGAATGTTGGAATGTCTCATTTGTGCTGTGCAGGTGCCAATGTGAGAGACTAAAGAACAACAGAGCTGAAGATAACTCGCCTCAGGCCACAGAGATAGAAGAATGTGTTAAGACATGAAGACTTGAACAGATCATTGGCATAGAGATGGGAGTGCCGGCCAAAAACCTGGGACACATGTTAACCCATTCCTGTCTCTACTACATATTCAAAATAAAGGTTATTCAATGGATCTTTACAACACATCAGATTTAGAAAATATACCGTAATTCATTTTTGACTACATAGGGTTTCTGAGTTGGCAATATGTTTCTTTGAAAGTTCTTGATGTTACATATTAGGTTCTTCAGATAAGTTTACTGGTTTCTGGGTTCTTTAAAGCACTAGGACATAGATGGTTTCAACGTAACTAGAGAGTTAAAAGGGTGAGTATGCATTGTTGAGCCAAAACATTATGACCACCTGCCTCATATGGGTTAACATGTTCCAGGCCTCCCAGCTAACACAATTAAGCCACTGCAGATGGCCCAGGATGCAGCAGCACATCTGGTCTTCAATCAGCTCAAAAGGGCTCATGTCACTCCACTCTTGATTTCATTCCACTGGCTACCTGTAGCTCTCCGCATCAAATTCATGACTTTGCCTTTGGCATTCAGGACAGCCAATGGAATCACACCCACTTACTTCAGTTCACTTCTACATGTCTATGCTCAAAATCACTCTCTGCAGTCTATGAGCGAGTGGCACCTAGTGGTCCCATCACAACGAGGCTCAAAGTCTATTTCACGATTGTTCACTTTTAAGGGACTTATCGAACCAGGCAACCTTCTTCCACTGCTCCAAGGTCCAGTTCCGCCGTTCTCGTGCCCATTGTAGCCCCATACACAGCAGGGTGCGATACACTATGTGTTGCAACACATTCCTCCCGTAACCATCATTAAAATTTTCTTTGACTTGTGCCACAGTAGAACTTCTGTCAGTTCAGACAAGATGGGATTACCTTCGTTATCCTCGCTCATCGGTGAGCCTTGGGTGACCAACACCCTGTTGCCAGTTTGCGGTTTGTCCCTTCTCGGACCACTGTTGGTATGTACTCACCACTGCTGACTGGGAGCATCCTACAAGTCTTGCCGTTTCAGAGATGCTCTGACCCAGTCGTCTAGCCATAACAATTTGGCCCCTGTCAAAGTTGCTCAAGTCTTTACTCCTGCCCATTTCTCCTGAACTGATTGTTCGCTTACCATCTAATCTACCCAGATCTTGACATGTGGCCTTGTTAGGAGATGATCAACGTTATTCGGTTCACCTGTGAGTGGTCATAATGTATTGGCACAATGGTGTGTGTGTGTATATACTGTATATATAAAAGCTGCAGGTGAAGAAAAAAAAAAAAGAGTATTTTTAAGATCAGTTAGCTTTTGTTTCCACTGGGACATTATTTTTATGCCAATAAAAGAAATATAATGGGTTCAATATAAATTAAGTTAAATCGACAGCATTTGTGTATTGGATATTGGTTACCACAATATGGATTTTGTCAACAAAACAAAAAAGCAAAAATCAGTGAGGCACTTACAATGGAAATTGACTATTTCAAAAGTACAGACACAAGTCATAAACAATATGTGTGTTAACATGATTTTAGTGTAAAAGTTATAGCCAATTTTACAACTTCATTGCCATGATGATGTATTGCCAACAAATCCTAAGACCCTAATATTACTGTAATGTTTTAAACAAATTCACAGCTCAAAGAATACACAAATTTAAAAGAAGTAATGTAAGTGCTTATATAAAATGATACACCCTCCAAAAATGGACCCCTTCCACTTCCATTGTAAGTGTCTCACTGTAACATAAATTTTTGCTTCTTTTAAAGAAAAGGAGGGATAAGTCGAAATACCTTTTTGTGGTAATCAACATTATGCCACAAATATTTTTTTATTATTACATTGCAGTAATTAGTATTTTGGGGGGAAATGTGCTTGATTGTGAAGAAAAAAATGACAATTTCTTATTTGAGATTCACCCACAAAGTTATTTTCTGGAGCGTTAAAATGTTCTCCAATAGGATTATTTTGTAAAATAGTTATCAGGCAGTTAAAAGCCTTTTGGTCCTAATTGGAACCTTTATTTTAAGAGTGTGTACAGTATTCAGAGTAAGCACTGAAAGACCAGTTTTCTTTGTTTTTATTTCCCTAAACAAGTTTCCACGTTCCAAAGAGAAAAGGCCAATTCATCAATGCCACCCGATGTCCTTGTCTAAATGTAACAGCTTGTTTTGGTGCTAATGTGATGTGAAGAGGACATTGTGTACTTCATCTGTGGAAAACAGATGTCCGGGTTCAACCATTTTGGGTTTCTTTAGAGGGATAACGTTGCGCCTTAACACAAAACAAAAACATTGGGAGGAAAAACCTCCTTTGCTTTCTGTCGTCTTATTTGCTCTCGGTTTGTATTGTTCTCGATGTCGGAAGTCTTCACCAAATGGCTGATCCCAAAATAAACAAATCAAAGCTGCTTTAACCGGCTTAAACACTTCAGAACTCCAAAGGCTTTTTGGCAGTTAACTGGGATAACAGAACAGCCCCTCTGAAGTGGGAGCAGAACAGGAAAGGCATTGTTGCCGTTTTTTAAATTTGAACTGGTTTATAAACAAGTCTGATCCGTTAAGCTCTTTGTTCTTTGACCTCTGTGTTCACACTTTGAACGATGGTACCCTGTTGATTTAGAGAGAATAATGCTGCTCTGCTGTGTTTTTGTAGCCTACACTGCATAAAATGCCCAAATTCCTCCTCAAAACAAGAGCATGTGAAAGAAGAACTCCATGCCCTCTTAAAGCATCTAACTAACAAGATGACAAAGATATGAAACAGGTTGGATGGAAATCTATAAGGACATTTTTGCACAAGAGCTTTTGGTGCAGAATCCATTTGACATCTAAGTTTGGTTCATTTGGTTGGAGTGAATGCTTCTCCATTATCTTGAACATGAGTGTGCACTAACAAACCGCACCGAGTCTGCGGTACAATATATTTAGGTAAAGTACAATTCAGAACTGTCTAGAACACAATTGTCAAGAAAAACGTGGGGCCTGGGTAGCTCAGCGAGTAAAGACGCTGACTACGACCCCTGGAGTCACGAGTTTGAATCCAAGGCATGCTGAGTAGTGACTCCAGTCAGGCTTCCTAAGCAAACAATTGGCCCGGTTGCTAGGGAGGGTAGAGTCACATGGGGTAACCTCCTCGTGGTCACCATAATGTGGTTCTCGCTCTCAGTGGGGTGCGTGGAGAGTTGTGCGTGGATGCCAACTCAACAAGCCATGTGAGAAAATGCACAGATTGGCAGTCTCAGAAGCAGAGGCAACTGTGATTTGTCCTCCACCACCCGGATTGAGGCGAGTCACTACACCACAAGGACTTAGAGCACATTAGGAATTTGCCATTCCAAATTGGGAAGAAAAGGGGAGAAGATAAAAAAATAACACTGTGTGCACCCTTTCTAGGTACCTCGTGTCACTATAACAAGTGGCCCGGCAATATCGTGTTTTAAATTTTTTTGATCATTTTGATAATATCCCGTGTAAAACTACTCAAGCACACATTACTCCCATAGGCTCTCATTGGAAAAATAGCAAACATGTGTCAGAGTAATGGCGGCCCCGGCAACGGTTGCTAAGACAGGATTAGTCAGAATTTATTTTAAGGTGAGGCTTAGCAAAGGGTCAATTGGTATAAAAGTGAACAGCTACTGATGACTAATAATAATATAAAACATTTCACTTAATTATTTATTTATTTTACTACTCCATTTTGCTTGTTTTAAGCATAAATCTAACACAATTTAGTGTTGTTTATGCTTAAAACAAGTAAAAAGAAATATGAGAAAAATAAACTTAATTAAGAGCCAGTATATCAAGACAATATATCTCTTAATATATTGTCTTAATATTAGGGCTGTCGATTTAACGTGTTAATTCAGTGCAATTAATTATATAAAAAAATAATTGCAATTAATCATGTCAATGGACTGTAATAAGGAAGATTCCTAAGGAATCCAAGCTTGTAGTACCACCTGTTTTTTCCAGGGGTCAGTAAGCGAAACTTCAGCTGTATAGGCAACGTGCAGCTTATCCAGAGAACAAACCAACCCTTTAGCAGACAGCACAAGATGAGAACACGTTCTTGCATTCAAAACACAGCTAGATGGAGCACAAATCCTAACTTAGAGATCTCATGTGTTTTTCAAAGTATTAAACTATGTTTAACTTGACACAGTGACTTACAAATGCCATGTTTATGATGCGACGCAACCAAAATGAGATGCTCCATAATTGTCCATCTGACCCGCATAATAAATTTTGGACTGACTGACAAATTCAATTGCAAAATGCATTGCTGTGAAATATAGCCCAATGATTGGCTTATGTTCATTAATATGTAAATAAATACACTGGATCTATATTATTTGTCATTATTTAAATATAACTATTTATAATTATTTCATCATTATATATTATATATAGTTATTTGAGGGGCTTTCTCAGCAAATATTTATGTATGCGCTCAATTGAGATGAATTTGATTAATTAATCGGCACACCATGTAATTAATTCAATTAAAAATTTTAATCGATTGACAGCCCTACTTCATATGCCAAAAAAAAAAAAAAAAATAGTGTTCCAAGTAAACTGATCCTGTTTTAAAGATGTTTAGACATTTTTACTTACTGAAAATACTGATTAAGTACAATAATCATTTAGATTTTCTGAAGCCCGCTAGTGTTTATGGTGGTACCCAATTGTGGAGCCAAATAATATAATGAATCTAACTCTGATTCAGACCAAGCAACCAAAACAAGTGTGAAAACAAACTAAAAGGACCTTAATATTGTGAGCTAGGACTCTTCCTGATCACATAGGAAATGTACATGTTTAGCCGAGTTACTGACAAGCGCCATATCTCATTAGACATGTTTGCACAATATTATAATGCGTTTACCTTTATTGTCTAGTGCTATGTGTCAAAGAAATGGGTTCTGGTCCTATAAAAATAAACAAATAAACAAATAAATAAATAAAAGAAAGTAATCGCATTCACATACACAATTAGCATGTTCCGGAGGTTGTATTTTCACTCTTAAATTACGTTTTACTCCACTGACGGGTTAGGTTTAGGGTTGGCGTTTGAGGTTTGAGTTAGAGGGTAGAGTTATTAAAATATGCATTCCTGTTGACTGTATAACATAATTTACAACTAAAAATACAACTCGTGTTTGGGGCCACCCTGTGGACATTTCACCCAGAAAATATGTTCAACAACACTTCCAGCTTCGGCCACTGGGGGCAGTGCTTCAAATTAGTACAGAGTGATTTCAGCTGAAGAACTTGTGACATAGTGTCGGAAAATTCACTGTAAGAAAACAACTGACAAAATAAAAAAAGTTTTGAGACAACAAAAATGTCCAGAGTCCAAAGACATGCAACATTGATGAAAAAGTCCAAGCTGATATGTAATGCAGCAAAGCAGCCAGCAGCATGCATGAGTTGTAGATCATTGACAGGCAGGTGGGAAGGACAGTGTCAGATATTGAGGTAAAGCAGAGCTTCAGAGAGTCTGGCACACAACAGGGCGGACGATGACTTCATCCGCCGACCCCCGTATGAGGAGAGAGAGTGAAAAGAACGCACCTTCCCGCTGGTCTGAGATTGAGTGGATTGATTTTGGATGGCAGGGTGTGATGAAGATGGAGGAAGGGAAACAAAAGAGAAGAGGTGGAGGAGGAGGAAGACAAGGAGAAACAGAGAGAGTAAAACAGGCAAGTATTCTGCTTATCCATAAAGAGACGTGAGACGAGAACATGAAGACAATGACAGAGAGCATCAATAAACACGTGAACCGCACACTCACATTCATACTTACATGCAGATTAATATGCGTAAACTTCCAGTATTATAAATAATAATGTCTTTAATGTCTGCATATGCCTGACATTTATTCAGTACACAACAGTGTCTGGAAACACACATATTTTATATAAGAATAGTTTTCCCAAAAATGTCAATTCTGTCATTATTTACTCACCTTTGTGTTGTTCCAAACCCTTTATGCTGTTATTTATTTTACATTTACATTTATGCATTTGGCAGACACCTTTATCCAAAGAGAATTACAGTGCATTTATTAAAGGGACAATCCCGCCAGAGCAACCTGGAGTTAAGTGCCTTGCACAAGGACACAATGGTGGTGGCTTTGGGGATCGAACCAGCAACATTCTGATTAACAGTTCTGTGCTTTACCCCACTACACCACCACCACTTCCTGTGGAACACAAAAGTAGTCACTACAGTTCTCAAGCTCCAAAAATGACCATTAAAGTAGTATATAAGATTTGTGCTTAATTAAAAGTATTCTGAAGTCATACGATAGCTTTCCGGATGCACTGAAAAAAAATTGTTGTGTTGCTTTAATGCACCTAAACGGTAAAATACGCTTCAAATTCGGTTGTATATTTGTTCTATAGTTTTAAATTGTTTAATTGCTTGTAATTTGTTACTCTGTATTGGAAGCTTGTGAATCAGAATTGAATCTGGAAACCTGTATCGATACCAGGCCCTATAGCTTGGTGTGACGAACAGACCAGAATTAAAACTGTTACTCAGTGAAAAAACTTCCTCTTATTGAAACTGGCACATCTGGGAACCAATAGAAATGCCACTGATGTCAAAAATGGTGCAATGTATTGAATAAATTAGATTTTAGAGCTTCTGTAAACAGGGTTGCTGCAGACTATTTAAGACATTTTTTTAAGACATGAACAACTCAAATTAACATGCCCATACAGAGTAAACCCACATAAATCACATATCATATTAAACAGGCTGGGACATACATTTAAAAAGGCCTTAGAACTTGTAACACTGAGAATCAGCTAAACAGTGTATCTGCAAATTTCAAATACTCATGACATGTTTTCCACATGTATATACACATCATATTAAAACTGGTAAATGTACCAATATATCAAAACATACAGTATGAATTAGGGGTTGACCGAAATAGGATTTTGCTGATACAATAGTAATGTGTAAAACAAATGTATATACTTTAATGCTTAGATTCTACCATGTGTGATCTGTGCAAATTACAATAAACTAACTAAAGACTTATGATTATGGTTTTTAAATCCCATATATTGAATGTGTTATAATGCCCTGTGACAGGGCAGCCCAGATAGAGGCTACAAGAGTCCAAATTGATTAAATCCCAGAAACAAATTATTGTGCAACCAAAATACCAATAACAAGAAATGTAAGAAAAAACTGCAGGGCTTTTAACTATATGCAATCCTGTAATACACTGGGGACTCTTCCAGCTGCTCAGTCAAAGAGATAAGGAAAATAAAATATGCACTCGCCAATCGCCATTCTAGTCTTTACAACCCCACATATAGAACCTATTTAAATGGTAATTAAGACATTTGTTATACCATTTAAGATATTTAAGCCTTTTTATTTTCTTACATGTTAGAAAACTGAATTTAAGACATAAAGACTTTTTAAGAACCCACGGGAACCCTGGTGAAGGAGAAGATTATCAGTGAACAATGATTAAACTGTCTTTCTGTTCTTAATTAAGCTATCGTATGGCTTCAGAAGACTTGGAATATAGAGCCCAAGTTATATTTACTAGTTTTATGGAGCATTCATGGTGCTAATCTGCCACTGTTGTATCTCGACAGCAACTTGAGCACATTCGCTTTCAAATAATGACAGAATGGTCATTTTTGGTTGAAATTGTTCAAAGTATATAGTCCCTCTTCACTTCAGTCTAGTTTTGTCTAAACCTCACACATTTACAAACGCATGCGCACACACACACACGCACACACTCTCATGATAAACAAGCATGAGGCAGGACCCTCAATAGTGTTTGAGGGTCTCAGTGTGATAAGGCACATGGGAATGAGAGTGAATGTACACAGCTTTCACATAAAATCAGAATAAGCAATTATGGATGATCGCTCCTATATACAGAGTTACAGAGAAATTCTGCACACACACACACACACACACACACACACACACACACACACACACACACACACACACACTGATCACTGACCTGTTAAAGCTCATCACACACACACGCGCGCATGTGCACACACCTCCTTACA
The DNA here is from genome assembly GCA_032164185.1 of Moxostoma hubbsi. NCBI lineage: Eukaryota > Metazoa > Chordata > Actinopteri > Cypriniformes > Catostomidae > Moxostoma > Moxostoma hubbsi. The sequence continues at coordinate 47,689,121 of JAVLUX010000010.1, forward strand.
AACTTCATCCCAAAGACAAAAGACAAAGAAACTGGAGTAAAAGAGAGGGAAATAAAGTGCACTAAACACACACACACACACACACACACACACACACACACACACACACACACACACACAGGCCCACACATGCTGTTCAGAAGAGACCTGTTAAATGTGTGTTTGTGTGTGTGTCAGTGAAGTTTACACACCTGTAGAGTTTAGAAAGTTATATTATAAATTCAAACAAAAGCACCACACAGCATTAAAAAAAATATCCTACTTAATAGGGCTGAGCGATATATCAAATATTTAAAATATATCCTATTTGATTTTGTTGGTGAAATACAATTAACCAACATCGTAAATATGATTTTAATGCAATATAAAGAGTGGTAGACAAAAAAATGCAGATTGAACGCACCTGCGTAGAATTTTACATGCTTTAAAATGTTGAGTAAAAATATTCATTTTTATTACTATGCATTGTTTAATTGGTGCATATAAATACAATGATTAAATTTCATTTCTTGATTATTTTAACTTGATATTACTACTTGCATTAAATATTTTGAATCTATATCATTTTGAATACTGCCGACCTCTAATATATATATATTAGCTAAATCGTCCAGCCCTACTAAATATTTACACACACACATGCACACAAGCGCGCGCACGCACACACACACACACACACACACACACACACACACACACACACACACACACACACACACTTAACTTTAAAAGAAAGTTTACTTTAAATGTGAAGACACATAAATTCTAAATCTTGGAATAGAAAAGCAATAAACGTGTGACACAACTGGTGAAAAATTCATGGCCTAACAAGATTCTCTCTCTCAAACACACACATAAAGCAGGAAGAAAAGACAGAAACGTATACATACATATTAAATGTCATTCATCAAAAAGAGAAAGTGTGTGTGTGGTCTGTGTAAAGATCAAAGGGCTTCAGAGTGAATACAGATGATATGATCTTTACGATGCATCATTCATTTGAGTTTCTCACTGAGAATCTCTGATTGGTCGAAGGCTTGTGAAAGAAGGACAAGATAATTTATGAACAAAGATATGTGTCTAGTCTCATTTCCTCTGATTTTATATGGAACAAACACATTCATGCACACACACAAACTTCACAGAAAACACAAAAAAACCACAGGTCTTCATATCTATATATCCACGTACACAACTGATATCAGGTTGTCAAGAGAGAATCTGAGCTTTTGACTCCACATGTTTCCTTTAAATCAAAAGACAATTTACCAACACCTTTCTACATTCAGAGATCTTTTAAGGCCAGGAGTTGAGGAGTCTTTGAACACCAGTCAGAGGTAGATGCTAAATAAAAGAGTAGTGGTCTGGTCTTCCTTTGAAACAGGAGTTCAGTGGTCTCTGAGACAGCTGTAACAGATCCGAACATTAATGGGGGAATTTCCACAGCTCTCCGTCACTACGGATTTCTCCAATCCTGCCTGCAAGACTCAACATGGCCTTTCCTTAATACACTGACAACACTTCCATCATATCCCATTTTCATTCTCAGAGAGTCAGATTCAGAGGGAATAATATCTAATTTGTTATAATTTTCCTATTTTTAAGGACTCATAGTTATTTAAACCAAAAATACACTTTTTATTTTATTCCCTGATGTCCACTTATAATGTTGGTCATGGTTTCTCCCACCAAAACAGTCATAAATTATGTTTTCATGATCATTTTAAATGTACATTTTGAGTCAGGAAGTTTTTAAAATAGTGTATTGGTTTTAAATATTAATTTATAATATTACAACAAAGACATGCAGTAGTTTTAATATTGTAGTTTATCATATTTGCATCAATTGATAACCGTGTCTGTTGGCTGATCAGTTCCAAAATGTATTGATATTGATAAATAGATTTTTTTTTATATTGTGTCAAATAAATGTTAATTAAATTTAAGCACTCATTTGCTGTCACTGAACTGTATTATGTATGAGGATGCTTCTTCAATTTTGGGCAATTTAATGTCCCAGGTGTTTAAGGGGTCATGAAATGGAGAATGAAATGAATTTAGACATATAAGGCAAATGTACTATAAAAACATACTGTAAATTTCAAAACTTAAAACTCCCTCCCCAGTCTAAAATGAACATTGAACAATAAACAATGAACACCACCCTGCTGAAACGTCTCAATTTGAAATCTGCTTGTTCATCACACCTTTGGCGTCAAGAGAGCAGGCCTTGTGTGGCTAACTAATCCTGAATACCAAAAGGGACCCATCTGGACTATTTTGAGTTATTTTGGATATAAACATGAACTATACAGACTCTTTGACCGCTGTCATGTATCTCGCTGCTTTTAAAAGACGCGGTGTGAAGTTACAACTCTGAAAGGGAGAAGCAACTCTCTTTCATTCAGCTGCTGTGCCTCTTGTTATTTTGAGCACAAACGTGTCATGCATAGGTAGCAGGTGAACAAACTGCAGGGTGAGGCTACCGTATCTCACCCCCAACCCAAGTGGTCCCGCACCTATATATCATGCAGTTAATTAAAGTTTTGGAAGTTAAGATGAAATTCAGTGGAGTGAGTCTTCTTCACAAGCTCAAGGAACGGGGATGAATTTATTTTCAGTCATCTCCATGCTGGATCGTTTCATATAAATGTGAATGGATGCAATTAAAAAAGGAATGTTACAAATGCGGATACACTCGTTTCAATGCTACCATAATCTAATAAACAAATACAGTATGTATTAATGTTAGACTTGCAATATGCTATTATATATTTGTTTAAATTTTTTTGATTCTACCATAAATAAAGACATTCTCCATGTATGCATTGTATGCACTCTCTACATCAGGGGTCAGTATTATTAAACAACTAACAATATGATTAAAAAAATATATATTAATGTTAAAAAAAAATATTACATTAAATGTATACTTTGAATGCTACTAAAGTTATTCAGCCAAATGTAGTGAGGGGTTTTCTCATTTTCTTGTTATTGTTGTTTGATTAATAGACTTTTAATGACATACTAGACAGACATGCTCTATTCGGTTACACTTCAAGTCCGACATATTGATACAGATACTTTTGTCCCACTGTTTATGTTCACTTTATACATAACGTACATTAATGCCTCACCAAGACCGGCATTGGTGGGATTCTAAAGTGTATTTGATAGTTTAGGCACAATAGCGCTCTCGGAACACACATGCATGTAAAGCGCAGCGCACAAACATAAGCCGCCTGTCAGTCAAACGGTGCACAGCTACAGATGCCAGGAAATAAAAAGACAATCTTTTGTATTTTATCTAGATCAACCAACCAGTGGTGGTCCTGCTATCACAATAGATGTAATGAACACCCCTGTTCTAGATGTAGAACACAGGCACAGAAAATTACTCAAAAGTTTATCAACAATATCAAGGAAATACCTTCTTTTTTTAACGATAAACATCAAGATTTTTATCATGCTCTATTGATAAAATTGCCTTAATCTCTCACAGCAACCCAATAATCTAAGTGATAGGTCGTTAAATTACAGGCTATGTTATAGATGCATAGAATTTAATAAGCAGAAATATGAAATTTACCTCGATTTGTTTCTTCAAATTAGAGGCAGGATTAATGCTGATATCTGGCTTGAGCAAGTTAAACTCACATGACACAGTCAAGCAATTGGTCTTTTTCACTTTGAAAATCCCTTTCAGGTGTAGAACTGCTATTTTTGAACAGTTTGCGCAGGATCTATAGCTGCCGTTCAAATTTTCAATGCATGTTTTTATTTGACGGGAGTCACGAGATTCTCATAGCTGATGGATAAAAATAAAATCAGGACAGGGAAATAGCGAACACAGCCGGAGGGAAAATAGCGCAGTAAAAGTACAGTTAAAACACTTAAAATGTACTCAAGTAAAAGTATACAATTTTTAAACTTAAAAAAGTAACATTTCTAAAAAAAACTACTTTACAATAACTTGAGTATTTGTAATTCATTACTTTACACCCCTGATTGCTTGTGAACAGTCATAATAGGATTCAAGCTTTGCAAAGGAACTGTTATTGAAGATTGGAGCCGTTAAAAACAGTTGGACTGGATCAAAAACGTAAGTAAACCGTTTCATTCATGAATATTTCAAATGTCATGACTGTTTGATGTTTTAAGAACAGTTGTGCTTAAGATGAACAGTTTCATATATTCAGATGCAATGTGTTGGATGTGCATTATGTGTAAACCCTGTGATTTTGTATTATAATGTTGAGGGGTTTATGTGAATTATATGAATAATGTTTATTTTCTGATTGAGTTTGCTGAATTCGAGGGGCTTCATGATGTTAGCGAACGGTGGCTGTTTATATTTAATTTTAAGGAGGCGCTCAGGCCAAAACCAAGCGTTTCAGACAGAGGGCCACAAACTGGGTGGAAAATGATCATATATTACTAAATTGTGACTGTTTAGTGCAACATTATCATTGGACCTCAGGGAAGATAATGAAAAGATAAAAAAATAGCACTTCATGACCCCTTTAATATAAAAAAATATTTCAACTGTACAGATTTCACTATTTGACTATTTTAGTCCCAGACCAAGACTTTCAATATTAAACAATGAAAATCAATTATAAAATGTTTAAAACTATAATCATAAACATAAACCATTTCAATACCTTTTTTTTTTTTTAACTTTCTATCAATTTTTCACAAATAATGACTGTCCCACAGTTATGGTGTCACCAAACAATTTTGTCCCCTAAAAAAAAAAATCAAAAGTAAGTGTACTTCCTAACCAAGTGGGAAAAAGTGTCAGTGAAGAGCATGAAAAACATCACAAACAAGTGATGTTTGAAGAAAAACTGTTGTGGAAATTTTGTTAAAATAAAAAAAATAACATAAATGACATACATGTCCTGTGATGTACGAGCATTCGCTATTGGACATTGCTAGCAGACACATTTCAAAAACTGAGTGTGAAATTTTTAACAAGACTTTTAGTGCCAGAAATGGAAAAGAAACACACATATATTGGCCTTTGGCTACCCTGGCCTCTAGAAATCGGCTGACATATATAGCCCATATACAGCATATGACATATATAACCCAATAACGACAACTGAGTCACCATCGTTAAGCTCCGCTTAAGAGGCTTTTAAAACATGAAACTGTAAAATAAAGGCACAGTTTTCCACTGTGGAACCAGCCGGGTGTCTATTAAGACAAATGGATGAAAAAAAGAAAGATTTATTAAGTTTCTGAGTGACACGTCCTGTTCTGGTACAGCCTGTATGGAGAGCAGATATAGTTGGATGGTGTTTTGGATTTGGTTCAGTTTGACCTCCAGTGATGGCGGCAGATCTTACCTCTGACGTAAAGGTTGGCCGGCGCCGAGTACCGCGTTCCCGCACTGTTCACCGCCACACATTCATACTTTCCCTGATCCGATTCCTCACTGTTCTCGATCTGCAGTGCCCCTGTAAACACATCAAACATAATCACAAACCAGGCAAAAACACTCTCTCACAGTCAAACACCACCACATTAAATGGGGTCATACTGCAATGAGATCAGACACAAGTCATGCCCAGACACGAGTGCTGGTCAAAACAAGATCTACCCTAGGGACAAAAAAAAATATCTTGTTTGTGTTTAACCAACCTAAAACAGCTAAACCACACAAACACACTTCATTGACTAATAAATGGCAGGTGAATGACCTTTCCTGCCTTTTTAAATACAGAAAGAAATGAGAAACATCTTTCACCCCATAATCCAATAAACCATCAGCAGTAATGGAAAGCAAACGGAGTTATTTATTCATTGTGGTAAGTAAAGAGACCTGAAGGCTATAACGGTCACTGTGTATAAGCTCAGATTCCTGCTAGCCAAGACAAAGCCGTGTTCTCAGAGAATGGATCTGTCTGGCTCAAGACATAATACCACCACCGCAATTATGTCAATACAGCCTCCACACATCCATTGACGAGCACATCTGCAGACAATAAGAGATCCAGGTGGACTTAAACTAACAGGCTGTTGATATCTGCAAACGATATGATGACTGCTCTTCAAGTTAAACACGTCTCATCTCAGACTGCTGCGTCTTGAGGTTGAAGACTTACTCTGTTGCATCCCTAAACTGTTGTGCCACTTTAGCATGTGAATTTCAACGCAAACATTAACATCTTAATATACAGTATATAAAACTTGATCAGCCACAATATGTGCTGGTTTAGTCATTCTTTTCAACATAAACACTCCACCTTTCTATGCAAACGATTAGGATGCGGTATTATATAACGCAAAAATCTGCGTCTTATCACACAACCGCCTTAACTGCACTAACTTGCTCTGATTTAGTGCTGTGGCATAAATGAAAGGAATATTCCGGGTTTAATATGAGTTAAGCTCAACTGGCAGCATTTGTGGCATAATATTAATTACCACATAAATTGACTTTCTTCTCCTTTTCTAGGTTCCAGTGAGGCAATGGAAGTGAATGTGGCCAATTTTTGCAGGGTTTAAAGACAGAAATGTGAAGCTTAATTTTACATTCATTCTTCTGTTAAAACGCTTGTTTAATTGGAGCTGTAAAGTTGTTTAAATTTTAGTATTTTAGTTGTTATTTTAGTTGTCATTTTAGTATTTGTTTATATTACAAAGTCATGGAAACGAAGATGTAAATTCAGCTATAACTTTAGACAGATAAGTTTAGTAAGTGATTTTATCACCCTAAAATCATGTTAACACATACTGTTTAAGTCTCGTGTCTATATTTTTGAAACAGTGTGTATTTGAACATTTACGGATTGGCCCCATTGACTTCCATTGTAAGTGCCTCACTGGAACCTCGATTTTTGCTTTCTTTCGAAAACAAATCTTTGTGGTAATCAACATTATGCCACAAATGTTGATTGAGCTTAGATTGCATTGAACCCAGAATATTCCTTTAAGTCATTTCAATGCAAACATGAATCCTTTCTATGCAAATGATGTTTTGCAATATACAATAGAACGCATCAGTAACATGGGATTTCTATGAAGCCCATATTTATAATGCTTTGTAAAGGCATTATACTGCATTCACAATGTCCCATAATACACCTTATAATAAGTTATAACTTCTCATAAATAATTATAACTATAGTTATAACACATTATACGATTTCCTCTAATCATAGATATACTTTAGAGTGTAATGCATTACAACATCCAACTTTAACGCAGCAGTAGCTAATAACGTTAATCGTACAGTATAAGTGCTGTATAATGTAAATATGCAAGGCTTTATGACATCATCATATTATAAGTTCTCTTTGCCTGCTTTAAGAACATTATTATTAAAATATTTACATTTTTCTATTTTCTCATAATATCTCAGAAAGTACATGGAATGTGTGTTATTTTGTATTTTGTTCATGTGTAATGTACTGTATAATGTATATAACTTCCAGCATGATTTATAATGTCTTGTAACGACTTAAAAACATCTTTTGGATGTTAATAAGAAGACATTGCTTTTCTCACTTTACTTAAAGCATACCCATTATATATTACAAATATCATTCTGCAGATAAAATTAGATGTTGCTTGTGTTATAATGCATTTTAGTCTAAGGTTTAACAATGAATAGATAATTATTATAATGCATTATATTTGTGAAGTTATGACATATATAATAGGTGTACTATAAGACATTAATAATGCATTATAACATCTTTACAGTGCATTTTAAATATAGGCTTCATAGAAAGTGTTACCAATGCATCGTTCACAAAATGCAGTGCTATTTGCCTGGCGCAAATGCAATATGTGCTGGTTTAGTGCTGCGGCAGGCAGTTTTCAGCACAAACCTGCCTCCATGCAAATGAGAATGCGCCTTATTCACAAAAGTCAGGGCTTTTTGTTTGACAATTAACATAGCCCTATTTAATTCTAATTGGATTTTTGTGTACATTTTCTATTGCTCATAGCAGCAGTGACTCATCAAATGATGATCAAATGATCATTGCTATTCATACAGTATATCGTGAGTGTCTTTCCAGTCTTTTTTCAAAAAGACCTTCTCATTGTACCACTTACCTGGCTTCAGCATTCTGGAATATCCATATTTGATATATTAAAGGACATACATAACATAGCATAACACTAAAAATATCGTACACATTTCATTTTGACAAAGACAGAAATCATTGGTTTGTTTAGTTATTTAGTATGGCGGTGCCGTTCACTTGCGTGATGTAACATACATCATGCAATCTGTGAATGATGGAAGCACATTGAGAGAAAGGGTTTAAATGTGTGCATTAAAAATTGAAACATTGAAAGACTGTGAGTGCATGAGACCTCGTTTTATACTGAGCATTAACCTCGCTCCACGAAAAGATTAGACAGAATATTATTCTTTAAAAACACCTAATACACAAACACAAACTTGCAAAAACATATTAGATCTGTTCCAAACCCTAATATGCTGCCCAGGTTGGCAGCTCACTGGGGTTTGAAACAGAGCTATCGTTTCTTATCCTTCAATCATCAGGAAAGCAGGATTTTTCTATTATTTCCTATTATCTGAAGCTCTAGATATGAGACTGATGTTGAAAGATGCCTGGTCTGCCCTCTCACTGTCTATTCTCACTTTCTATCTCTCTTCTCTTTCCAGTTTAAAGTAGAGTGATGGCAGCTCGCCCTGACATTCTCTCTGAAGAGATATGGGGAGATCAGATCAAAGTTACAGTAAAGTACTTCATTTCTTTTTTTACACTTTTCCATATGCCAGCTGCCATGTCAACGGCAAGCTTTTCTATCCCCCTCACTGGCCGCTCTGGTCTGCAAATATATATATATATATATATATATATATATATATATATATATATATGTGTGTATGAAATACGGTAATAAAAAAAGTTCCTATAACACTTTAAAAATAAAAAATACAATAAATCAACATAAAGGCAGTGCAACAAATACTACCACTACCAGTACATGGGTGTTTCTTTAACTTGTGTACTTCCATTATCCAGAGGCAAATTTTTGTTAAAATGAACAGATTTTGACTGTTTTACATTTGCTATCTGAAGGTCACATTAAAACTGAATTGGAAACTTTTACCAGGTCTTCATCTTTTATTTATAAATCATTATTTATCATTTTGTTACTTTTCATATGCCTTTTTGCATATATTTAACTGTTTTAGCCTTGTCTCAGTCCCAGACTTATATATTAAACTATGAAAATCCACAAAAAAAATAAAAACTATGACAATCTAAACAAAGAGTCAAATAAACATATATTGATGCATGTTCATACAGGTTTTAATGAGACTTTCACAATCCGCAGTGCTAAAAGTGCCCGTAGTTGCAGAAACACCCATATAATGTATACATATATAAATTAGGGTAAAAGAATAAGATTATGATAGATTAATATTAATAATGATTTTCTTCACATTACAGCAATCTAAATGATTATTATTATTATTGCATCATGGTAATGAGAATTTGGGAGGAAAATGTAATTGTCATGACAATAATGTCACAATTGAAAAAATCATAATGGTCCCTAAAAATTAAGTTTTCATACCCCCCGGTATGAAATATCACCCAGACGTGTTCTTGTTAGGTGTTGTGAGATTCACCCATGAAGACCTTAATTGGATGTATAAACACTAAAAAGCTTTCTTAGTTTGGAATGATTATTCTTTTCATTTGGGTTGAATCATAATATGTCCATTAGTGAGACAGACGAGCAGAGGTTCATGCACAGAGAAGAGGCCGGATTGAAGACAAGGAGGAAGACAAACACCCATAATGAGAGAGAAGGTGGGAAACAGGGTGATGGGGGACACTTTGGGGTGAAAGAGGAATATAGATATGACGCATTTGGATATTTTCTGTTTTCAGCATTCTTACCTCTGATTGGTGTACCACCTGGTGAGGTAATATGAATGCAAATAAGATTAAAGAGAACTGTTAGTGCAGAGTAAAGTAACAGAGAGACAGAGAGAGAGAGAGAGAGAGAGAGAGAGAGAGAGAAAGAGAGAGAGAGAGAGAACAGAGATTTGTTTTTATTTATTTAAGAAGTGGCATGTACATCTTCTCAATTCAGATTTGAAAAATAAGTTTGGCTCTTCGGTTACTGCTATAGGACTTTAAGAATCTAAGTGTGTGTTATTTCACAGAAGAAATTTTTTTTTGAATGATGTTTGCTGCTTTAGGCCACAAACATACTTTAAGCTAGCGTGTGAACACAAATGCATGTGTGCATACTCTTGCGGTCAAAAAAGCAGCGCAACTACTTGACTTAACATTGCATCATAAAAATGTGGCGAGCATGAGATGCTAAAAATCCAGCGAGGTACGATCCAACAGCCAAAGGCGTTTTCATTTGAAACTATGTTTATGCCTCACATCCACATTAGAACACCATTATCTTCCACCGAAAACAAGCATTTTGAAAACTATGACATTAGGAAACTGAAACGAAGGTTTAAAAACTTCCAAAACAAGACTGTCATCAAACTGTTGCTCTGCCATGACAGTAGAATGACGAATGGTAAAAGAAGACCACAAAAGCACACCTTGTGGTAACGTTGAGAATGCAACGTGTTATTTTTTTATGCATTATATAAATTGCGTTTTAACACATTTTGGAACATGAAAACATGAAATTGTGTAGTTTCTGAGTTCATGTACTTGCGTCACGTATGTTGCAGGCCTTGGGATGACTCATTCAGCCCTTAATGTTTGAGTCAGTAAGTATTTCCTCTCTCTGTCTTCTGCTATTTTTATAGAGATACTCACTCTATCTGCAGCACAACTCTGGCCTTTGGATTCGACCACAGCTGTGCTAAATAATTACCGTTGTCGGATGCAAAGTAGAAAACTTTGGAACTTTCATATATAGGAGTTTGATTAGTTGCCTTATTAGTTATCTTATTTTAATCTCAAAATGCATTGCATTGACTGACCCTTGAGTCCGTATTACTTTTGCAAGAAAAATAACATGTTTTTCTTTGGAAAATTCTCCAGTTAGACAGAAGGTTTATGTTCATATATTATGGAGTTTGTTGGCTATGATGCAGATTCATTTGAATCTGGATTATAAACCAACTGCTCCAGCATGTGAAAACAGGTGTATATAATTGGGAGGGGGGGGTTAGAGACACAAGGAAGCTCCTGTAAACTGTGTGGATTGCGACTCAAAGCCATCAGCAGTTTAAAGAGAGCCTGATGTACACTGGGACCCTCAAAAAGCCCAGGATGTCCAACAGAGCGCGCTCATCGCAAGCGTTCTGGTGAAGGGATTAGGGGCTTTAGGGTTAGCCTGCAGTGTAACACAAGCATAATGAAGAATAGTATGACTTTACTATATCTTCACTATGGCTAGAGGGAGAAACTTTAGTATGTGTTACTTTTTCCTCTTTAAGGAGCAGTTCATGGTAAGAGCTCTCCATTTGTCAGAAGTGGACACAGTCGCAATCAATCATGGCTGTGCTTAAGACTTTAAACATCAGCTAAGCTGAGATCCATTACTTTTACTGAGAAGAAATCAAACAGACATACAGTATTTCTGTTCAAAATGATCTACTCACCAATCATTATAAATCACCTCTGCCTGAAAGCTTAGCTAGAGTAAAAGGGTGGATTGTCCCTGCAGTAACATAGTCATAGATATCCATACGTGGATACCACATTTGGCTGGTCGACACACGTCAACAGCGCCGTCATCTTGGAATAACACATTAATGATTTGGAAAAAATGTATATAGTATGGATGTTTTTAGTGCTAGATACATTTATCTAGTTTTATCTAGTAATAGTTTGCTTTTATTGAAACCTTAAAGCATCAGGTACCATAGATATCCACACATAGATGCTGCTGTGTACAGATTAGCAACTGTTCTTATGAGAGCTCTTGAACTCTCCAATATGGCAGATGCACCGACATACCTCAGGCCCATAAGAACAGCTGCTAATGCAGCATCTATGTATGGATATCTATGGTAACTCTACAATATGATGGGAAAAGAAATATGATGTTGTGTGTTGTGGTTGGTTGCTAGCTGTTCTGAGTGTGGTTTGTATGTTGCTATGTGGTTGCAAAGGCATTTTAAGGGATTACTAGATGGTTGCTAGGGTGTTCTGGGTAATTGCTTACTGGCCTACCTTAAAAAGATACACCTCCATGTCTTTACAATATTCTGGTCTCTAGAAATGGCTCAGGTTCCTCCTTAAATGTAAGTCTATGGTATACTGTTTCACGTTTTATCACACACCAGGCGAAAATCGGAAGCCAGATCAATTCCTCAACAAGTGGTGAACTTTGAGCTATCAATCACGTCCATAGAACAAATGTTGGGGGAAGAGTTATGTGCCGAAGTTTAATACTGCTCCTACGATGGCCAAATGACGTAAAACACCAAGTCAACGCTGTCAATCGGGAAAACTGGGACCAGTGTGCCATGTCTGTTACACAAGATCTCACTTGGTTTACGTATATTGTATAGTCAGAGAAGCAACAATTGTAAAGGACCATACAAATTGAACAGAGTGCAACTTGCTTAAGGTTAGGGGTTTGTTCAAACGAGCAATAATAATATAGCCTTAACAAGCTCTACTTACTACTCACTTGTTAAATCAATTAAACCTGTCTTGATATCTTAAACTCCCAGTTACTGATAGACATCTTTAAATAACGTGTGGCAATGGATAATATCCTCTGGCGTAAGAGATCATGTGAGACTGCAGAGGGCCATTGGCTCGCTCCTTTGACTGGAGGCTTGACTACTGATAGGCAAAGTGTCTTGTAGCTGGTTTACCTGAACGTGTTTACACTGAGTAGAGCAGCATTACACTCTATTCTAATCCTTGCTCGCGCATCTCTCCTTATCAGATTCTGCCTGGAGTTTTCTCCTCCCTGCCTGCTTATCATCAAGCCTGCATTGTAAACAGACTGTTGATTGATGTCCGGGGTAGAGTTGCATGGTTTGGCAAGGCTGATGGTAATTACTTGTACACAATGACATGTTTCAGAGAGATTAAGGCTCCACTTTGAAGCGGCAGGTATTGAATTATGAGTGTTTTTCCTATTTGTTTATAGAAGTTTCTAAAAAGGTCATGAATTGAAAAATTGTTTCATTAGCATTCATTACTGAAAAAAGTCTTTCACGCTAATGGTTAGAGAGGAAAGCTAAACTCAGGATCAATTATTGGACTATATCAGAACAAATAAACGATGTGATTGTCTGGTAGCCGCGAGATGGATTAGCTGAGTGGGAATTATCTGACGCAAATACAAAACCGTTAGACGATTGATGTTGGAAATGATTGTTGACAAGGGCCGACGAATCTAATCAAAACAAATCACTGTGCTGTCTTGTTATGAATAATAACTGTGAGCCATTCAGTGCTCATATTTTTTGTGTTTCATTTAGAACATGAAATTAAAGAGGAGACCATTTGGAAATACAACAGTAACTTGCTCTCTTTCTTGTCATCTACAGGCCATGTACCTTGGATTATTTTCTGTGAATCAATACACCTTTTATTCTTCTTTAGGGCACTAGGGTTGTCAAGTGTTGGTCCAGTAAACCAAAGTAAACATTGGCATTCAGCGGCTAGAGAGCGCAATCGGAGGTTTCGTAAAGAAAAAAATAAAATAATAATAATAATACAAAATGCAGTATATATATTATTTCATTGAGAAATTGATAGTTAGCAATAACGTTTAAACCTTTCAAAACATATCAACCATTAGCTTAAAGGTGGTTAAATGTTGATAAATTGTTCTGGAGAAGCCATTAGTGTTATTGTGCAATAAACTAAACTTAACATTTTGCTATAAACTTCAGATATATGGAATTTTGTTGTTAAAATGAGTGACTTATATGTATGAAACTTTTCTGATTTGTCATCAGTAACAACGTTACGTCATGTGCAATGCCTCATAATATTAGTTTCTCTTTCCCTCATAAAATAAGTTAAATGGAATATTCCGGGTTTAATAGAAGTTAAGCACAATCTACAGCATTTGTGGCATAATGTTGATTACCACAAAAATGTATTTTGACTGGTCCCTCCTTCTCTTTAAAAAAATAAAATAAAATAAAATAAAAAAAAAATAAAAAAAATAATATATATATATATATATATATATATATATATATATATATATATATATATATATATATATATATATATATATATATATATATATATAATTTATACAAAATTACTTCAATATTATATGATGAATTACAGTTATTTGAGGGGCTTTCTCAGCAAATATTAATATATGTTATTAATTGCGATTAATTCAGTGAATTAAAAATGATGATATAATGATATAAACAATTTACAGCTCAAATAATACATGAGTTTTAACAGAAGAATTAATGTAAGTGTTTTATATAATTATAAGCTCCACATTTCTGCCTTCAAACCCTCCAAAAATTGGCCCCATTTACTTCTATCGTAAGTGCCTTAAGAAAAGGAGGGATGAGTCAATAAAAATAAATTTTTTGGTAATCAACATTATGCCGCAAATGCTGTTGATTGAACTTAACTTGTATTGAACGTGGAATATTTAAGCATACAGTCTTGTACATTTCTCCTTTTTTCAATATAATGAAATTATCCAGATAATTCTCTGCTTCAAATCAAATCTTATTATAATGTTGTGATTAATTTCAGAGATGGTTGGTCTGGTTTGAGGCTTAGAACCCTTTTAACTGAAAAATGGTTTAAAATAGTAAATAATAAAACATTTCCGGAAACCAAGGCTGCTTAAAGTAGGCAGTCATTGTTGTGCTCAATTGCGGTAAAATAAAAACACATGGTTAGAAACAACTTTTTAAACATACCTCCTGCTTTAATGTATGCAGTTTCATCTTAGAATAAAATGAGGGTCCCCTAAATAGTTTTATTATTAAAGCTTAGTCATAATGGCATATAGTGTGTTTACAGTTTCTTTACCTGAGCGGAGCTGCTTGATTCTGCCATTGCTGCTATTTATGTCAACAGGCAGGAAGTCTTTAAACCAGGAGATCTCTGGGTCGGGGTTCCCGCTGGCGGCGCAAAGCATTGTGGCCGTGCGTGTCCGTTCCACCACCTTCAGCTGTGGGCCCATGTCTATGGTCGGGAACCCGTGAGGAATCTGATCCTCTGGAAAACACACAAGAATAAAACATTAGGATTCAGCATGCACATACATATGGCCACGCAGTCGTTTTTTTCTACAACCCAGCACTTACAAATGTTTGCATGCTGGACCACCCCAGGGCGACTGACCTCTAGCAGCTGAACATGCATGACTGTAAAACACAGAGGTGGAGTGTAGATCACGGTGTGAAATCCACTGCTAATGTAAATATGAGGCGGCCGAGCCGTGACTAATCCACCCATGGTGTTTCTGGTCATGGATATATGAGGGTGAGAGGGGTGATTTCCTCCTGGCTACAGAAACACCTCACAAAACACATGACTCTGCCTGACCCAAAGATTCAAGAAAGTACAGGAAGTCTAATGCAAGGATTACTAAATTAAGAACCAGCAGTCCTAAAATCCAAAGGTAGAATTTGATGTTTGCATACCTCTTTTGAAAGAGCTCTCTCTCTTTTTGGCCGTATTTGGTAATCAGATGGCAATGGTCATTGGACAAATGCATCTAAAATGCAATCTGATTTTGTTAAAGGGAGGCTCTCTGATTTGGACTACACACATTATTTCACATCAGTTTGTCATTGCATGAAGTGTTCTGTATGTATAGTCATGAAATTTCCACCACAGTGTAATTTACAGCAAATGTCATATAATTTATATTTGCATTATTTGGCTTGATTGAAAATGATGCCCCAAACTATTTTCTGCTCAAAAGTGTCTTACCTTAAGTTTTCAAAAATATTGAAACTCTGGGTCTAGGAATAGACTAAAAAAATCTATAAATAAAAGACTTTTGAAAAATACCAAAAATTAATGATGGCCACATTGTAAAATGTAAAAAGTCAGATTTAATTTGACCTTAAAATAAAAAAAAGGAAAAAAAAGTTGAAATCTGTTTTCATACAGTAAAAACACCAGTAATAGCAAAAGATGCATTAATACCCTAAATATGTTCATGGTAACCTAGTGTTACTGAACGGTTATTGTGTTATTTGTCGGGAGTCTGGATTTGGGAAAGGATGTGTCAAACACAATCTCAGATAGTGGGGGATAAAGTGCACAGAGAGCAATGAGCCTAAATAGCACAATAGGCCAACATAAATCTTCAAATGATAAAATCACATTAAAGTCTCTGTCACTGCCTGCAACATTGTAGGGCTATTCTTAATCAATGGATAATGAGTTATTCTGAGGCAATGAATGCTACAGATTATAGGACTTCTTCTTGCAACCCAGAGCAAATGGGGAAAAACACTCAACATGTATCAAGCACTGAAACTTTGTCAGGTGAAAAACAATCAGGAATCATGTGTAACAGTCACATTAAGTCTTCTTTGCAACCTGAAATTCACCAGAATGTTGATTTATGACACCAGCGTTGATAAAGATTGATGCAGCGCAACAAATGATGAAACAGAACACAGGTGTCTCGAGATGCATTTCAAATATTACAATTATTTTAAACTTAACAGTATAAAAAAAGTAAATGCAGCGGCCCAGCGCGATGCGCCGATAAAAGTGTATGTGTGTGTGTGTGTGTGTGTATATATATATATATATAGACCGTGAGTAAACATTTCAAATTAACTCAATCTCGAGCTGTGATTTGATTTGATTTGCTTGAGCAGTTTCATTCATTTTAACATTCCACTTACAATGTCGTAGCATTGAGAACTGGATTTTTCACTTGGTTTACTTTTGCATTGAGTGTTATTTTTTTATGTTGCCATAGTTAAGTGTTGTGTTGGAAATGTCCTTTAAATTTCAGTAAATTTCATCATGTCATATTCATTTAGTACATTTTACTATGGATGTTTCTCTATGCAAAGAAAATAGAGTACGGATTTGCATTTTTCCGAAGACCAGTCTTGCCAAGCTACCTTGCCAGAATGATTTTTGAATGACAGGAAGACGTAGAACGCATCTATTGCAAGCTTTAGTATATGCTGCAATCTTCCTGTTGTGCAACTGACCATCACAGCACTATTAAAGCAAGTGAGAGAACTAGTAGCATTATAATCACACACCAGAGATGTTTTGCAGTACTAGTTACTTGTTGAAAGTTTGTTAACTGGTTTCCTACATTTGTTTTTTAATTTATTAAAAATTATGCCCAACAAAACTAATGTTGACGGACTCTCACCCTAACCCTAAACCTTTGTGAGTTTATGGTGGGAAAATACAAAGTTAAATGTCTTTCATCTGCCACCGTACTACCGGGTTCTTGGCCACACGTCACAATCCGATGCATCCTCGATATTCTGCCTGATCAAGAGCACATCTGGGTAATTTTATATATTCTCAGTACTTGCGTTCTTGAGGATTGGAATCTAATTTTGGAAGTAGATGATGACGTCATCTACATAATTAAATTAATTAAAATAAAATAAACCTTCGCCTACTAACATTTTCATTGATTAGATTAACACTGGTCAGAGTTTGGTTCTTTTAAAGTGGACAATCGTGAACACCTTTAAAAAGTAACTACTACTGGCAGCTGAGCGTGGGAAAACCATTTTAGGCATGTTTGTCATTTCTGCACACCCTGTTCAACAAGGAAGCTGCTGTTTCTAATGCCTGTTTTCATTTAGGTTTAAAATCGAAGCAGCAATGTTTAAATCATAATTGCAATATGATTATTTATTCCTCCCCATTTCGCCCCAATTTGTAATGCCCAATTCCCAAAGTGCAAAGTCCTTTTGATGGTGTAGTGACTCGCTTCAATCCAGGTGGCAGAGGACAAATCTCAGTTGCTTCCGCATCTGAGACGTCAACCCGCGCATCTTATCACGTAGCCCATTGCTACGTGGCTTCACGCCATCCACCACGGCATCCACTCACAACTCACCACGCACCCTACCGAGAGTGAACCACATGATAGCAACCACGAGGAGGTTACCCCATGTGACTCTACCCTCCATAGCAACCGGGCCAATTTGGTTGTTTAGGAGACTCCAGAGGTGGTAGTCACTGTCTTTACTCACTGAACTACTCAGGCCCCAAAGTATGAATCAATTATCAATTATCAATTCATGCAGCACAACAACATTCCATTTTGGCAGGGAAATAGTTAAAAGTTGTAAATGGTCTTTCCTTTGGAAACACAATGACGAAACCTGACTCCTCTGTGGTTACATTACGGTATCACTGCAGCACTAAAGTTTCGTTTTCTCACAGTTCGGTTCTATTATGCTACACCAGAGCTGGAGAGTTAATCTGAAAGACGAAAGCAGGAGAAGTTGGGAAAGCCTTCAAAAAGAGCTTAGCCTGAGCCTTGCAACAAGAGAATATCACTAAATGAGCTGAGGGAGACTCCCTGGAGGGCGCACTGTCTGCCTTGCTCTCTCACGATGTGTGAGAATGAGCACCTGTGGAACACCCCGTCCCACTAGAAGAGTTGCCTTTGTTACTGTGTTTGTTTTCTGCTAAGAATGAGCATTGTATGAAGGACTAGGTAAGGTCACAGAGGGGTCACAAAGATGCACTGGAGGTCTTTGTGTGTCACACTGATTTAGTAATAGACCCCAGTGGGACTAAACTGACACTAGAAGCAGCAGTGAGATACACCTTAGGGTTTTGAAGCAATCTTGCTTTCCAGGTCACAGCCACAGGGAAAGGAGGGTATCAGAGGGATAATATTGTTTACTATTGTTCTGTGGTGTGGTGTTGTGGTTGAAGCTTACCCGTAGGAAAGAAAAATCACCTCAAATCATCTCAATTGTTTCTCCAAGACAGCAATGGGTTTGAACAGAGACTTGCTGAGAAGAAAGTCTCCGTTATTAAAAAGCAACCTCTGGGGGGCCTGGGTAGCTCAGTAAGTAAAGACGCTGACTACCACACCTGGAGTCACAAGTTCGAAAGCGTAATGAGTGAATCTAGTCAAGCTTCCTAAGCAATCAATTGGCCCGGTTGGTAGGGTGGGCAGAGTCACATTGGGTTAACCTCCTCGTGGTCACTATAATTTGGTTGTTGTTGTCGGTGGGGCATGTGGTGAGTTGTGAATAGCGTGAGCCTCCACACGTGCTACATCCCCGCGTTTGCACGTTCAACAAGTCATGAGATAAGATGCTCGGATTGACGGTTTGAGACGTGGAAGCAACTGAGATTTGTCCGCCGCCACCTGGATCTAGGCGAGTCACTACGCCTCTACGAAGACTTTGAGCACATTGGGAATTGGGCATTCCAAATTGGGGAGAAAATACCCCCTCCCACCCCCCTTTCTGAGCAATAAAATTTTACTCTTGGCAGGGCTGTTAACCGGTAGATTGCTGGTCTGATTCCCACAAAGAGATCCATGATGCATCACTGTTGTGCCTTTGAGCAAGGAAAAATGCTTCAGGGAGATTGTCCATGTACTGTAAGTACATGTAAGTGTAGCGTAAGTTGATTAAGATAAAATCATCTTAAATTAATATTTACTAGATGTTTACAGTATAATAATACTCTCTACAGTACCGACTATTGCATTTATAGTTAGAGCAGACACACTTTATATTAGATGTCTTTAACTACTGTACTTTTGCTACAATGTACGTAATTATGTACATATGTGCTGTTGCATTGTACTTACAATTAAAGTACCTGCATTTAATTACACCTGTATTTAAACTGTTAACCTAACCCTTACCCTAAACCCTAATCCTACCCATACTTCAAACTCAGTGGCAGCAAATGTATTGTACACTGTATTGTATGTATTTTAATGTTAGTACATTGTAGTTAAAGACACCTAACAGCCCTCTTCATAGCAAGTAAATCATTCGCATATCAACCAGATGTTGCGCTATGCATCTAAAACAATGATTTTGTTAGCCACTGGCGAGTAAATATTGATATTTTACTCGTCATAGATTGAGTTGTGTAGTGGCGAAGAAAAACTTGAGCACTTCAATCCTTTTACCGAATAAGAACCTGGCGATTTAAAAATCTGGATTCAGCCTCATCTTTTACAGCGTGTTTTGTCTCGTGAGCCCAGAAAGAAATTGAACTTATTTGGCTGCAGTGGCTCTGGATCTGTCCTAATCAAGCTGTCACCATCGCTTTAAATCAGCCGTGAAATACCATTGACATTGCATTTAGGAACGTCAACTCTGACTTTAGTTAAACTTTTCCCCAGACTGTTTTCACATCATTTTCCATTTTAAAGCATGGCTACCAGACCGGTAATGCACCTGTGAGATGTCTGTTAGAAGGCAAAAGTGTTGCAAAACACTTTTTCAAGAGGTTGTAGATTTGAATTTGAGAACTTGTAGAATAAATATTTGTACACGTAAGTCAATACACATTATTACCCTATTTTTAATTCATGTCTCTTTTAAATTCCTTTCTATTTACAGTCAGTTGGTGATCAAAAAGATAAAAGGAAACACTATTTCTAATCATACTTTACACGGACGAGGGAAATACCACCATGCAACTTCTCTCTAGTGTTTTGCACTGGGCTTCTTCAACCGTAAACACTTGCTCGTGGAGCAGCCATTCTCTTATAGAGACAATACCAATTTAGCGCTTCTTTTACTGTACATATCAATGTAAACTTTTCTTTTAAATCACAGAAGTGCATATAAACAAACATGTTACAAAATGTAGTAATGTTTAAATACAGCAATAATTAAAAGGCACAATCAAACACTTCAGAAGACACTGTAAATCTGAAAGAATTTAACAAATACAAGTCTTTAAAATAATCTATACAAGGGTTTGGAAAAAACTTTTTGAAATTGATGACTTGGAACAAATAATTAAGAAAAGCAGCCAATAAGTGCCCAACATAGATGGGAACTCCTTCGATACTGTTTAAAAAGCACCGCAGCGTGAAACCTCAAAAAAGTTGCTTGAGAAAATGTCAAGAGTTCATGTCTGCAAATTCTAGGCAAAGGGTGAATACTTTGAAGATGCTAAAATACTGTATAACACAGTTTTGAATTATTTTGGATAATAATGAACATAATTCCCATCATTCCATTTATGTTATTCCATAGTTTTGATGACTTTATTATTCTAAAATGTGAAATTAAAAAATTATAATGAAGAATGAATAAGTGTTTCAAAACTTTTGACCAGTAGTGTATATATAAATATATAGTGATTATATATGATGATGCCCCCTTCTCCGTTTTCTTAATATCTATTTTAGTTTTCAGTTACCTTACGCTTACATGTTGTCAAAAGTCTGGTGAGTAAACACATATATTTACTAGCCAATGTGATTCATTCTACAATGTGCCTGTAGAGGGTTGACTAATATAAAGTAGGACCATTAGAGTTCATGAATGTCACAACAGAGAGCATACTTTTGTCTTCATAACATAATTAAAGATCTGCTGCTAGTTGCAGGAAACACTTTAAGCTAAGAAAACCCATAGCCATACAATAGCCTTACAATTATTTGGGAAATTTTTATTTATTTATTTCAAATTCCAATTTATTTTTCCAAAATTCTTTTTAAAGTTTGATTAAATGTTATCATCCAAAAACATTAGTCTAATCTAATGAATTCATAAAACATCAATCAAATGAAAACAGAACAATTACTTTTCAATTATTATATTTATCATTATATTATTACACAAAGTTGTTCTATGCAGATCTTCAAAACAATCCAAAATACAACATTGGAGTTTTATTTAGTACAACAGCACTTTTATGGAGAGATACTACTTAAATATAGGTTTTATTCTTCTTATTATTATTATTACATTCATTCATTCATTCATCTTCAACCGCTTATCCTGTACAGGGTCACGGGGGGCTGGATGAAACACAACAGCTAACATTGGGCGAAAGGCGGGGTACACCCTGGACAGGTCGCCAGTCCATCGCAGGGCCACACATATACAGACACACACTCATACTCACATCCACACCTAGGGCAATTTTTTTTTGGAGACACCAATTAACCTAGCCTGCATGTCTTTGGATGGTGGGAGGAAGCCGGAGCGAACCCACGCAGACACGGGGAGAACATGCAAACTCCACACAGAAAGGCCGGGGCAACCGGGGTTTGAACCCATGACCTTCTTGCTGTGAGGCGACAGTGCTAACCACTGCACCACCGTGCCGCCCTATTATTATTACATTAAATATAAAAATGTACTATAGTACTATATTTGTCTCATTTTCTTCAATTTCATCCGTTTAATTAAATGTAGTTATGTCAAGCTTAATCAACTGCATTTGAGGCATAATGTGGATTACCACAAATAAATAAACAAAAAATAAATTAGTCACTGGTTTATAATCATAATAATTAAAAAAGCATATTCTTTTATAATTACAGTAGAGCTCTTAAAATAGAATTAAATTGGGCCAGTCCATGAACATTTATAAATACACTGTTTTAAAAGTATAGTCAAAAGTTGTAAACAGTATACATGTTAACATGATTTTGGTGTGATAAAAGCATTGATTTACTGTTGTTGTAACATCGTATTGACAACAAAGTTGCAGATAATTTAATCACGTTCAAATCATGTTGACACCTACAAGTCAAGCTCAATTGGCAGCATTTGTATAATTTTGTCAATGACAACAAAAAATAATTAATTGTTTTTTCAATTTTTGGAGGGTTTAAAGGCATAAACATCATGTTGTAACCTCCATTCCCCGAGGGAAGGAACGAGACGTTGTGTCGAATGAAGTGACACAAGGGGTCTTCCTGGGACGCCAAACGTACCTTTGAACCTGAGAAAATGCCAATATCAAGTTGGCAGACAGAATTTGCATGCCCCGCCACGGACATACGGGTATAAAGGGAAGAGGGGCAGCGAGTGCAAGTCAGGATGCACCGAGGAGCCAAAAATAAGGTACGGCCATTTACAGTTGTAGGTCTAGTGCTGTGGCAAGAGGGACACAACGTCTCGTTCCTTCCCTCGGGGAACGGAGGGTACAACAGTAACCATGACGTTCCCCTTCTGTCACTCGCTTGATATTGTGTCAAATTAAGTGACACAAGGGGTCCCATATAAAAATGCCACACACTGACTGTGTTACATGAACCGCCGAGACAGGTGCAAGCAGGCTACTGCGTGCTAGATACACCTGTGTCGGCTGCATGTAGCCCTCCCCAACGCCCCCAAATACCTTAGGTTCCCCGCACCCCTGAGGGGGGAACAGGTGCTACATGACTAGCATGGGAGCAAGCCCAGCAGCCGCGGCCTTCTTTCTCACTGTGTCTCTACATAGGACGTGAAGTGGCTGGGGTGATCTTAACGCTAGGAAATGCGTCGGGGAAGGCGGTCTTTCCCAGTCCTATTCTTTCAGGGGGAAAAGACCCTGCGGGGGCCACATCATGCTCAGTCTAGGGGGAGGTAACATGTGGCAAATACACTACGAGGGTTGTGAAGCCTTACGTGGGAAATGGTGTGGTGGTAGGTCCAACCTAATGAGGGGAGACTCTACAATCACGGCGACCGGGGCAGCGGGGCTGCCCAAGGGACAGAAGGGAAATGGGAATGTTATAATTGTATAAAAGCACATCAATTCTTCTGTTAAAACTCATGTAGTGTTTGAGCTGTAAAGTGGTTTAAACTGTCATTTTTACAGTTGTTTTAGGGTTTGTTGACGTTACATCGTCATGGCAAATAAGTTGTAAGATTGGCAATAACTTTACACAAAAAAGGTAACTACGTGATTGTATCACGCTAAAATCATGTTAACACACAGATTGTTTCTGTCTAGTTGCTATACTTTTGAAAAAGCGAGTATTTTAATGTTTACAGATTAACCCCATTCACTTCCACTGTAAACCCAGATATTTAAAAGGAGGGGCAAATCTAAATGTATGTTTGTGGTAATCAGTATTATGCCACAAATGCTGTCGATTGTGCTTAACTTGTATTGAACCCGGAATATTCCTTAATGGCCCTTAAGGGCACAATGGAGATAGTTCTCTTATTTCAGGATTTGAATCTATAATCTCTCAGTTAACAGCCCACTGGAAACCTTTCTGAATTACTACCCATCATGGCATGATTGTTTGCCATTTCAGCCTGCTACGGGTACACAGTCTGTACAGCATTTAGTCCAAGAAATCACATGAAACATTAGACAATACCCTCAGGGGCTCATGTCACCTGCCAGAGTCCGGCAGCATGAGACACACTCACAAGCCCATAAAGATCTGTACTCTTTCCTCTGTCTGTCTGTGTCACAGGTGAATGTGATTCTCTGTTACGTTCTCCTTCAGAAATGTCTGAGGTATTGAGCCAAACACCTCATCACAGTAACACTCACATAAAAATACTCCCCAGTGAGGAGTACCTGCCATCTCCCTGCACACACATATCAGATTCGGGTGGGCAGGTCATTCCGACACGTCCTCAATGGACCGCTTCATTATGCTTCAGTCAACACACCTGACTTGTTCCTCTGGGCTCTACACATGCTGCGTAGTCTGACAAAAAGGGATGGGATTCTCATTTTTTGCCTCTTTTCCACCATCGGGCCAAATGGTTCTGAGCACGGTGAATAAATGTTCCAGTAACATTTCAACGCAGCATGGTACAATTACAAACTGTTACCGGACCTTATTTCAGCACAATAAATAAATGGTCTGCACTTACAGAATGCACGCAGCTCTGTACACATACTCAAAACTCGCATGAGGCTAATGAGCTGAGCATGCTAAATTTACAGCGCTATAGATTATGTTATTGCCTCATTTCCATGTTTCCAAATATGCTTGGCTGCTAAAAGTTGCTATCTAAATCTACAGTAACCCTAAAACACAGGGGTTTGTGTACAGAAGAGTGGGTGAGAGCATTTCTCTGCAGTAAATGGCCATTGTGTACTCAATCACAAACAAAGTGAAAATAAAATCTCTGTATAAAGACTTAAAGGGATAGTTCACCCAAAAATGAAAATGCAGTCATTGTTTACTCACCCCTGTGTAGTTATAACCCTATATGACATTCTTTATTTTCCTTAACACAAAAGGAGAAATTGTGAAAAAATTGTGCTCAGTGATGTCATTAAATGGCAGTTTATGGTGACCACCTCTTCAAGCTTCAAAACAACACAAAAGTATAATTCAGAAGTCTAATAAATGATTCCATCAGACTCTTCATTGCTATGAAAGCATACAACAAGGTTTGGTGAGAAACAACACAAAATCTAGGGTTGGGTCGAAATCTCCTGTGCACGTTCATGATAGGGAACAGTTCAAGCAGCCCCCTCTCGACACTGGGGCGGTCAAGTGAAAACTAATTTTGTTTATAATAAAACAAAGTTTGTAGTCAAAGAATTGATGCATTTCTATGCTCAGCCTTCATTTTGAGTTGTAAACAACCAAAGTAATGACTTGCTGTTTAGTGAATTGTGATTCATCTGCAACAAATAGTCACATTTATTGATATTACAAACCTGAATAAGCAATTTTCTGCATTGTTAAGCCTAACCGTAGGCTGTTTGCAGTTGCCAAGCAATGTAGCAAATATAAATTATGTGGTTACTACAGGTGTGTGTTTATCTGCATTCTGAAAGTGGCTCGTTCCAATCAGAGTTTAGAGTCAGAAATATCCGTTTTATAATCCTTAAATGACAGTTTAGCTCTTAAGAAAGGGGCTGGTGTACTGTGCATGTATTTGCACTTGGCAATGGTAAAATGCACTGACACACTGTTCATCATCTGTTTTACAGAGCGTAATGTGTTCAGCCTGTGTGTTTGATAATATCCCTGAGGTACTGAAGATAACAGGTGAGACAGGGATGGAAACAGACAGGCAGAATGTTGTGTTTCATTTTATTTTGCTCTAGGTCTGCACCCTCTGATTTGTTTTCCGGGGGTTGCTGTAGTAACAAGCTTCCATGAGCGTGCAGAGATGCGTTGACGGTTCGAGCGAGACGGGTAAGCATGTCGAGACAGTGTCATCTCCATGGCTAATTCCGTCCAACTGACGGACTGTCAGTTCTGCTGCGATTCCAGCATTCAGGGATTACAGGGTTGAGAGAGTAATCCTCAACTTCGCAAATTCCTCAGAATAATCGTTGCAGCATTGGGGTCATGTAATAAAGCATAATAATAATCCCCCCTGACTAATTTGTCTGAGGCTAGTCATTACCGTAGAATTCTGTTTTCAGCTACTTGCATACTTTTAATTAAATACCTTGGTGTTAAATTACTTTGGGAAAATCTGCAGTATCGTGTGTGTTGGCATCATTGCATTGAGCTGGTAAAAAATGCAGTCCTGCTGTCGGTGTGACAGTTAGCCGTCGCATTGCTATTGGAGAACAAATACGGGTTATTGGGTTTCAGGGGTTTTCTTCTATTCTTCTTTTTTTAGAGCACAAACAGAGGTATGACATGTTTTCTTCAGCCGTCAGATATAACAAAAGGGCTTCAAACAAGTCTGGGGGTTGAGTCTGAAAAGTCTCATGAGAGAATGAAGTTTAGCTGCCTTTCCATGTGGATTTTATGCCAAAAAATAAACTCAAACTCTAGTTTAAAATGACCTATATTCACTTCATCAGTGCATTTGATTTATTCTCAAGCACTTTTAATGCAACATATAACTAGAGTCAAAAACGAACACTCTCCAAGTGCCAAATGCAAGTAAAAATTGTAAATTTACTACTACTGAGTTAAGCCAGTTTGCCGGTAACTTTATTAGGAACTGAAACATGACATGGTCTAATTTCAAATTGTAAGAGTGATATTCTGACCATCAATGATGCATGCACTTGCTGAATACAGTGACTTCAATCAAAAGACATTCAATATGTCTACAAAAGATGAGTGAGTGCCGCAACTCGTATATCTTCTATACTTTATGATCAGACAGAATAAAATACAGGATATAAACAGCTAATATAAATGTATATAAGATTTAGGCAATATTATATGTATCATCAGTGGTATATCGAGGATCTCTAAAGGTGTTTTTTATTTTCAGAACTCCACCAAAACAAATATAAAACAGAACAAAATCATGAAGTGTCTTCTTCACATTTTGTGACAGGTGCTGTTTCAAAGTGAAATGGAGACTAGCTCATGTTGTAATATGATGCTGCAAGTGACAAAAACATATAAATATTTATTTATTAAAATTATACACTTTTTCAATTCACCTGCCATTGGCAAATTTAGAAAAAAAAAAGTTAATTGAAAAATGCATAGATTTGGCTCTAAATTCTGATTGGATGAGTAGCATTTAAAGCCACTGTAAACATCTGTGACCATACATTTTATATTAATGTGGGAAGTTGACACGCTTCTTGGCAACAGACTACAGTTAGGTGGGAGAACAGTTTACTGCAATTATTCATATCATTTTTTAAACTATATAAAATGATTTATATAAATAATTGTACAGTTATACATATTGTGGCGGGGTGAGCAAGAGACAGACACAGTAAAATTACAACAACAGAAAAAGGGGCAATAAGGTGTCCTTAGGGGAATGTGTCCAAAACAAAGGGGAATCTGGCGTCCAAGCAGAGCATGGAGCTATGTGAAGGAAGGGTCAGGTACAGGTGATAGTGAGCAGGTTCTGGCGGCCACACGTGTATCGAGGAATATTGGGTGGCATCTCCTCGAGTGACGTGGCTTCCCTGGGCCTCTGGGTGTGAAGGGAATAGTCACCTGGCATCCTGCTCGTAGGCCGCGACGTGTGCTCCAGTCCCAGTGTCGCATCTAAATCACGCCGGACCCTCCCCGCTCCATTTCTGGACCTACGAACAGCAGTGGGCAGAGACTGACCCTCGAGGAGAGGCGCATTCAGGTTTATAGGCAGCGGTGATGAGCCCCATCACCATGCCCCTTCTCTCTTTATCCAACCTGGTATCATAGAATCACGTTGCTTAGAACACCTACATTTTTTCAAAATACTTTTACATAACTTTACGTTTGTTTTCTGGTACTTCATCAACAACTGTATTCACTTTCACACAAATCACAAGTAAAACGGCACCTTTTCGCCTTATTCCTTACACAATGATATCGTATGACATCGAAACACTTTTCCTAGAGCGCATCACTTATTTGAGAGTTTACTTTGAATAAACAAATACATTTAAAAGCGTGTTCGAGTGTGATCAAACTGTGCAGTAGCTCAACTGATAGAGCATTGCTCTAATGATATAAAGGGCCGGGGTTCAAGCCCTGAAGGGCAAGCAAGTCGACATGTGAGCTGAAAGTGTCATAGAAGCACCACAAAATGATGTTGCATTTTTCATCTCACATTTGCCCATTACAATACTATTAATCGGGTTTAGGTTTAGAGTTTAGGGTAGGTTGTAAAATCACTAACACATGGTATCTTGTGGCTTTTTGCTTTACTTTGAACCCTGTATATCCTTACAAAGCACGTACATACCTTATCCAAGTCAAGCCGAGGACTGCATTACTCCATGACAACCCTACAAAGCTCTTAATGTGATTAACACGTAGTCCCTGAGCTTGAGCGATTGCAATTTCATTTCTGCAGGGAGGAGGGAACCTCATGCTCCTGGTTAAATAATATTGCTTTTAGCCCTAACCAGAGCTTCTCAGGAAGGGCTTCCATGCCTCATCAAGGGCCACAACTGGACAAAAAGCACATCATCCAGCTACTGCTGTTTTAATTAACACTACATGAACTCCGCTCCAACTGGGAGGAAAAACGAGAGGGACCAAAACAAACAGAACACGCCTCTCTTCCTCCCCTCATTCAGCTGACATTTCCTTGCATGGCCTCTCATCTCCTCTTTAATCAATGAGCAGTCATGATCTCCCTTGGGGAAATTGAATGCTCTTAATAGAATCTTTCTCCTGGCAGATAAAACCAGATTGCACAGGGATGAGCGGAGGAGAGGAAACAGAGGTGAGCGGGGTAAGAAGGGATTCAGGAGGAGGACAGAGCTGTGATATTTTAAATGGAGAAACTTTTCACATCTGTCTGTAATGAGCTACTACTGTGTGCTGAGGAGACATACTAGACTTAAGTGGTTCCTACACCGGCAACAGGAATGATATATTAATCAAGTTGTGAGTTTGTAGTCTGAATTGAATGTGATGAGCTAAAAAGACAGGGTACTACTAAATAAAACACACCTTTTTATTGTTTTGTATTCACTGGCTGCATGCAAACATAAACATACAGTGTAGTACATTTCATGAACGAATGACTGGGGGGCTTTTTTAATGGAATTAGTAAAAAATAAGTTTTAATCAGTCAAATTAATGTATATATATTTTGCAAAATATACAGCTGAAGTCATAAGTTTACATACATTTAGGTTGAAGTCATTAAAACTTACTTTTTAACCACTCTACAGATTTAATATTAGCAAACTATAGTTTTGGCAAGTCGTTTAGGACATCTATGTTGTGTATGACACAAGTCATTTTTCCAACAATTATTTACAGACAGATTGTTTCACTTTTAATTGACTATATCACAATTCCAGTGGGTCAGAGGTTTACATACACTAAGTTAACTATGCCTTTAAGCAGATTAGAGAATTCCAGAAAATGGTGTCAAGCCTTTTGACAAATAGCTTCTGATAGGAGGTGTACTGAATTGGAGGTGTACCTGTGGATGTATTTTAAGGCCTAATTCAACTCTTTGCTTGAAATCATGGGAACATCTAAATAAATCAGCCAAGACCTCCATATGTCTGGTTCATCCTTGGGACAAATTTCCAAATTCCAGAAGGTACCACGCATTCTGTCTCCTAGAGATCAACGTAGTTTGGTGCGAAATGTGCAAATCAATTCCAGACCAACAGCAAAGATCCTTTTGAAGATGCTGGAGGAAAGAGGTAGACTATATCCACAAGTATCTATATCCACAGTAAAATGAGTCCTATATCGGCATAACCTGATAGGCTGCTCAGCAAGGAAGAAGCCACTGCTCCAAAATTGCCATAAAAAAGCCAGACTACAGTTTGCAAGTGCGCATGGTGACAAATATCTTTTTGGAGAAATGTCCTCTGGTCTGATGAAACAAAAATGGAACCTTTTGGCCGTAATGACCATTATTATGTTTGGAGGAAAAAGGGTGAGGCTTGCAAGCCAATCCCAACAGTAAGCATCATGGGTGACAGCATCATATTGTGGGGGTGCTTTGCTGCAGAAGGGACTGGTGCACATCACAAAATAGATGGCATCATGAGGAATGAAAATGATGTGGATATATTGAAGCAACATCTCAAGACATCAGCCATGAAGAAAGCTTGGTTGCAAATGGGTCTTCCAAATGGACAATGACCCCATGCATACCCCCAAAGTGGCAAAATGGCTTAAGGACAACAAAGTCAAGATATTGGAGTGGCCATCTCAAAGCCCTGACCTCAACCCGATAGAAAATTTGTGAGCAGAACTGAAAAAGCATGTGTGAGCAAGGAAGCCTACAATCCTATTTTGTTACACCAGATCTGTCTGGAGGAATGGGCCAAAATTCCAGAAACTTATTGTGAGAAGCTTCTGGAAGACTACTGAAAATATTTGACCCAAGCTAAACAATCCATGTATGTAAACATCTGATCCACTGGGAATATGATGAAAGAAATTAAAACTGAAATAAATAATTCTCTCTATTATTATTCTGACATTTCACATTCTTAAAATAGTGATCCTAATTGACCTAAGACAGGGAATGTTTTCCACAATTAAATGTCAGGAATTGTGAAAAACTGAGTTTAAATGTATTTGGCTAAGGTGTATGTAAACTTCTGACTTCAACTGTAGTATTGTTCTGTTTAGCATTTCTTAGGACACTGAAAAAAAATACATTGGGAAATCTTTTTTTTTTTTTTTAGTAATAACTAGAACGTGTTTCCAGAAGCTTCTTTTTTTATTTGTTTTTTACTAAAGTAAATGTAAAATACTGCTGTTTTTCAAAATATTGTGTTTACGGTTACAACATATTGATCTCACAAAGTTAGCAAATTAAGTCAGACGGGTTGTTTCGATGAGCCAGTTCAAAAGTCCATGCATTGCATTTTTCATCACTTGTTTTGGCTAAACTTATGTAGAGATTGTTAGGTTGTGTTGTTTGTGGTTCCTATGGTCAAGTGATTTAAATTTACAAACAAATCACTTATAAGCCATTGCAAAAATCTCACAATCTTGCAGCCTTTTGGTTTGAGTCATCACTCAAAAGAGTTTAGAGTCCATGCATGCTGTTTTGTGTTTTTTATTTTTATTTTAAGAAAAATTATATTAAAAACTTGTGTGATTTACAAGCACTTCGGCAAATCAGTTCTGTAATCGGTCCCGAATCATCATCTGAAACATCATAACTGTGCATGTATGTTTAAATATGTTTATGTGAAGACAAGATTTGCATGTCATGTCCTTCTAATTGTTTCCTATCATTAAGGATTACGGTGAACAAACCCCTCAAGAAGATATGAGGGAACCATGTTCCAGATTCAGCCAAGCAGAAAGCTGCTGTCTGCAGTCCAATTTCCTCTCATAAAAGAAGCAACCAATTCAAGTCTTTGACAGTGATGTTGATGTCTAGAAAGAGTGATGTCAGAGGATGTGACCACATCCTGCCCTACTCACCAATGTAAACGGCTCCTGTCAACTCTGCCACCATCGTCGCGGTGACCTTCTCTCCGTTTCATCATTGCTAATTAGTCAGCAGAATTTATTTGCATAGTTAATTCCCCTCAACTCAAATCTCATAAACACCAACATTCTCACACAGACACACAGTATCACGGCTGCTAATAAGCCTTTAATAGCTTCTGTTTGAAGCTGGGTCTTTGAAGCATCATCCCAGGAGGTTTGGAGAAGTCAGCACACTTTATTCGAGGCTGGCGGTCTGTGCCGTTTGTTGGTGCAGTATTGGAGGAACGGATGATACAGTATTTGTCTGGCCATATCTGCATATTTCTATTACATACTGTGATCTTCATGGGAAACATTCCACAGACAGGGTACAAAATCCGGTCTAAAACTTTATCTTTGTCTGTTTTAACAAATATTTTGAGATTGTTTTATTTTTTGCAACCAAAACATCTAAATAGTGTTTAAAACACTGATGTGCATGCCCAAGCTATCTGTGAGCATGTATGCGCAAACTGTGAGTGTATTCACAAATAGATATGGGATGTAATTATTAATGGAGTGGTGCATCACCTAATTTGCTATATTTGTTAGAAATAATACATTGTGCTTAAGACATCTGAGAACAACGTGTATTCTCGGCGCAAAGTCTAAACACTGTCTGTTGATTTGCAGTTTCCACTAGCAAGTGCATGTTCAAACTCTGGAATTTGAAAATAAAATGATTACCCTGACAATTACAGTTAATCCTAGCCATGATGTTGTGTGTCAGTAGATAAATATGATTAATTGGCTAAAATATAACAGAGCCTATGTCCAATTAGTACTGACATGCACCATCTTTTCCATTGAATATAAAGAGCATGTTATAGAGGTACACCTGTCATTCAAGAAGGACGTAGCTACTGCGCAACATAATGCAATATACAAATGGTCTATATTTCTATTGTCTTCAAATTGCATATTGTGATTGCTATTGCATAGCCCATTTACACAACTTCTTCTGAACGGGCTGTCCTCTTATCTCGTCTGCAATATGTGTGCGTAAATTCATCAACCAACTTAAACCTAATTTAGTTGAAGCTTGCATGGAAATTCAAAATCTCTTTGGCCATGCCCAATGACTTGAGCGTATAAGTTATATACATAGCACACCGGTTAAAGGAACATTCCAGGTTCAATACAAGTTGAGCTCAATCGACAGCCATTGTGGCATACTGTTGACTGCCACAAAAAACAAAAAAACAAAATGTAAAATAAATAAAAGAAAATTATAAATTCATCGCTCCTTTTCTTAAAAAAGAAAGAAAAAAAGAAGCAAAAATCAAGCTAACATTGAGGCACTTATAATGGAAGCCAATGGGGCCAATTTTTTGAGGGTTTAAAAGGCAGAAATGTGGAGATTATAATTTTATAAAAGCACTTACAATAATTATTCTGTTTATGCACTATTAGAGCTGTACAGTAGCTTAAATCGTTGTTTTATAGTGTGCAGTGTTACGTCGTCATGGCAACGAAAATTTTATATAACTACACAGAAAAGGTTAGCAAGCGATTGTATCACACTAAAATCATGTTAACACACATATCGTTTATGTCTTAACGATTACAGATTGGCCCCATTCACTTCCATCTGTAACCCAGATTTGTGCTTTTTATTTAAAGAAAAGGAGGGACTAGTAGAAATTAATGTTTGGGGTACTCAGCATTATGAGGCAAATGCTGTCAATTTAAGCTTAGCTCGTATTGATCACGGCATATTCCTTTAAGATGTGGCACTCTGTAAATAGGAATCGAAATATTTAAACTATCAAAAAATGGACATTTGACATTTGGGATGTTTAAAACTACATTGCAGTTACCACTGCAAAAAAAAAAAAAATTCAACATGATGACACCAATGTTTGAAGAAGGACCACAAAGGCTGAGAGTACCGTTTTGGGATAGGGCCAATGTAAACATAAAAAAAATGTCTCCTTTCTATTTACCTGTCCAGTGATGTTATAGGTTCAACCAGTAAGAGGAAAGTTAAGATACCATCTCCAGGGAAATTCAAAACAAGACACTAAGTTTCCTTGACACAAATTAGGACATCAATAAACAAACTAAAATTAAAAGAACAAATACTTTTCAATGTCAGCGGAATGGAGGGTACAGAAGAAAAATATCTGGAAAAGAAGTTGTTATTGTTGTTGCTATTAATGAGAAATCCAGCAGCTTTAATTACTTCTTTATCAGGCGGTGACATCCCCATGGAATTGATGTTCGTGTGTGTGTGTCTGTGGCCTGTTTGCTGTAAGATGAACTATATTTTTACTTGCCTAAAACAGTAACGCACAGACACATCTGACACTCCAAACACATCAGATCTCCTGTGGCATGCCTTGAGAGAGGACACACACTTAATCACAAACACACACACCCATTCAACATGATATACAACTGCACAAATCTGCTGACATATTGTAATACAGAAACTAAACAACACATTAAAAGGACAAATAAACATGTCAGCTTAATGTCTGCAGTGCAAAACAGCAAAGCTAAATGTGAATTATTCGTCCAAACATTTATTTTAAAAAGTTGCAAACGTAAAACATCACAGGTTAGCTGAAGAAACATCTTTTTTTAGGATGTTATTTTTTATGTAACTGGCAGTGTTGGAGAGTAGCTAACTAAAAGTAGCTACTAACTTAAGTAAATGTTTCATTAGTGTGACAAAAGCAGCTAGTGTAGCTTTTCCAGTAACAAGCTTCTTTTTTTCAACAAGTAGAGGTGTAGTGAGATCAAAACGGCACTTTTTGTAAAAGGTGTAAAACGTACAATTCAAAAAGTGAATCATTTTGCTCGGACATTTCATGTAAATAAATCGGTTTCCAATTTTTTAATAAAACTATTTACCAATTCACTTACAAGAAACTATGGGAAGTCCAAATAATTTGAGTGAATTGGTTTGTTTGGATGGTTCATGCAAATGAATCAGTTCTATTAAACGATTCACATATTCACTTCAGACTTTGCCCCAAGTAAATGCGTCTTCTTTTTTTAAGTGCAATATTCTTTTAATTTTTTATACATTTATGTTCAATTCAGTATTATTAGTATTAAATTGTATTATTAAGATGTATATTGTATACATGAATTTTTATACAGTATATTTAAAATGTAACATTTAACCACAGTAATTGAGATCTTCATGTTTTTTGCATCAGATAAATACTGTTTTATTGCAGAATTAATTATGATCTGATTGCTCATTATAATAAAAAAAATTTTTTTTAAAGATTTTCTTTAATAACTTAAACGTAGTAAGATACGTTTTGTAAGTAGCTTATTGTATAGTATAATTCTGTCTAAAAAAAGTAACTTAACAAAACTTCAGCTACTTTAGGTTATGAAAAGATTGTAGCTTGGGAATCTACAGTTTCAAAGTAGCTTCCCCAACACTGGTAATGGGTTAATAACAGAGCGAGATGAAGTACATATGTAGTTATGCATCCTCAAATAGATCATTGAGACAGAAAAGATTGAGCAAACGATTAGAGAGAGAGTTCAGGACGCAGCATCAGGACCCGCACCAGCTGTATTCATGACAGCTTCTTCCCCCAAGCAATCAGACTTTTGAACTCTTGATCTCTCACGATTAAAATACATCAGCACTGCACTTTATTAATCTCACACTGGACTGTCATAAATTATATTTCTCTTAACAACACACCCGCAACTGACTATCAACCAACAGCCTTGAATGTCAATACAACCACTATACAACCTTACTGCACATTTATAGATATTATTTTTATTTTGTACTGTGTATTCTATGTTGTGTGTATTGTAAACTGTATATTGTATATTATTATTTGTATATTGTGTTGTGTGTAATTATGAGTACATTAGTTTCATAAATTGTGTTGTGTAAATCTGATGTTTATTGTAAATTGGTATACGTCTCATTACTGTCATGACTGCTATGTTGCTCGGATCTGCACCCGAGACTTTTCACCCACTGTTGCACTAATGGCTGGATGTCAATAAAGTGATTTGATTTGATTTGGGAGTGAGAGCACCTCAGGGCTGGCTGCATTGCACAGTCTAATGATAAGATTTAGAGGCAACATGTAGTGGTAAATACCCTGCTTTTTTTTCTCACCTTTTCTCCCCAATTTGGAATGTCCAATTCCCAATGCGCTCTAAGTCCTCGTGGTGGAGCAGTGACTCAATCCGGGTGGTGGAGGACGAATCTCAGTTGCCTCTACATCTGAGACCATCAATCTGCACATCACGTGGCTTATTGAGCGTGTTACAACACCCCACTGAGAGCGAGAACCACATTATAGTGACCACGAGGAGGTTAACCCATGTGACTCTACCCTCCCTAGCAACCGGGTCTATTTGGTTGCTTAAGAGACCTGGCTGGATTCACTCAGCACGTCCTGGATTCAAACTCGCGACTCCAGGGATGGTAGTCAGCGTCTTTACTCGCTGAGCCACCCAGGCCCCCTACCCTGCATTTTTAGTGTGTGGGGCTGCATACTTTACAGTTGCTCTTCATATAACAGCTAATGTTACCCAGTGCACTTGCTTGGCGGCCGTCTCCCTGTACCCAAGGCAATTTTATGCTCTCTCTCTCTCTCTCTCTCTCTCTCTCTCTCTCGTTAACACCCTTTCTACATTGTAAATGAGCCAAGGACACCTTTAATACATAAGAAGGTGAAATGGCTTGTGGAATTTCAAAGGAACCATATACAATTACCTTTTCTTTGTGCACATGAACAGGGGGCTGTGCTTTACTGTGAAATGTATGTAGGCAATCCCTTACACAATAGGGGATGAGAAGGGACTGAATCTTTCTACCAGTGTCATACATAGCCATAAATATCACCAAAACAACAACAACAACAACAAAAAAACCCCACACAAACCTGAAAAACTTTTTGTGTTTAATTCTTCTTCAAAAGCACTTACATTAGATACCTTTCAAGTGGTCACAGCAAGAGACCGATAATGGAGATACGAAGCCCCCCAAAATTTTAGGTCTGGGTTTTACGAACTTCAAAGAAGATTTATCTAATTTAAAAGTGATATGAACACTTTTACAGGATTACAAAAAGTGGTAGATTGGAATGCAGCCACAAGCAAGTGCAAGAGACTTCATATGAATACAAAACATACTCCTATCTATCTCTTGCTGATTGCCAGTGATTAACCCTTGTGGCAATGCTAGCACGCTCCCCTAGGTTGCCGACCACTCCAATTTACCCTGTGGATCCATATAGAACACCCCAGAATTTGGTACATAATTTTTATCAACAAAGTACTGAGGGATCTGCTGAACAATTGGATAATCATATACATTTTGACATCTTCATGTCTGACATCTTGATTTACTCTTAATAGAAAACACAGCTTAGCTTGATAACTCTTATTTTAACATCCTGAGACCCCGTGTCAACAGTACATTTTTGGCTTCGCTATAGGCTATGTCACAAAACAACATGTCACTGATCTCAGTTGAGTTTGTCTTTGGGAGAAACAGAAACAAAACTACATCTGGTAAGAAATGTAATTAAGTTTTTACATTAAAACCAGTTTGAGTAAAATGGTATAGTCTCTAGTTTAATCCGATATTCCATTTGAAAAATATCATCGATATAACGAAACGGACCGCCGTTAAAGACAATGAACGTGTACATGAACTATCGGCTCATTTTCCTTAAAATAACATATATTCACTGCGCATTTTCACATTGAGAGTCAATGGATGCATCCAAAAGCTGGAAAATGTTGCTTTCAGAGGCTTTTTATGGTGTTAGGATGAGAATAAGGTGCATTTTGGACTGTTCTGAGATCAGTGCAGACAGACAGCGCATTGGGAGCATTCTATAATAGAAGTGCATTCACCCCAACCAAAAGTTCAGTTTCAGGCTGCAGATGATGTATGAACCACTCTACTTGTTTGGCAGACATGGGACAATGATAATCAGTACATAGATTCAGAATTATTCATGCAAAATGTAATTTTAACATGGTTGGCAGTGACTGGAGAATGCTGGCCATGACTTTGAATCAGAATGATCTATTCTAATTTCTGATGTAATGTCTATAATGTCTAAGATACATGAATAACCAACACTAACCAGTAACAGTCACGCTCTTGGTCCTACACTTGTTGATTTAAATGTCCTTAAAACCAGATAAATTCACTATTAAGACTTACTTTCAGAGAACAATCTTGAAAATAAAAAATAAATAAAAATAAAAGACATTTCTTGTGAAATTTTTTGATATTAAGTTATTTTGATAAGAGAAACTTTTCAAGCAGTGCAAAATTTAGTGGGATAACAATCAAGATCAACTTATTTTGAGGATTATATTGTAAGTTAATTGACCAAATTGAAAATACAAAAAAACGTCCGGAATAATTGGCTTAAAACTGCATAGTAAATCTTACATTTTTGTTCAAATTTGCTCAAATGTAGTTTTAAAAAAATAATAATTTTAAGTTCTCTGTAGGTGTAGTTGAAATGTGTAGACTATTTGTTTGCTTGTTTTTATTTACTAAACGTATTTTATCTTATTCCATTGGTATTTGATTTTTGTTACTTAGGCTTAAACCACTTACAACATGTTTAGGGACAAGTGCACGGTCAGGTCAGAGGTCATTATAACTGGAGCATGGCACCACACTGGCGCCTCCACACCAGACACCCTTTTCTGGCATGTGGAAAGTAGACGTTTGAATACCATCTCATATTACAGCCTTTAATCCTTTTTTTAAGGCATGTTTTTTTTTCTTCACAATAATAAACCAGAGTGCTGATTCCTCATATTCCAAGTATACAAACTAAAGGTTTATTTTTCCAGTGAGTACTTCGCAAATCAGGATATAACCAGGCTAAAACCAAACTGAATGATTTTTGACGACTGTTAAATTCTGCAGACAGCTTCAAAGCTTTCTGTGGATGCTCAAAATGAGCAAAAATTCAGTTTGAGCCTCAGTATAACTCACATGATTTGTGTAGCTTTCATAAAAATGCAGCAGAGACAATGGCTTGTTGTAACATGTGCAATACATCTGAATGCAGTTGTTATTAACTGCATTACTTTAGTGATTCATTTAACATGTTGCACCTTTCAGTGTTTACATTTCACTGCAGGTAATGAGATTTCATTTTACCATTCGAGCGGCCTGGATATGGTCCATTTCTAGGCAGTTCTGTCTCAGTTAAAGGGTTTAACAATTGAACAACTCCATGGCAAACTGCCTCAATAAATAGTGCTTCTCTGTCAGACCAATCCCACCCAGCAGGGCAAATTACTACCCCTGTTGTTGTTATCGAACAAACTGCTATGCTGCTAAGGTAGCAAAGAAATTAACCATTCTCTTTCAACTCTTATACTCTTGTACCTTTCATTTCTTGGCATCTCTGAACTTGGCTTTCTTTCCTATTTGCTTAAAGAACTGAAAGAAGGTTCAGAAGTGAAGAGGATACTCACAACAATACCGTCCAGCCATGCAGAATAAAAGAATAAAATACACCAAAAACTGAGAGCAAGACATCCAGGATTTAAATACCCCTGAACCGGCCTTCTTTTCACCATTAACATCAGAGTCACCCAAAAATGAAAATACTAAATATTTTGAACATTAAGAATTGTAAATTTTTTTTGGCATATTAACATTATTTTGCTGAAAAGTAGGCTACATGACTATGGCAATATTTTTGTAAAATTATTGTGGCAGGGCGGAGGGTGGGCAAGGTCGTGATACTTCACAACCAGCCCCTAATCAGGCTAATTAGCCCTCAAGAGGGATAAAGGCTGACTGAAGATGGCAGTGCGACAGAGAGAGAGAGAGGGAGAGATTTACGGACAGATGTCTGACACCTTTGAGTGTTTGTCTATTTGTTTTGTTTTTCATTGTCTTCAAGCCGGTTCTCGCCTCCTTCTTTCCATTAATCCCTTTACACTGGTGCCGAAATCCGGGAAGGAGGAGGGATGTAGTAGAGTCCTCGTCACTTCCATCCACCCCAACGGAGCAGCCGTCTGCCGGGGGACGGAGAAGCCCGGCCTCCTGAGACCAGAGGTACGAAGGGATAAGGGGCTCCTAACCGACCACCTGGAGCGGTCAGGGCCGCTGCCAGGGGCGGAGGAGACCCCTACCAGCCGCTGAAACGTGGCGTGGTCTGAGACCGCTGACCACATACGGGGAGGGGCTCTTGGCCAACCGCCTGGAGTGGGAGAACCGCTGCTAGGGGCGGGGGAGACCCAATCAATCCGGGGAGGCACGGCTGTCGTCCACTAGAGGGTGGAGGAGTGGCCGAGGACCAAGCTAAGGCGTATCTGTTTAGATGAAATTATGGATCCTCTGACTTAAAAAACAAACACTTTTGAGCCATTTCAGAGCAAATACATAATTATCGAGATATATATATATATTTTTTTTTTTCGCCATTCCTATTTTCTGGTAAAAATATCAAAACATTCTTGAAATAAGATACATTTACTTGACAAGTAAAATGGCATAACATAGTCTTGTTTTCAGAGGATTATGCTTAAGAGAAGAAAAAAAATTGTTTGCCAATGGGTTAGAAAAATAAAAAGTTTACTTTGGTCCTAAAATAGGATTCATTTCCTTGCAAAATATAATTTCTGAATATAATTTTTGAAA
The DNA here is from genome assembly GCA_032164185.1 of Moxostoma hubbsi. Lineage (NCBI taxonomy): Eukaryota > Metazoa > Chordata > Actinopteri > Cypriniformes > Catostomidae > Moxostoma > Moxostoma hubbsi. Next base: position 47,729,442 of record JAVLUX010000010.1, read on the forward strand.
TGTGAAATAGACATGTTGTCACGAGATTCACCTGTTCTTCGACGCTCTGTCCTGAGGGTCTGAACAGGGATGAATCGTTACATGTTTGGTGGAACATAGACTCTTGAGGATTTAAAGTATCTCTTTCAGTGTATAGTGATACCATCGCTTTGAGTGTGAGCCGGCTGTTGCGTCATTCTGTGATATGAGGTCATATCTCGCACATCCTAATGGAAATTGAACCAAATCACAGCTCAATTCTCATTTATGACCGTGGCCCATGGCAAACGAATCTCTGAGCATTTGAAATGACTGATCAATGTAAATACACCTGAAATTAAGTACTTCGCCATGCTGGAACTTGATGAAGAAAACCCATCATACATACATACATATGCCCATAACTCCAATTTTAATTTACTGTCATTAACGTCTGTCATGAGTCTCCCAGATTAACAAGATATTAAATTGGTAACCCTTTAAGTAACATGACATGCTCACAAAGCAATAAGACTTTAACTAGAATTTATGATCAATTAAAACAAGAATTAAATTCTGGGCTTATCATCATTGCCATAAGGAAATCCATTAGGCAACATAATGATTAATCATAAATATTGTAATATTACACAGGAATATTACAGACAACCTAATTGAAAAAAGAAAAAACCTTCTGGATACTTAAAATATTGACATGCTTTAAATAAGTAAGTTACTCATATTGTATAGTTTCTTTCTAGTTAAATACAGTCAAATAAAGTACAAATTGATTAAAATCTGTAACATGCAATTTTACCAGCAAATCACATCTCATTTCACAGGTGTATCATTTTTTATTTCTTTTATTTTGTTTTTACAAATGTATGACTAATGTAAGCCCTATCGAGCCAATCAAATATCAGTATCCTGCATAAAACACCATGTAGTGTATTCAGCAAATCTCAATAATCTCAATGTATTTCTTGAACCTGTCCCTCAACATTTTAATCATTAGACTCAAAAGTTATACGCACTTAAAGTGAGGTGGTCTGGCAAACACTGCAAAACCATTTCAGCTTTACTGGTGCAAACACTATAAAATAAACTGTATTACTTAAGCTGTGCTGGATATAGATCATTAGATATGAAGGGTGAATGATCAGACTCTTTTTAAGGAGGCATCCCTCTTTTTTTCAGAGGTCAGTATTAGTGATGCACCGAAATGAAAATTCTGGGCCGAAACCGAAAATTCAGGATGCTTTTTTTTTTTTATTTTTTTTTTTAAATATATATATATATTTTAAAAATATAATTCTATTAAGATTATACCTTTTAATTAATTTCATGAATTTAATTAATCCGAATTGAAAAAATACAAAACAATAAAATGATCACACTTTTATTGAAAGTAACGCACCAAAATTGGACAGAAATATATTATAACAATATTAAATATATTATTCTTTATTCAGTTCTTTAACAATCAAATTTAACAGATTGGTTTTTTTACCAATTATCCAAATAATGTAACGTTCTAGAAAACTCTAGTGATATGCAAAACAGCAGTTAAGTAATGAACTTAGCAGATCTAGGCTAGCATCTTGCAAATACAAAAAGTTTAAATATGCTACACAGTGATTTTAATGATAACAACAGGCAAAACACAGAATGGCAGAGGGCCTCTATTCTGTTTATGTAAATGTATTTCCACTTTAATATAAAATGATTGTGCAAAACAACAGTGACAAAACAGCAGTAATAGAACTAAAACCAACCTCAACTGTGAATGACAAATGTAGCCTCAAGTGAAGAACAAAGTTTTGCAGGACTAAAAAATTTTAATGTAATTGCTAAACACATAGCAAATTGGACTGCTTTCTATTTAAGTAAAAGTGGCAAGTTTCTCTTGAAGAACAAAAGTTGCTCCACTTGCTGGCAGGAGAGACTGTTCCTCTTCTCATCAAGAACATGAGATGCTGCACTGAATAGTCTCTCTCTCTCTCTCTCTCTCTGTCTATGTGCTGGTGCTTGGGGCAGATAAATACCTGTGTGCAATCCGTGCAAGCAATGGAAAGCGATCTTTGTTCATGTACCAGTGGTCAAGAGGATTGTTGCGTTCGCTTGATATGACCATGAAGCGATCTGCTTCCGATCCGCAACTGCTTTCGGGTCTTGTATAAAGTATAACGTGTGACGAAGGGCACCCGGTGGAATTTCTGGTGCCCCCCTAGGGAGTTGGTGCCCTACGCAGACTGCTTAGTATGTGTATAGGGATCGGCGGAACTGCTTTGAAATGTTTCCACACAGCTAACATCGGCCTTTGCTTGGTTGCACCAAGATAATGGCTATCAATGGCTAGATCGACCGAGAGTGAAACCTGAGCACTGAGGGGGCGGGGAGGCATATATTTTCGGCCTTTTTTCAGTGGCCAAAAATTCGGTGCATCCCTAGTCAGAATATATTCCTAATGAAGCCATCTGCATATCTTCTCTCATGACACTTCACTATCACATATTCTTCTTAATGCGAATGATCAGTTGGGAAGATCGTGCTTCAGTGTAATGCAATAATGGAGTCTGCTTCCAACAATGTAATGTTTCTGAGGAAGACTGATCGAAAGAGCATGCATAACTCTTCACCCATGAAAAACTCAATGTGCAAACCCTTCTTTCTGAATAATTCATGATATGTGTTTAAAAAAAAAACATTTCTGAGTTGCTGCAAACATTTTTCTCTGCACTGATAGTCCCAAAGGTGATGTTTAGTGAAGTGATATCACACAATGAGAAACATTCCTCTGTTTTATCACATCCTTTGCCATTTATTCAAAACACACTTTCAGATTAATTTAAGGTGGAGAAGAGAGTAAAAACATTTACAGTGAAGAAGATTTAAAAGGTTCTAGATTTGTCTCTCTCGTCTGCCTGAATTCTGCATCCACTCTAACGGCATGAAGAGATTAGAGATGCTCTACAAAGAAATCTGCATAATTAGATTGCAACGAAGGTTAGCGTGACTTTCTTAACTTTAAAGACAACTTTGGGGCAAACAAACAACTGAATTAAAAAAAACTGACAGATAACAACCTAATTTAGCTGCATATTTGTTATCTGGTGTTACTTGAGTGTGTAACTAACTATGTGTTGAATGGTACTGGTTTATTTATGTATATCATCTTATGCATGCAAACACTTCCATTGCAGATTAATTTAAATGTCGAAAATATTGCTGAAAGTGCTCTGATGGATCTGGCATTTACTTTATCTTAATTAAATAAATGGGCAATTTTTTCTAATTGGAACTTGAGTTATAGAACAGCAGTTTTCAGAAAGATGGATGGATGGATGGATGGATGATCGACAGACGATCAGACAGATGGTTGGATGTTTTAGAGGGACGGGTGGACAGACAGATGGATGGATGGATGGATGGATGGATGGATGATGAAGAGGGATAATTTGGACAAAACGAATTGATGGATGGATGGACATTGAAAAGGAATGGATGGACATACTAATATATATATATATATATATATATATATATATATATAGATAGATAGATAGATAGATAGATAGATAGATCGATCGATGGATGAACATAAGAGGAATGGATGGACAGATGAATAGATGGATGATGGATGGACAAATGATAGTTGAACAAACAGATGGATGGACAAATGGATGATGATAGATGGACAATGAAGAGGGATGGATGAATGAATGGATGGATGAACAAACAGATGTATGAATGGATGGACAGATAGATGGATTTAAAGATGGACAATGAAGAGAGTTGGATGAGTGGATGGATGGATAGAAGGATACATGAATTTTTAGCAGATACATTAGATGACAAACATTTTTTTAAGACTAAATTTTTTTTTTATGACAATTTTTTTTTTTATTGATTCGGTTGAACTGTTTCGCAGAGCTCTTGTAAATCAACCGGCTCTGGGAGTAGCACTATGATGTAGTTCATTCATTATGGTGGAATCATAAACAATGCAACATTTGATGTAATGTTTCTAACCTAATTAAAAGCTTAGTGATAAATAGCGGTATTTAACAAAACAATGTTCTAATAAGCAACTATGTTTCTACATAAACTACTAAACTATTATGTGTTACTTCATACTGTACTTCATATTACCAAAAAAATTTAATTCACACAATGACAATACGACTGTAAATATGATGTACTACTAAATACTATAAATGAGTGATAACTCGTAAATTGAGTAATAAATTGAGTAATCTGCCTTTTGAACCAACTGCTCGAATGATCTGATTCTTTTAACTAAATCACGAAAGTGATAAATGAATCACCTAGTTTAGCTTTATGGGGGGGGTTTTTTTCTTCAATTTTATTTACTCTGTGTTTAGCAGCAAAAAATCGGTTAAATATTGCAGGATTGCTTTTGATGACAATTTTAATGTGGTTTTATCTCTTTCTCCCTTTCTTTTTCTGGTGTGTGTTCACTACAAGTATGATATTCAACACTACAAGTATACTGTCTTCTTCTGTGGTCATACAGTAGTATGCCTCTCTCTTTGTCAAACAGCTGGAGAGAGAACAGCTGAAATTTAGTTTTCAGTAAAGCAGTAAGAAAAATAGACATTTTAAACATTTTAAACTGTGATTCTGCTGCAATCATTAAAATGTAATGCTAGTAATTTAAACATATTGTTAAGAAGTGCCACACTTAGAAAGTGAAACAGCGGGAATATGCACATGTGATAAAGACAACTCTAATTGATTGGCTAACACTGAGAAAACCACTCCCTAAACAGAGTTGTTGAGTATTTATCATAATTCATATTTAATAACTGCACATTCTGATCACAGCCAAGAGTCGCCCACTCATCCCTCAAGCATCAGGTCCACCTTCTGTTTTTTCTCTCTGTGTCTGTCTATTTCATTCCTGATAATTTGTCTGTACTGCTGTCGTGTGGACACGACAGCAGTAATTTTACATACCCATCTGGACATATGTGCAAATGGGGGCGTTTTTAGCCAACCACTGTAATTTTCACAATATACTTACAGTGATTTTGCTGGCAATGTTACGTTAAAATAACAGCTCACCAAAAAAAATGTAATATATATATATCTCAAACTAATTCACCCAAAAAGTAGTCATAGTAAATATTTGAGCTTATTCAAGGATTTTATTACTTTAAGAAACTTTGTAAGATTACTTACAAAAGATTGTTTCATTAGATTGTGTCGTTTTAACAGCTGCTCTAAATTTAAACTTCAATAGCAAAAACAGATTTCCGTGTCAGTTTCAATGAATTGATAAGTAACTCTGATTCAACAACTCACTTGCATCAATATTAGTCTCTTAGGTGCATTTTTCATGAATTGAAAAGTTTTAGTAAAATATATATGTATAATATTGCTGTTTATGTATTTTTGTATTGGCGCATGTAAATATACTGTATATGATAAACTACACTTCTTCCCTGTGTTTCTTTAATCAAATTTGAATTTGCCTTCATTCACATTCATACATTAAATGTTTTGAATCTTCTTGGCAACAATGGCTGTATGGTAAATGATGGGTCCACTGATCAGGAAAAAGGAAATTCAGAGCAAATGAATAAATATTGAGATATACATCAAGTATTAAGTTATATTGCAGAGCCCTAAATATGAGCAAACAGTAGAGTTTACCGCTGGATTTTTTACCTAGGCTTTTTGCTGACCCACAGACAGAAACACTTTCACACATATGCAGTATTCTGATGGTGAATTTAGCTCCTAATAGTGTTAAACGTCTCCTGCAGGTGTAGAGTATGTGGCAGGTAACCCAGTGTGATGTTGAGGAAGGAGGTGTGTTTTTGCCCTGCTGCAGTGCACAGCTGATGGAGAGCTGAGTAATTGATATTTTGCTAAACTCTAACTCAGTGCAGTGGGGGACAGGAACACTGCCAACCACTGGAAACTGAACCTATGCCATGGATCAGCAACTGTGTGTGTGGGAGATGCAAATGGAAATTGTATACTGTAACTTCAGACCACTGATCTATTCTATACATTAGTTGATCTTTAGAAAGGCCATTCTAATAGCTTCAAGACATAAGCAGGTGAATTACTGAAACTGGGAGAAATAAACAGATGGAGTCTGTCTGTGGAGCATGTTTGATGATAAGGAATGCCTTCACTGGGGAAAAAACATTTACAAATGTCCATCTATAAAAATTACCTGTCTACAGTAACTCGTCTATTTGTATGCAGGGAAAGTGATGCTATATGTATATAAACTGCATGTGCAATTATTAGGCAAGTGAGTATTCTGATCTTTTCATTATTTCCATGCACAACTCTAAACCATATAAACTTGAGTGCTTATTGGATTCAATCATTTTCAAGTGGTTTGTATTTGTGTAATGAAACAACTTATATCAAGTTGTGCATAATTATTAGGCAGCTTCATTACCTCAGGTGAAATGGGCCACAAAAGAGATTTAACTGACACTGAAAAGTCAAAAATTAAACTTTTAGAACCATCAGACGGATGCAACACTCTTGAAATAGCTAAACTATTGAGGCGTGACCACCACACAATCAAACGTTTTGTTGTGAATAGTCAACTGGGGCGCAAAAGACGCATGGAGAAGAAATGGCGCAAATTAACTGTAAAAGACTTGAGAAGAATTAAATGTGAATATACCAGGAACACATTATCCTCCAATGCTACCATATTCCAGAACTGCAACCTACCTGGAGTGTCCTGAAGTGCTCAGAGACATGGCCACGGTCAAGTTGAACCATCACGATTGGGCAAAGAAATACATGAAGACAGACTTTCACAGGTTTTATGGACAGATGAAATGAGAGTGACTCTTGATGGACAAGATGGATGGACCCGTGGCTGGATCATTAATGGGCACAGGGCACCACTTCGAGTCAGGTGCCAGAAAGGTGGAGGAAGGGTACTGGTGTGTGCTGCTATCATTAAGGATGAGGTAGTTGGACTACTTCAGCGAAAGTTGTTCATGAACAGATCAAGAAACTGACAGACTCCATGGATAGAAGGCATTTATTGAAAAGAATGGTGGCAATATTGGTCACTGAATATTTTAGAAAGGTCAAACATTTTATTTAGTTGTCATTTTATGTTACTTATTTGTTGCACCTACTCTAAAAATTGAGAATAAACAATTGAGAAGGGAGAAATTATTTTTGTAATTTAGTTGCCTAATAATTGTGCACACATATATATTCCCCTGAGAAAGACAAAACTCACTTTTTCTTTGTTAAACATTCAGGTGTGAGCTCAATCATATTTTGGATTGTGTTTGTTCAACATAAAATTAATCCTGAGGAATACAATTTGTATATATATATATTGATGTTCAGTCAGTGGAGATGTTGGTTTACAGGTTTTACATGTATGTTACTTATATGCTGTGGTACATAAGTTGACAATTTCTATCATTCCAGAATAAAGACAGAGAGGAGTGCTTACATTTCTGAATGTAAAAGCATGGAGTGCATTCATAACACAGACTTTCAATGTCTCTTACAAACACACACACATCATATTGGCTGTTTTGTCTTGAAAAGGCCTTGCACTTTTTAAGGTTTTGTTCAAGATGCTGATAAATTGCATTAAAATATCTCAGGCTCATCTCTTTCTTAAAGGAAAAATGTGTGATTGCAGAATGAATAGGTCTGTGAAATTCAAAGAAAGAACTTCAAACCAAAAAGAAGAGAGGGGACGAGACGAGACAAGAAGAGATGAGATGAGATGGACAGAAAAGAAAGGAGAAAAAACGAGATGAGTACATGAGACAGATTCAGACAAACAAGACACAATGAGAAGAGACAAGATGCAACGAGAAGACTAGACAAATAGAAGAAGAGATGAGAAGAAATTAGACAAGTAGAGAAGAGATGAGCAGATAACCAATAAGAGAAGAGATTATATAATCAGAGAAAAGAGAAGAAGAGACGATGAGATGAGAAGAGATGAGACAAATAGAGAAAATTTAAAAGAGGAGAAGAGCCTAGATAGATAGATTAGAGAAGAGAAAAGTCAAGAACATAGGAGACGAGACAAATTGAGAAGAGACAAGATGCAACGAGAAGAGACAAGACAAGAAGAGAATGGACTAGACAAATAGAAGAGATGAGAAGAGTGGAAAAGAGAAGACGAAATAAACATAGTACAGAAGAGACGAGCAGAAGAGATACAAGAAGAGTTGAGATTAACAGAGAAAAGAGGAGAAGAAATGAGACAAGACAAGAAGAGATGCAACGAGAAGAGACAAAATGAGCAGAAAAGAGACAAAAAAAGAAGAGATGAGATGAGACAAACAGAAAAATTGAGAAGAGTGGTGAAGAGAACAGATGGACAGAGAAAAGACGAGAAAAGACGAAAACATAAGAAACGAGACAAATTGAGAAGAGACAAGACATGATGAGAAGAAACAAGATTCAACGAGAAGAGACAAGAACAGAAGTGACTAGACAAATAGAAGAGATAAGATGTGACGAGAAGTGATGAGACAAGAAGAGACGTGATGCAACAAGAAGAGACAAGATTAATAGAGAAGAGACAAACAGAGAAAACTTGAGAAGAGAGGACAAGAAAAGAGATGAGTAGAGAAGAGATAAGAAATGAGATGAACAGAAAATAGAGAAGAGATGAGGAGTGAAGAGACAAAAAGAGAACAGATGTGATGAATACAGAAAAAATGAGAAGAGACAAGAATAAATGGATAGAGAAGAGAGGATAAGAAGAGACAAGAAAATAAGAGATGAGATAAAACGAGAAGAGACAAGACAAGAGAAGTGACTAGACAAATAGAAGAGATGAGATGCAATGAAAAGAGACTAGACAATAAGAGAAGAGACAATAAAAGACAAGACAAAATTAACAAAATAAAGAAGATATGAGCAGAAGAGATAAGACAAGAGATGAGATAAACAGAATAGAGGAGATGAGATGAGAAAAGAAGAGACGAGATTAACAGAGAATAGAGGAGATGAGACAAGACAAGAAGAGACGAGATGTGTAGACAAAAAACAAGAAGAGACAAAAAGAGAAGAGATGAGATGTGTAACGAACGGGAGGCAGTCAAGGCAAGGATGAAGGCAAGGAGTAGGACCCAAGTGCAGCTTTATTGAAGATAGTGGTGAAACAGGAACAAGACAGGAACTTGGAACATAGATAGACTATGGCTTGGACTCAAGAACATCAGGGTAACATCAGGCAGGGGTAAAGGTTACAACAATACAATACTTGACAAAGGTACAAGGGAAACATGAGGACTTAAATACATGAACAGGGGAAACAACAGCCAATTGATAAACAGGACCTAAACAGGATAATAAGGTGATAAACTAAAGCCAATGACAAAACTAGAACTGATAAACAAGCAATCAAACAATGAACCAATGAAAAACAGACACATGAACAAGGAGGGGAAACAGGACATGACAAGACTGGTTAACAGGAACATAAGAATGGTTTCAAAATAAGAGTGCAATATGGAATTAGACAAGTGCCAAAAACTTAGACAATATGGAGTGAGACAGATGCCAGAAACTTAAGAGTGAAGGAACAAAAACAAGAGACCACATGGAACGTTACAAGATGAATGGTGAAAAATTGAGAAGAGAGAAAGAGACTAAACCGATAGAGAAAATTAGAGAAGAGAAAAGACGTGAAGATCATAAGAGACGAGACAAATTGAGAAGAGACCAGATCCAATGAAAAGTGACAAGAAAAGGAGAGAAGGGACTAGACAAATAGAAAAAGACAAAGAGAGAAGTGAATAGAAGCGAGAAGAGACTAGACGTGATGAAAAGTGACAAGACGAGAAGAGAAGAAAATACAAATAGAAGAGATAAGATGCGGAGAGATGAAAAGAGTGGAGACAAGAAGAAGAGACCAGATGAATAGAGAGAAGAGAAGAGCAGAGAAGAGAAGGGAAAGGAAGAGAAGAAGAGACATGAAGCGAAGAGCTGAGACGAATAGAGGATAGAAGAGACGAGATGGATTGAGAAGAGAAGAAATGAGAAGAGAGGAGACAAGTTTAAGAGGAGATGAGAAGAGAAGAGAAGAGCATGAGAAAGACAAATACAGACGATAGGAGAAGAGAAAAGAGACAAGACAGGAAGAGATGAGATAAGAAAAGAAGAGACAAGAAGAGAAGAGAAGAGATGAAAATAGAAGAGACATTTATATTTATATGAAATTAAGCATTTGGCAGACACTTTTATCTAAAGCGACTTTCATTCGGTGCGTTCATGGTGCACATTTTATTAGTTTGTATGTTTCCTTTGGAATGAAAATAGGCAAGACAAGATGAGACAAGAGAACCTCTCTCTTCAACGTACAACTTGATTAACAGTAAACAAATGAATAAAAACCTTCAACAGTAACTTCACTCAGAAGCAGAACATAATTACAGACAATCCATTCTTATAAGCTTGTTTTGCTTCATCTTCATGCTTGGCTAATACTATTTGTTACAGTGCCTAGTTGTCAAAACACGTTCGGAAAAAAAGGAACTTTGGTAGAAAAGAGCCAGTCGAGAAAATTCACGTAAATATAAAAGTATGCCTGATCGAGGGCGTAACACCTAACCTACAAAACTGGTTCATGCACAGCTTCAGTCCACCTGCTGGTCTGGGGCTCAGAATAGAGACTTAAAGGCACTGTGGACTGAGGCAGCACAAGAGTCTGACCCACTTTCAAACACACTCGGCTTCATAAACACACACAAATCTGCCCTCTAAATGAATTATTCAATTCAAATGAGTGCAAACTGCAAAGATACAGTACATGACATAAGACAAATACCCTGATTCCTGCCATGGCCAAAAGTGCCTTTAGAAAAGGATGTTGAATTTGAGTGAGCTGTAACTCATGCATGCAGGCATGTTGGATTGAGTAGACTGAGATTTATCACCATGTAGTGCAGTGCTTCTATATTCCTCATGTTTCAACATGCATTCAGTGCTGCGTAGAGCAAGCACACATAAAAAGACATGTCATATCTATCTGTGTGTGTGTGCTGTAATCTACTGCAGGGTCACAGGGCCAGGCATAGAACGATCACTCAGTCAGAGCTGCAGGCACAAGTAATCTGCTCAAATGTGCCCTGAAATGAACTTGCATCTTTAAACACACATTCAAACACTCAATTCAGGCTTTGAGCAATGGCACCACAGTGGGGCTTACAAATAACGGAGGCCGCTATCAGAGCACCGCACTTAAGAGATCCAATCCTGTGGCAAAATAAACGTGTGTGTGTGTGTGTGTGTGTGTGAGATGGTGGGCTGATAAGCTTTATAATTTTTTCCAGAATAACAAATCACAAGAACAAAAAGACCACATGGCTAAAATCTGTGTGGTTTTTCGCGGTCAGTGTCCAAAGGTTTCAGTGATAAGACCGAAGTTCGGAAGGCCGAATTTCTATTTTAATCTCTTAAAACTTTCTCTCCTTTTGCCCCTATTTCTGTGTTTAATAATAAGAATAATATGTAGTTCACCAAAAATGTATATATCCCCCGGAACCCCCTTAGAGGACAGGGACGACATTTATTTTCAGAAATACTTTTGAGTTCCCTCGTAATATATATATATTATTATTATTATTATTATTATTTTTATTTTTGCATGTCCTTGCAATTCCTTTATACATCCCTTAAGAAAATTAACCATGGTTTTACTGAAGTAAATATATTTTAACCATAATATTTGTGGTAAAACCATAGAAAAAATAGAGTAAAACCCAAAGTATGGTAATACTTTCTCCAAGAAACATGGTTTGTTACTACAATAACACTATGGTTATTAGTGGTACATGTACCATGGTCGGTTCTTACCACAAAAAATGGTTACATGGTTATTGCAGGTTTATATGGAACCCTTTAGAGGACAGGGTGGAATTGTTTTTTCAGAAATAGTTTTGCTTGCCCTCACAATGTGTTTTGCTTTCCGTCAAGCAAAAACACAAGTCTTGTGTTCAGTCACAATAGATTTGGGCTCCCTCGCAATAAATTTACTAGATTTACTACAGTAACCATATTTTAACCATGATATTCGTAGTTAAACCATAGCAATATTACAGAAAACAAAAACTGTAGGAAAAATCATAGTTTTGTGGTATTTGTGGTTTTATTACACCAATATAATAGTTTAACAATGGTTTTTCTAAAGTAATATTGTAGTAACCGTGACTGTTGTAGGCTAACCATGTTCTGTTTTAGTATTTTGTTGTTGTTTTTTCTTAGTAGAAACCATTGTTTTACTTTAGTAAAAGAAGTAAGTTAGATGTAGCTCAAAACGAAGGTTTGGGAGGAGCCTGATCATTCAGACCTGTCAGTCACACCACTAGCATATACACAACATTAAAACCACCTGCCTAATATCGTGTAGGTCCCCCTCATGCCACCTAAACAACCTCTGAAGGTGTCCTGTGGTATCTGACACCAAGACATTCGAGTCCTGTAAGTTGCGAGGTGGGGTCTCCATGGATCGGACTTGTTGGTCCAGCACATCCCATAGATGCTCAATCAGATTGAGATCTGGGGAATGTGGAGGTCATGGCAACACCTTGAACTCTTTATTATGTTTCTCAAACCATTCCTGAACAATTTTTGCAGTGTGTTGCATTATCCTGCTGAATGAGGCCTCTGCCATCAGAGAATACCATTGCCATGAAGGGGTGTACGTGGTCTTCAACAATCTTTAGGTAGGTGATACAAAGTAACATCCACATGAATGCCAGGACCCAAGGTTTCCCAGCAGAACATTACTCAGAGCATCACACTGCCTCCGCCGGCCTGCCATCTTCCCATAGTGCATCCTGCTGCCATCTCTTCCCCAAGCAAACAACGCACACACACCCGGCCGTCCACATAATCTAAAAGAAAATGTGATTCATCAGACAAGGCCACCTCCTTCCATTGCTCCACGGTCCAGTTGCTCACGTGCCCATTTTAGCCACTTTCATTGGTGGACAGGGGTCAGCACGGGCACACTGAATGGTCTGCGGCTAAATAGCCCCAAATGCAACAAGCTGCGATATGTGACACCTTTCTATCAAGGCTGTACAGTAGCTCGTCTGTGGAATCGGAGCAGATGGGCTGGCTTTCCCTCTCCACACAGATTGATAATCCTTGGGCACCCATGACCTGGTCGCAAGCTCACCGGTTGTCCTTCCTTGGACCACTTTTGGTAATTACAAACCACTTGTCAAAGTCGCTCAGATCCTTACGCCTTGTCAATTTTTCCTGCATCCAACACATGAAATTCAAGAACTGACTGTTCACTTGCTGCCTAATATATCCCATCCATTGACAGGTGGCATTGTAACAATATACTAAATGTTATTCACTTCACCTGTCAGTGGTTTTAATGTTGTGGCTGATCAGACTATAAGCAGCCAAGAACCGTAGTCCCAGGACAATTCTTCCGGCATCCCGCCTCTTCCTCATCTTCATCTTATTCTCCAGTATTCTAATTTTCCTTACTCCATTCTGTAGGGGGGTGGGGGTGGTTGGTCTGGAGCTCAAATCACATCTCGAGCCAAGGGCTGGATGAGGGGGCGAATTAGTGAAGTAGCCATGTATTTTTGGTGGAAACCATGGTTTTAATACAGAATAGTGTATACATATAGTAACCATTCTTTTACTATAAATTAACCATGGTGATTATTGTGGTTACTATGGGTTTACTACAAATATTTGTAGTAAAACAATAATAACCACAAAATTATGATTTTTATCACCATAGTTTTAATTTTCCTGTATTATGACTATGGTATTACTATGAATATCAAGGTTAAAATATTGTTACTATAGTTAAACCATAGTAAATTTATTGTGAGGGAAGGCAAAACTATAGTGAGGGCACGTAAAACTTATTGTGAGGGAACTCAGGCTATTTCGAGGTTCTCTAAGGGGCTCCATAGGTTTACTATAGTAAAACCAAGGTTATTTTGAAGGGGCACTTTTATTTATTTATTTTTTTTAAACATGGTTTTAAAATACATACCACATATTAACCATAATGTTACTATTGTAAATCTGTAGTAACCATTTTCATTTTATTTTTTAGGCAGAATTTTTATAATTTTTATTAACATTGTTTTGGTTTTCCTGTATTATTACTATGGTTTTACTAATAATACCATAATTAAAATCTGGTTACTTAAGTAAAACCATGGTACATTTTCATAAGGGGTGAATAAAGGTGTTGCAAGGGAATCCAAATCATTGCGAGGCAACGCAATACTCAGAAAGTACCGATATAGTAAATGTAGATTTTTTTTGGAAGAAATCAAAAGTAGAGAAACAATAACGACAGTTCAAGCTCCAACAAGGATAAAAAAAACATTATAAAACCCTATAAAAGTAGTCTTTATGACTTGTGCTCTACACTATATTCCTAAGAATAATATGTTGATTTCATGAAAGATTTTCACTTTTTAACTCTGTAACATGTTTACTTATAATTTAACTAGTGAATATTTCCCCAAGCAAATTAGAGCAATTATAAGTGGATCCTTGCAGTTAAAACGAAACTTGCATTACTATGTCCACCCATGACCTTTTCTAACCCATCCATGCTCAACTTAGTCAGACTACCTGCTGAATCTAATCACCTGACTTCCTGCTTGACAAATTCTCCAAATGGTAATTATCTGAGCACCAGGGCACAAACTTAAAAAAGAAACTGTGTCTGCTGCCAGTGTTTATGGTATGTGATTGTATATCTGCTCCATGTCTTATTGCGCAATTCACTCCTGCAAGAGCATCAGTTTGAGAGAATGAGAGTAATCTTACCTTCCAGTACAGTGAGTTTAGCGCTGGTGTTGATTTCTCCCATGCTGTTGGTTGCCGTGCATTCGTAAATGGCCTCATCTCGATGCGTCCGTAATGGCTGAATCCTTAACACTGAGCCTGAGCCATCATCAAACACTATCACCTAACAAACAAACGGATAAAATTATATAGTTCAGCGTTTCTGAGCATTCAACTCATTGTTGAGTTCTCAACAATATCTCAAACTGTGCTCATATTTGCCAATATCCAAACATCAAGAAATTGTGATTCTAACTATATAGAGACTGATTCCAGTTAAATGTTATTTCTTTGTGGTTATTAGCTAAATTATAACAGAAATGAGTAATTTTGACTGCTTAACTTGAGCACCAAAAAAGTGATAAACCCAGTAGGGAACAAACTTACTCACTTTTATATGACAGCAATGTCAAAAATATAGCGAGATCAAATCATGTATAAACACAGGATTATCGTTACACTAAAAGAGAAATATCTGCATTGAGTGGCTGAGACACAGAGGGTTTAAGTGAAAAGAGATGCTGGTACTGTCAGACGTCGTCTCGTTCACGCTCAATCAGCTCTGTTGACAGTGTGAGGGCGGCTCATCTCAGGGTGCCCTCATGCCTGGGTTGCCGTCAACCTCTCCCTGTTTTTATGTTGACTGCCAAATCAAAATCAACCTGAGCGCTCCTGCTACACTGCTAGAGCACCGTACTGACTATAATGGTGGAAAAGACAAACGCAACATTCTCTAGAATGAGAATATTTAGGGACATTTTCATTTTAATAGAATATTCAATTTATGCTTTCAGTAAAGGTTTAAAAAACAAAGTTTATTATTTTTTATATTTTCATATTGTCATATTTAAGTTTTAGACCATTTTCACCCTCACTGTGACACTTACAATGAAACAGACTAAGAACTTCTATATGTAAAAGACCTCCATTAAAATGGCTAATCTCTGTATAGTCACAGACTATTTAGCAGAGATGGGCCAATTCTATTCAAATGAATGGGAGAAATTGGAACACCCAACAGTCAACAGATGTAGAAAAGGAAGTCCTGCTTTACAAATAAAAGAGCCAATCACATTTTAGATACAGACACCACCTGCCAATCAATTCGAGAATGTGCATGCGCATTAGCTATACAATACGGGAAAATTTTGTTTTTTAGTGTAATCTGAGGTAAAGAAACACAAATTATTCTACAAATTTGATCAGATTAGATGTGTAAGGTACGTTACATAGCACCGATAGTAAATGGCCATTTTGCGTTTCACCCTCTGGTGCCACTCCTGCAAACAAGACAAATTAACTATTTAGAACATTAGATTTGACGCCCAGTGTAGACAGGGTACAAATGGTAATTCGAATTTTGGATGTGTCCCAAGCACTGAATGATGAATGATTTACAGGCCATTAGGACTGATCGCATCCTTGAGCTAAAACAGACACTTCACAACGAATAAAGATATCCGTACGGTGCACATATTCGGAGTGAACGGCACCTTGGGTGGAGGTATCTGGCCTCGCAGTGGCAGATCACGTGTAACAACACCTGCACAGGATCGGTACATCCAAATATCACACCTGCGAGACAGGTACAGGATAGCAACAACAACTGCCCGAGATACACCAGGAACACACAATCCCTCCATCAGTGCTCAGACTGTCCGCAATAGACTGAGAGAGGCTGGACTGAGGGCTTGTAGGCCTGTTGTAAGACAGGTCCTTACCAGACATAACCGGCACAAACGTCACCTATGGGCACAAACCCACCTTCACTGGAACAGACAGGACTGGCAAAAAGTGCTCTTCACTGACGAGTCACGGTTTTGGCTCACCAGGGGTGATGGTCGGACTCACGTTTATCACTGACGGAATGAGCATTACACCGAGGCCTGTACTCTGGAGCGGGATCGATTTGGAGGTGGAGGGTCCTTCATGGTCTGGGGTGTCACAGTATCATCAGACTGAGCTTGTTGTCATTGCAGGCAAACTCATCTCTGTGCGTTACAGGGAAGAAATCCTCCTCCCTCATGTGGTACCCTTCCTGCAGACTCATCCTGACATGACCCTCCAGCATGACAATGCCACCAGCCGTACTGCTCGTTCTGCTAGACAGGAATGTCAGTGTTCTGCCATGGCCAGCGAAGAGCCCGGATCTCAATCCCATTGAGCACGTCTGGGACCTGTTGGATCAGTGCTAGGGTCATTCCCCCCAAAAATGTCCGGGAACTTGCAAGTGCCTTGGTGGAAGTGTGGGGTAACATCTCACAGCAAGAACTGGTAAATCTGGTGCAGTTCATGAGGAGGAGATACACTACAGAACTTAATACAGATACTGACTGTTACTTTTGATTTTGACCCCCCTTTGTTCAGGGACACATTATGCCACATTATTGAATCTTTTTATGTTCATACAAATATTTAAACGTCCTAAGTTTGTTGAAAATAAAAGCAGTTGAATGTGAGAGGATGTTTCTTTTTTTTTGCTGAGTTTTGTATATACAGGATTGCTAATTTTTTTATAATAGACCAGCAGGATAGATGACCATCCAAGATCCGGTCACCCTATAGTGACCACGACAGGGCAGGACAGAGAGATTGTTTAAATTTGCCACCTGTACTGCTGCTGCAAATGCCAAAAACTGCATGAGTGGCAGGACATTGAAAGATAGGCTCTCCAATACTGGCCAGAGACCAGAATGACCTGTCAGACCTTCTGTCCTCACTCCACAAAAATGCCACATTTGACAGGCTGAAGCCGAGCAGTAGCCACCACAGACTAGTCAGCAGTGGCATGAGTCACTCTTCAGCCTCGTCAATGCCAAAGCAGACAGAAGAGAGGTGTGATGATGCCTATATGGATTCAGAGCAATGGTGTGGACTGGCATACGTAACATGGAGTACGTTTTAAAGATGACAGTTGGTATCGAAAGCAACATCACAATCCACTTATTACAGGCACAATTCACCTAGAACAGCCTGACTTTAGACATCTTGCTCAAGGGCACAAGAGTAATAGTCAGTGTTTACTGCACCGCTATTCAGGATCAGCACTGTGCCACTGTTGACTCTGCAGTGCCATGGCACAACATACTGTATATGGAGACTAGATTTAGTTGCTACACTTTTTACTTGAGTGAACATTTCACTCATACTTTTATAATATAGTTGACCCTTGACTTAATGTATGCCAGTGTGGTTTAATAGTAATCACGTTTACCCGAAATCTATAACAAAAATATAATTATAGTGAACATTTGCTTTGGAGGGTAGAATTCACATTTTAATTTTTTTCATATGTAAGAGGGTTTTGAACTTGATGTTTGAGTAAACACACATTTGCGCAATTGGACTTTTTACTCCAACTCTTAGAGTTACTGAGATATACTGTAGCATTAATGACAACTTCCCTATGTGAAAACTAGCCCAGGTCCCCAGCTGCATATCAGCTGTATTGTAAGCTTGTGAATTGTACGTTACAAGAGAGAAAGATTAATTATATATTTTACAATAAATAGATAACACATCTTTCTTTTGCATTGTTCTTGCTGGTTGCATGCAAAAACAAATAACAGCACTACCAGTATGGTCCAAATCACGAATGAATGGCTCTTTGTTCACTGAAGAACACTCCTTTGAGCCTATAAACCTTCTGGCCACCACTCTGGTCAACAGTCTTTTTCAATTATTTTCAAAAGTGCAATGATTAATATTATTATTTTTTTCTTTTTTGGAATCCCACACATAAAATATCCCTACTACTTGACAGTATCTTTGAAAGAAAGGGTCTTGAGAAATCACACCTGTCCCTGTGACAGCCCCTAGACTCTGCAAGACAACAACAATAAAAGGTCAGGGGAGTGCCCATGCTTTAAGCCAATTAAATGTGCTCTCTGCCATCAATCATTTTGTACATTTAGATTTGCTGACATCGGGATTGCTGGCATGTTTTTAAAAGGGTCATGACATGAGGAATCACATTTTCCTTGATCTTTTGAATATAAGAGGTAGCTGTACTATAAAAACATACTGTACGTTTCAGAACTCAAAATGTACTGCTTAATAGAAAAAGAGCATTTATTTAAACCCAGCTGCATAAACAGCTAGTTTGGAATTTGTGGAACTTGTGATGTCACAAGGACCAAATACATCGCATATGACTGCCATTTCAGCAAGCCATCAAAGCCTATTTTTCCATCATTGCACCCTTAGCCACGCCCACTGGCACTCACTCAGTCAGACAGGAGTGAGATGGGCCTGTCATGGGAGATTCATTCAAAGCGGACTTACACATACTCGATTTAAATGTTTTTATACATAAACATTCACTAGATGAATTGCATTGATCGTTAAAAGATGCAATGTCTGACTACCACCCCTGGAGTCAGGTCTCCTAAGCAACTAATGGCCCAGTTGCTAGGGAGTGTAGAGTCACATGGAGTAACCTCCTCGTGGTCGCTGTAATGTGTTGTTCTTCTTCTATGCGGGGTGTGTGGTGAGTTGTACACGGATGCCACGGAGAATAGCAGGAGCCTCAAAATGCGCTACGTCTAACGCTCTCAACAAGCTACATGATAAGATTGGTGGTCTCAAACACGGAGGCAACTGAGATTCGTCCTCCACCACCTGGATTAAGGCAAGTCACTATGCCACCACGACGACTCAGAGAGCATTGGGAACTGGGCATTCAAAATTGGGGAGAATAGGGGAGAAAATAAAAATAAATAAATAAAAGACGCCATGTCAAGTTATAACTCTAAAATAAAGCCCCACGTGCTGTTTCATCTTGCTGTTTGCTGTCTTGCTGTTGTGCTGTTTTGAAGGCGTCCTGGACTGTTTTTGAACCATTCTCTGCTATTTTTAAGTCTGTCTTTTGTAAAAAGGCACTAGATGGACGTCTTTGATCGCATTGATGTGTTTCCGCACAACACTGGTGATGTGCGCCATGTTATAAGAGCGATACAAGTCTCATTCTGCTGCTGCCACTGTCTGAGAGAAACACATGCTGTTCTATGTGTAAACAAACCGGGAAAATGCGAGACTTCGCTTTGGTGAAGGCCATCGTCTTTGGTCTGTTGAAGCAACCCAACATCACTGTGGATTGTATAAAGTTTGCATATTCAGAAGACTTCTGCCTGGACTGTATGTGTTTTCGGCTCATATCAGCATGGATTGCTTGTGAAACAGTCACAATTTGATTCAAGCTTTGCAAAGGAATTGCTATTGAAAGATGAGAAAGTTAAAATTGGACTATTGGACCTGAAAAACCGTAAGTAAACCAATTCAATTCACAAATGTTTCAAAAGTCATGACTGACTGACAGCTTATAGTGCTGTTTGATACATTCAGATTAAATATGTTGGGTGTACATTATGCGTTAACCCTGAAATGTTGCTTTATACTGTTTGTTGTGTAGCGTTTGTTCATTTTCTTCAGATTGAGTTTCAAATATGGCTGTATTGGAAGGGCTGCATTATGTTAGCCATTCACAACAGTGGCCATTTACACTGAAGACTTAAAGCGCCAGACAGCTTAAAACTGAGTGAGTCAAATCTTACTGTCAGTACATTTGGCCTTGCTGCTAATTAGACATACACTTCCCGGTCGTTTCACTAACTTATATAAAGTGTATTGTGGGTCAACTTGGGATGGAGCATGCAGTACTTGCAGACCACAAACTTAATTTGTACTCACCGTACTTGATTCCTGAGATTCGTATGTAACACATATGTGACGTAATGTCACATTACGTGACGACATGATCTTAATCAATGAGTGGTGCTGTATCATTATGCAATGCCTTACAGCATGTAAAGGTCAGTCAGAGGTGAGGAGCAGGAAGGTCCTTTGTTAAGTCAGATGAAATTTTCTGGTAAAGAAACTGGAAGGCTGGAAGGAAACAGGCCGATCTCACACAAAATGCATCTCTTTAACATGCACACAAAAACACACCTCAAAGCGTTGCGAGCTGACTTTCTTGCCCTTCTTCATCCAGGTGATGCGTGGTTTAGGCTCCCCGACCGCCTGGCAAACGAAGGATGCCACCCCTCCAGAGATTCCTGTCTGATCTTCAGGAGACTTAATAAAACTGGGCATGCCTAAGGGAGAGAGATAGAGAGAAAAGACATTAAAACAATTCTGTTGTGTTGTCCTGGTGAATACTAATAACATTCCATTTGAAACTCTGTTTTCAGTTTCCTAACATAATCACTTTCCAAATTATGCTCTAATGGAAGCGGTTTCGAAACACTTTTCTGTATTGGAAGATGCCGTTCAAATGTGCATGAGAAGTGTAAACGCAGTAAGTGTTTGAACAACATCACGTTTGATTATGATCCAAATAATGTTGCTCCAACTGAGCTGGGTCACACCCCTCATGGTTAGAAACAATAAATATGGGTTATATGATGAAATTCTATTTCCCCTATTACCATAGCTCTCCGGTTGGCTGTACTCTAGATATGTATAAACTGTTTATACGGCATGAGAGCTCCATCTCCGAGGATGTATCAGAAGCATAATTAAATGCTCTGACAGAATGTGAGTCATGGCAACCCAAACAAATTGAGCCCAGCGAAAGAGCGCCAGCAGAGGAGCGGAGTGCTGACGTGAACGTAATTAAAGATTCAAGCCATCCTGCACACCACAGGGAAGAACAGATATATCATAACGCTCTGCCTGCTTTGTTTGCCCCCGTCTCTGGCAATAGATGCATAATGCAAAGCCCTGCCCTCTCTCAAGACAATGTCTTTATTTTTTCGTTGGCAGGAACTGTCTTGGTACCGGATTTTGTGTGTGTGGGAGAGAGAGAGAGTCTATGGGACCTTGTCATTTTCCTTTCCTCTAATTATCTCGCTCACTTTGGCTCTCTCTCGCTATTTTCATGGCACTGATGTCAGCAAAATGGATGTCATTATGGTCAGCCTCCTGTGATGTAGTGTGTGTTCAGAATGCAGACCACAGCCAGGTTCTATATATAAAAACTTCTATTGTTTTTAAACAAAGATAATTATAATAACTACAGACTAACCTTATTCCAAACCCTACTTCTACTCCTAAAACTTTTTTTTTTTTTTTTAATGTTAGGATAATAAAATATGATTTACTTTACAGATTTTTTCCCTTCTTTTGAGCAGGGTAAAGAACTGAAATCCGGTTCATTTTTGTTCATTTTCTTTTTTAAATACCGCAACGGAATGATTTTCATGACTTTCGGTTCTGTTAATGGTTCTCCAACATGCATTCTTCCCCTGATGCGGACAGTGTTTCCTATGCTACCATTCAGACACATTGCAACACCGCTACTAAATCAGCAATGTGAAACATACAGTCCGACCAATGCAATCTGATTCACGATCAAATGACACTTATGAGCCGGTTCTTTTAAATCAACAGAGCGAAACAAACAGCATGGCCAGTGTAGTCTGAATCCTGAACGAATGACTCTTATGAGTCTGTTCTTTTGAATCTGCAGCACGAAACATCCAAATGTAATCTGATTCTCGATCAAATTACTCTTTTGAGCCGGTTCTTTTAAATCGTCAGTGCAAAACATACAGCTTGAACAGTGCAGTCTGTTTTCCGAACTAATGACTTTTATGAGTCAGTTCTTTTGAATCTACAGTGTGAAACATACATCGTGATCAGTGTAGTCCGATTCTCCATTAAATGACTCTTATGAGTCAGTTCATTTGAATCTACAGCACAAATGCTACCTCCCAAACAAATGACTCTTACCAGACGGTTCTATTCAGTGAATCAACATGTTTCGAAATGAACCAAGACTAGTTACTGTGTCAAGTGTATCACTTAAAGTGCACCTATTATGTTTGTTCAAATATTACCTTTCATGTAGCTGTTTGTGAATGTAAAAAAGTCTGCAATATTTAAAAAATCAAAGGGCACGCAATATTAATACGAGTTACTGACACCCAAAAGAAAGAACCGATTCTGAACAAATAAAAAGAGTCGTTAGTAATTCCAGACTTACTTCCTGTACTAACCTACAAAATTTGGTAACAAAAAACCAGTCTCTGGTCTGTTTACATGTACAGCCAGTGCACGTTGTTAGCATGTTAGCTGTTAGCCTCTGCTAACAGGCTAACTCACGTTATTGTCAAACTACACTGTGAGACTTTAATCACTGTGTAGTTTGTGAGTTTGTGAGAGTAATTACTGGATGGTTGTTAATATTGCAATGTTGCAAAGATTAACTTTATGAGTTTTGTTTTGGGCGTTCAAGCGAAAATTTGTTTTGCTTTGCTTCAACATGACCACCAGCGTCATTAAAAACACAAACCTGAGAGCAAACTTACAAGAATGTCTGAAAGTTTGTAGTCGAAAAAATGCATTTCTAAGCCTAGACATATTTGTTTGAATCGGAGTCCTCAATCAAAAAGTGTCATGAAGGAGGCTGAAGGTAGCTACACATACACACCCAGATACAGTCAGACAGAGAGTACAGGAGACCACAGTTCTTTGGGTGTTTCATTTACCAAAAAAGAAGTGGAAGAACCAGAGAGAAAAGCGGAGGAAGTGGAAATGTCTGCCACCCGTATTCTGAACAGGTGTGTGTGTGTGTGTGTGTGTGTGTGTGTGTGTGTGCGTGCGTGCGTGCGTGTGTGTGTGTGTGTGTGTGTGTGTCTGTGAAACCTTCATGAAAACAGTCGGTAGGTGTAACTTTCTCGGCCAAAATCAAGTAGTTTTAACCAGCAAGTGAGATGCTGGCTTCAATATAATGTTATCTGTATGATTTTGGACTGGTGCCACTTTATAGCGGACAGCTTTACCCGGTGCGATGCCAGATATAGAAACCAAGCGATCCACAGAATGCCCCGTAGCAGCTGTTTAGGACAAAAACTTGGATTACCGTAGAAGAGGAAATAAGGCTGGGCATAGAAATGCATCTATTTTTCAACTACAAACTCTTCAGACATGTTTGTAAGTTCTGCTTTCTGGTTTGTGTGCAGCTATGTTGTGTGGTTAATACCTCTGGTGGTCTTGTTGAAGCAAAACAAAATGCGTTTTCGCTTGAACGCCCCACCTCGTAAGCGGCAGCATAACTATTGTTGCTCTCGTGCAAGGAGCTCTAAAAATCGCGTGCAGAATCATGAACATGCACAGGAGATCAATGTTCAGTGAACATTTTCACTAAATAATACATTAGGTTTCAGTTTGTTTCTCACCAAACCTTATCGAATGCTTTCATAACAATCATGAGTCTGGTTGAATAATTTATTAGACTTCTGAATTATACTTTTGTGTTCTTTTGAAGCTTGAAGAGGTGGTCACTATAAACCACTATTGTATGACATCACTGAGCACATTTTTTTTTACATCTCCCTTTGTGTTAAGAAAAAGACAGAAAATCATATGGGGTTATAACAACACAGGGGTGAGGAAACAATTACTGAATTTTCATTTTTGGGTAAACCAGAACACCAGCATCCAAAACATAACATTGCTCAATCAAAAGCTTCAAGATTATCTGCTCCATATATTAACATCACTGAGCAAACACAGAGTCATGCAGAGGTCCACCTTCATCTCATGACTGATATATCCGAGGGCCACCTTGCCTGATGACCTCTGACACTTGATGTATCATAAAGGATAAGCATCACCGATTCACAGTCATGCGATGCCTGCTAGTTTGCTGGCCTACTGCATTATTTACAGTGTTGACTTTCATGTGTGTTCTTCAGGCAGAGAAAAGCAATAGCTGGCTCCTCTGGTGATCAATGCATTAACCCTCACTATACCTTACCTTACCTTACCTTACCTTACCTTACCTTACCATAACACAAAACAGAGCATTTTCATGTCATCTGCCAATCACAGTTGCATGAACAGCCTCTGAATGTCACTTTTTCTAAAAGAAAATCCCAGCCTCGTCATATATACCCCATTTTCACTCCATAAGTGATGTCTGCTTTGAGTTTCGGTCGAGTCTATTGCTCCATTTTGAATTTTAACACAAAATTAATCGATTTCTAGAATTAATAGATTTCACCAATTGCAAAGAAAGATCTCACGTCAACAAGATTTCATGCATGATGCAAACATTTCTAGTCCATGAAAAGAGGAGCATCGGTCTGCCGGCATACTGTATAAATAATTCATTACAATCTCATGATTTAATGATATAAAGTTTTAACTGGAGCTTAAAAGCACTTTGCAGACCAGCATTTGATTTAAATGACTATTTGTGTAATTGTCTTGGATGGATAAAGCTGAATGCAGCTGGATCAAAAGTCAAAGAGTGGAATGTATTTGTCTGTTTGTGAGAAGTGAGAATTAGCATGTTTGATTTAAGATTTTGAAGCAAAAACTTCCCTCTTAAAGGTGACGTGCAATTTCTGCGCCATTAGCAACACCTTAATGAATTCTGAAAATAATTACTTTTAGTTGTAACAGTTTTCTTGTAAACTCTCCCCATGTTCCAAAGGTCACAGTATTAAACTGGGAAAGTAAAAAAGTATTGTAACATTGAAAAAAAATTACATTTTACACAAGAACACAAACAAACCCGCTTCTAGCTATGCGTGATTTCATGCATTGCTGTTTTGTAAATTTAATTCATAATGCAATGGAACTGTCTGTAATTAACTTTATTTTTATTTTTAAAAAACTGTCTCTCACCATCCTCTTTTTTTCTACATTTTTCTGAGCAATTTGAAACTTTCTATTGCAACACTTTTTTGGTGTATTCAACATTTTTGTGGAAGATATTTTGTATAAAAGCATCTACTAGATGAAGAAATAGGGATATGATGATATGGTTACCACACCATTCGGTATGATATATGATATGAGGTTCACGATTCAATATAATCTCGATTCAATATAATAACAATTAAATGACCCAGTATGAGCAAAAAAACAAAACAAATATTTTTGAGAAAAAAATTTCACAAAATGCACATTAGAATTTCTCAGCAAAATTAAGTTATTTAATACACAATATAAATACTCTTGAGTTTAAACAATAAGAGTTGAGATCAACAAATAAGCCTTCAAAAATAGTGGGGTACATTCAGGCCGGTCATGTACAGAATAAGGTATAAATGTGTGAGTGTGTGTAAGTTCTATCAATTAATATTATGTCATGAAATTGTATATATAGTAATTATGATATTAGCTATACATTTTTTATATAATGTAATGTGTATAATTTACAAGTAATAACAATGAGTTTACATTCATTTGTTTTACCAGCGCTATAAAGGTAACTGTCACTTTAAAAGATCAACTCATCTCACAGTGTCCCGGTTTATTACCGTGAGAAGTTTTTTGGCGCATCTGTACTATTTGGGATTAAAATGTATAGTTCTTTAAACTTTGTTATCTGTTCAAGAACAGAAAGGAAATTAAAGCAAAAATGATTCAATAAAAGTGGAGTGTGTTGATTTAATCTTTGATGGACACATTACATCTTATGTTTTAACCTCAAGCACTTTTCAACAAATTAAGGCGATTTTACAGATAGTAAGTACAGGTAGTACTTACGTTTCTAAAATCAAAATTCTAGCATTTTAAGCACTTCAAGGACCTTGTGTTAACTCTGTAAACAGTGTAGAAAAAAAGCGCAGTAGTGGTAAAATCAAGTGATAGAGAGATTATGATGTTTGACGGGTCATTTAATTTATAAAAACATGGACAGAAAACAATGTTGCACATTTCAAAATATCGAGTTGTTGTCATTTTTTTTGGTCAGTGGTATATGAAAGTTCCATATGTATCATCCCATTCCAATGAAAAAATCAAAATGTTGCATTTTCAGCATTGTCACAATGGGTGCAATAGAGGCCATTAACAAGCTGTCTTTCCCCATCTGTCGCTCACTTCGATGTTGTGTCGAAGAAGCAACACTAGGGGTCTCTCTTGAGAGCCTCACGCATCTCTGAACTTGAGAAAAGGCCAATGAGAAATTGCCAGACAAAATTTGCATGTCCCGCCCCCGGACATACAGGTACAAATGGAGGGAAATGCATCTGTTCATTCAGAAATTTTCTTCAGAGCCGACCGGTTGTGTGATCAGCGAGCTGCTATTCACAAGGCCGTTCACTTCATCTCTATGGGCGCATATCAGCGGCTTTCTCCTTCTCTCCACAGCAGCCCCTGGGCGCTTCGACAGCGCTTTTAAATGAGAATGTTTTCTTAAAAGAGTTTATTTCTCTATAAGAGCAATACACAGCTGGCGTTGAACGTCCTTTTCAGGATGCGTCTTTTTAAAGATGTTTTTCCGCTCCTGTGTAGTTCCTGGTTGCGGTTGAATTTCTCTCCACTTCTGATGGTCATAAGAGCTGCCTCATGTGCCTGGGATGCGATCACACACAGGCAGTGTTTTATGAATGGTTCATGTTCTCAGTGCAAGAACACAGCCATGGCAATGTTGCGGTCACGGCTTTCTTCCCTCAAAACAAGAGAAAGCCACTTCAGCTGCCCCTCGCGTCTCGCCTCCTTCCTATGGGATTGGGGCTGGCGCAGCTGGCGATGAAGGCGATTTGGGGCATACAGCAGGCTCGGTTTCACTGGGTAAATCCCCATGAACCACCTGCTCCCCAGCACGCTCGTTTTGCTTTCGTCCGGGCTCGAGGTGAGAGCAGCTCACCTCACGGCCAGTCTGTTTACTCCCTCAGACCCCGCGAGCTGGATGATGATTTCGCCGCTGCATCGGAGAGCGTCACAGCAGCGTCTGATGCTGATGACTCGACTGGGCTGCCACCTCCGGGTCTGCTTGTCCAGTGTGAGCCTGACGTGCAGATGTCTGCTATGCTTGCCCGGACCGCCGTGAGTGCGGGGCGGGACCGGAACCCCCCCTCACAGCTAGACGATTGGTTCCCGGGTTAGGGTGCCGCTCACAGCCACACACCACCCCTGGTTCCTTTCTTCCCAGAGGTGCATGACGAGTTGAGGAAGCCGTAGAGGGCACTTTTTACTGCCCGAAACTGGCATCCTCGCTCCTCCGCACTCACTACCCACGACAGTGGAGCCGCCCCAAACTGTGACCAGGCCAAGGCACTTGAAGATCTGCACTTGGGTAGTCCTGTTCCTGATGTGCTGCAGGAACTGCACTCAATGACCGATCGCGTCCCCCGGGGCCACGAAGGTCACGGCGCCGGCACTTGGACGGGCGATGGCCACCCTTGTGGACCAGGAGTGTCATCTATGGCTGGACATGGTCAAGATACGGGAGGTAGACAAAGAACGCTTTCTCAAATGCCCCCGTCTCCCAGCTCAGTCTATTCGGCAGCACCGTTGACAACTTCACCCAGCAGTCCTCAGCGGTGAAGAAACAGACAGAGGCCACATCATGCCCCGCTGCCGTACCAGCGCAGGCCTTGCTCCGTCTGCTCAAGGCCATCCTCCTGCGGCTTCCAAATGTCAGCCCACTCCGCTTTAAGCTCTCTGCCCCAGCGTTGAGCACCCCGCCGGAAGTGCACGCCCCCTGTCTCCAGGGAATGAGACATGGAATGAGACATTTGGTTCGGATCTGGTAAGCTGATCACTCCATCCCCCGGTGGAGGGCCGGGAAGAGAACCTACAGTTAAAGGTATTTTCTGTGCCGCACCCCGTTCTCACATTCTCAATAATAGAGCAATTTCTTCTCCGTCCAAAATGCCGTCCACGCGGCAACCCGGCGCAACACTTCAGAAGTCCCGGTACCCTGGACGCAGACCCCCTGCATCCGGACCCACAACGGCTGCCCCCCGGCTGGCCGGTTCTGACGAGTCCAGAAGACACCTACATGGGACCTCCCCCTCAGTCACTACCCGCCCCCTGCCGGGTGTGCGGAGCAAGGTAAGTGCTTGAGTCTTCTCTCAGCACCAGAGCCTCTGGCTTTTTGCCTCCCGAAGCCACACTACCTGCCTCGCCCTGCTGCAAAGCTTTGCCAGGTACACTGAAAACGATCGTCCCCTTAGTGCCCCTCGCACGGAGCATGGACGCATGGCTTTCACTTCCCAACCTGTCGCGTTAGTTGGCCAGGACCATCCGACTCGCACCTCGTACCGCTTGCACCTAGCGCCCTTTCTCTAGGCTCTAAGACGCTCTAGGCCCCTCAGGCAAAATCCTGAATGGACAGACACATTTCCCTCCCTTTGTACCCACAATGTCCGGGGGTGGGACATGCAAATTCTGTCTGCCAATTTCTCATTGGCCTTTTCTCAAGTTCAGAGATGTGTGAGGCTCTCAAGAGGCTCTTCTTTGACACAACAGCTCATTCCCTCCATCAGGGAACGGAGGTTACAATAGTAACCTAGACATTTTCTACAGTCAGTTTACAATTTTAGTCAACTATTGTCATGGTGGAGCAACAGTAATGAGCAATACAACCTTGCTGAGCAAATTTCTGTAGTGTGTATATATAGCTATCTACCTAAATAGCAATGCTTGTTACCTCCACATTATTGACATTATGTTTCTGAATAAGTGTGCAGTAAGAGCCGACCACAAACATGCAACCAAAATCCCCTCTGCCCATTGTGAGGACACTGTTAATCTACCCCGCTGACAGATCACTAGATTAATGAGTATCAACACCTCTAAAACCAGCAGATCAACTGCACTGTTGTTTGTGTAGTAAGATTAGATGTAAGACGCACTGTTTACTGCCACTTAATGCCATTCAGTTTTTTTCTAGGAGTGCAAATAAACTATTGTCTTAGTTAATATGAGGTTGTGGAAACAACAAGTATAGTAATAATATATGATATATGTATATATAGCTATACAAGATCATAAAATGTTGTTTAATATAGTTAGATGAAGAAAGTTTCACACAGCAGGACACTGATGACAATGCCTAATTTCAAAATAAACATACCTCTTAAAGTGCAGAACTTTGCAGATGTTTTGAACAGATTAATTGCTCATATTTTCACTCTACGTGAGTTTGTTGCATCTTTATATCTGCAGTGTTTTAATTCCTGATCCAGATTATTCTTGAAGAATAAAAGTTCATTATTGAAGTGAAAAGCCCAATGCTTTGACAAGTGCTGTTTCTGCTATCCTTTAAACAATGTCTCATAGACTCAAATAACTACAAATTAATATTGTTCATTACTTATTTTCTACATTTGTATCAGGCGTGAACATTATTCAGCAAGCTGCACTTCTGTTTCCAGAAATGCTTTGCGGTATGAATAAATTATGCAAATGACCATGTACTGCTCTTATCTTTACTGTTTGCCAATTTTATTGAAGCTAATGTTATTGTATTTGCTATAACTTGCAGTTATTTGTCATTTTGTGATTATTCAGAGCTCATCTTATGCTTGATATGTTGTTTTTGGTTGTCACCATTATTGTGATTTATATGTCAAATAATGAGGTCCACGCGAGGTACAGAGTCTATTCATTAATATGGATATGTACTCTGACATGTAAGTAATTTTATAATAAACGCCATTACATTATTTCAAAATAAAAGGTATTGTATTGCAGAGTTTCTAAAATTTTTGCGAGGTCCACGCGGTCATGTTTAATCCCAGGGCTTCCCACAGGGTGTCTATATTGCCTGTGGGA
The DNA here is from genome assembly GCA_032164185.1 of Moxostoma hubbsi. NCBI lineage: Eukaryota > Metazoa > Chordata > Actinopteri > Cypriniformes > Catostomidae > Moxostoma > Moxostoma hubbsi. The sequence continues at coordinate 47,759,754 of JAVLUX010000010.1, forward strand.
TGGGCCACTACTTGTTTTCTTTTCAAACCATAGACTATACTTATTTAGAAACATTACTGCTTTTTCAAAGTATAATTTTTTCCCAGCTGAAGTGCTTCATTTTTCTAAAAATAAATGAATGAACTCTAACGTGAGTTACAGTTTTTTTTAATGATTTGATATGAGCTCTTGTGGTGATGTGGGCATGGCCAAGCGATGTCTTGGGAAGATCGAAGATCTTCTTCAGACATTCTTTTAATTTCTCTGAAGATTCATCCAGTTGCAGGTATATCACTGTTTCCATCAAGATTTTGCTGTTGTGCTGCGAACTGAACCAGAGAAGGTTAATTGTGATTGACATCCTCTTCCAGGCATGAACTGAAAATGTTTTACACTCATGTCAAACCATTTTTATCGACTTCTCAAACTGTTTGATTCACAAAAGAGCCTCCGATGACAGCAAAACATGATTTGACAGTAAGTCCTCACTTTCTTTGAGATGCTATTGTGCTTATTATGTTGTGAATGCACTAAAACTATTTCATTGCTGTTCTGCATAGATGTCTACAGAATTTATTAGCGAGTCTCTCTTTTATATGGCTTTTCCATGGGCGTGGATTATGATAATTTTGAATGAACGTGCACGCCCCCTCTTTACGGACATATGGAATGAACTAACATACAGATGTTTTACTAATGAAGCCTTCGTGAATCCGGTGGAAAGTTTTCGGGAAGCTCCATTTTATGCACAAATTACTCACAATTTACTAATATATTTCTAAAAGTTTCCTGAATGAGGCCCAATAAGTGTAAATTATATTTAAGTATTACAGAATAGGGAGGAATTTCAGTGAATAACAGCTAAAATTTAAGTCAGTTCCTCACAAAGCTATCGTATGGCTTCTGAAGACGCAGAAATCGTATGAACACCTTCATGATACTTTTGTGTCATGTTTGGGGCTTGAACGCCCCTGTCCACATTCACTTGCATTATATGGAAAAGAGCAGTGAGAACATTCTGCTTTGGTGTTGCAAAGAAAAATAAATTCACACAATTATGTACATTCTTATTATGTTTCACGTTCTGCCACATTTGGTGTTGCACAGCATATTGCCAATAAGAAATCTTTCCCTTTCTTTGATTCCTTGCCCATTTGGAACCTACAAACCATGCAGGAAGTGAAATAAACTGAGAATTTCCAGGAAGACAGACTCTTACCCTCTGCCCCTAAACATCAACTAGCCAAACATCAATCGAGACACAGCAGCCCAGCCATTTATCCTCATTAATTATGGATGCACCACTTACTTCCAGTTGTGCTTCTTTCACATCTGTGAGACAGAATCAAACTGGATGAGAGTACAGAAAGTAATGTTAATATATCTATTCATAAACAAGTCTATCAGACTTAATCAAACCGATGAACAGAGTGAACTCTTGGGTTCATTAACAGACATTTTATTCTGTAAACTTACAAGTGGTTTGAATATTGTGGGTGGTAATGAGGTGAGAAGGACACTAAACTTTCAAACCGAGTAAAAGAGACTCCAGCATTAACGGCTGGCCTGTTTTATTATTCAAGAGAGGAGAAAAGAGTAGAGGAGTGAGATAAAGCCCTAGAGAAATTGCTTCTCTTTTATTCTCCATTGGGTGGTGCATTACAGTAATGGCTCTGTCTAAATAGCAATAGAAAGTCAGAATGGTGCCCCCATTATCAGCACCATGACCAATTCCTCTCTCTCTCACTCTCTGATGTGAGTTAGTGGGGGTGGGCCGGTTCGTATTGTTCCTCATACGATTGTTGAGGAGATTGTTCAATGAAATGCCTACATAAGCAGAGATGTCTGAAGGTGATTATATGACAGTGATCAGCACACCGTCTTACATTTAAGGCTCTGACATGACTAATAAACTCATTCATTGCTCAGAGAAGTATGAATCAGAAAATTAGCTTTCTGATGACAGTTTAATTGCCTTTCAACAGAGCAGGAGTGAGTAGATTTAAACGAAATTGAACAATTGGGTTCTAGGAGTCTGATTTCACAAGAGAACAGTTTGCATTGAATGGATTTTCTTAAGTGTGACAGGAACAAGTTCATAAACCACAGTACAAATCTAGTTTAATTAAAGTAATCTTTTCAATCTTTGGATCTTTAATTCCCAGAGGATCATTTTTACTGCTAAAAGGTTGCTCTTTTATTGCTCATGCAGGAGATGTAATTGAGTTTTGCTATGTTAAGTTTCAACTATGTCTGAAATGTTTCTCCTAATATTCCTGAGGGGAAATAAAAAATGAATTCTAAGCGCAATTGTTGTGCCAGCACAAAGCGCAAGTGGGCGTAGGAGCATTTGCGCTATCTGTGGGTGTATGCACGCAAACTGTGGGTGTATTGTATTATAATGAAATGGCGAAAAAGCGCAATTTGCTATTTTCATGAGAAAAAGGTCATTACATGACATTTCAAAACCACGTCTGTTTTCAGCGCAAAGTCTAATTTCAGTTCTTGCATTTGCAGTTTGGAGGTTCCACTAGGAGGTGGTAATAAAGTTCATGTCCAAACTCAGAAAATTTAGTGGAACATCAAATTATGTCCCTGTTGTAGCCGTTTTATGAAACAAATATTTTTTTAAGATTTGTGTTGAACTATTTGGACAGGGAATTGCCACAAAACTCCCGATTCGATATTACAATGATATTTACATGCTGCTTTGATATGTATTGCGATTCTGTAAGTATTGCAATTTGATTTTTTTATATATTTAGTCATGTTAACTCATTTTTCCCAGACAGAAATATCTATTGAAGAACAGTTGTGTCTGAAATGACATTTGTTTCACCCTGTAATAAATAATTTGCAGGTAGGGATGTGCAAAACTACAAATTTAAAACTATTAATCGACCAGTCGGTGCATTGTCTGAGCTATTTGTTGACTAGTCAGTGTTAAGGAACCCATGTATAATTAGGCTGCATTATATGTCCATGTTAACCAATCAGATGTGTTTCATAAGGACACATGGATACTAAGCCATTTAACTAACAAATATTCAACAATTAAATAGACAAAATAATAATAACCTCTTATCCCATGAAACTACTAATGTAAAAAAGTAAGAAACACAAAAAGCTCAAAAACAGTGCATCACGGACGCTGAATGATGCGCTTCAATACACTTTTGCGCATCCTGGACACAGATGACGTGCTTCAAGTAACCGAAGCACTTGAAGTAACATGGTGATCGGCTGCGTATTCAAAAGTGCACAGCTGTTAGATTTTGAATATTGCGAGGACATGTCATTTACGGCATCCGATAGTTTGATTTGCCTTTTTACAGCTAAATTATTTATTAAAACAGAGTCAGATATGATTCAGGATGATTCCTTACAAATACTCTACATGCACCTCACAAATAAATCCATGGATTAAACATACTAACAGTAATATTACCCACAGCAGATGATTTGATGTCCAACAGTGAACAAGCAATGTGTTGATGGCTGCAACAGCGGTGTATTAAATGACTGAACGTAAAGAATTAAAGAGAAGAAACTTCTCAGAGAGAAAGCCTGTTCATGTTTCATAGCTTCCTATATTTATCTATCTATCAATCATTGTATTAGCATTAAGCTAAATGTGTAATTTCTATTTTATTTTTTTAAGTCACTGCAACTTCTGGAAGTTTGTTTGACCACTGCTTTATTTTGATGAAACTTTTTTCATGTTTCAATAAATTATTTGAATTTTCAAAATTGACCGGTAGAAGTGAAGTGTGTGCAGATACAATCACGGTTAATTCTAGCCATGATTTGTGTCAGTAGATGAAAATTATTAATAATAATTAATAATTAGACTTAGCGCATGTTTACACGAATATATCAAAAATCCATGGCCGTGCCCACTGACTTTGCGCTTACGAGATATGGCATAGCGCTAGCACTCTTAAAATAGGATTCTCTGTCATCTGAGCTTTCTTAAGAGACTAACATTCTGCCTAACATCTTCTTTTGTGTTCCACAGAATAAAAGAAAGTAATATTGGGTGTGGAACGGCATGAGGGTGAGTAATTGTTTACAGAATTTAACATTTTTGTGTAAACTATCCCTTTAAACTGCAGTGCTACCATATATGTGATGAAGTGTATCACTGGCCATTGGATGTGATTTAGGTTACACTGCCGTAAACACCGCTGGTAGCAGAATACAAGCAGCAGGGATGAAATGACATGATGAAATATGAACCGAGAAACCCACAAACACACACCGAGTCAATCACTGCAGCCGAGTCATTGTCATTCAACACCCTGCTCTTGTCCTACAGGGCCTTTCACTCATCTGGGCTCGGATAACCAGGGTTTAATGGCATGTAGGCAGAGCGCCAGATAGTCAAATGCTGTGTGAGTCCTGGGAGAGCGGTATTTTATAATGACAAATGACAAAAGTTTCAAACAAAGTTGCTGCTTTTGGATTGAAAAGCTCTCATTAACGGTGCAGCAACATTGGATCAGTCATGCACATCGAGAGGAATCGCTCACAGGAACAGTCGCAGAGGTGCACAAATTGTCTACATGGCTGTTGAAAAGAATGGATTCTCCCAGTGTGCCGCTCTATTCAGTTTCCTCTTGCATAATAACAAAATGTTCATCAAATTGACTCAAATCTTCATAAAACAGGCCCTGGATAACAAATCATTTGTTTAACTCAGGATAATTTTAAATACTAGTTTTTTTGGAGTATGTTCAGAATAGCATACTACCATACTACTACTACTCGATCTATATATAGTATGTAAACTGTGCACAGTGTCAAATGTCTACATGCATAAATCACACGGATGACCAATTACATTTGTCAAAATTATATGTGACAGCGTTTCATACTAGTTTTAGAAATTTTGGTAAATGGTCTGCACTTCTATTGCACCTTTTTTTAACCTTAGCGGTTGCCAAAGTGCTTTAAACTGTGTCCCATTCACACACATACACCAATAACAGCAGAGCTGCCATGCAAGGCACTAGCCTGCCATTGGGAGCAACTTGGGGGTGTCTTGCACAAGGACACTTCGGCATGTGGAGTCGTGTGAGTTGGGAATCGAACCGCCAACCCTGCGGTTTGAGGCCGACCTGCTCTACCACCTGACCATTATGTTCCATTTAGTTCTTCATTTCTTTCTAAAATGGCACCTCTCTGCTTCCGTAGTCTCACATCACATACCTTTTTTATAATAACAGTAGGCAGCATACAGTGGCTAGTATACAGACAAATATTACTTAAAATGCCTGAATGTCATTGCATTAGATGACAAGATATCAAACCAAGTGTTATTACTGCAAAGAAATGCTACTTGGTCTTTTCTCTGAACTACCTTAACTTTTCTGAGCCATTTTTTGCAAGGACATGTCTCAAGGGGATTTTTATTGGATGTATGAAAAATACATATCACATGTGTGCATTCATGCAGCAAGAGATGTGGACAAAAAAATATATTCAAACGAACAGCTCAAATTTCCTGGCATTACTTTGTTTGTTAAAGGGATATTTCACCCCAAAAAGACAATTCTGTCATCATTTACTAATCGTCATGTTCTATCCAATGCAGGGCTGGACTGGGAAGAGAAATCGATTTGACATAGCAACTGCCCCAAAATATGTTGGGGGGTTGACTGCATATCACGACGCCTTTTTGTGGTCTGTTCTGCATAACGCTGCTTCTTATTTTTGCGTATCGCGCCCCATTCAGCCCATTTTGCGGCCGACCCACCACCCCGCTCGGTCCCACAGTGCGTCAGCCCACCGGGAAATTTGCCCAGTATGCAAGATTACAAATCCAGCCCTGATCCAATGCAAAAACCTGTAATACACAACTGGAGTTAGGCAGAATGTTGGCCTCACTTACAATTCACTTTCATAGTGAAACATGTAATGAAAGTGACTGGTGACTGAAACTAACATGCTGCCTAACATCTCCTTACGTGTTTCACTAAAGTAAGAAAGTATCACGAGTTTGGAACAACATGAGGATGTTTTAATGACAAATTTTCATTGTCATGTTATACGTTATAGAATGCAACTATATATTCAGTTGATGGCAAATCTGGTCACTTATGTGTAACAGTGCATGTGTGAGAACTCTATGTTCCTGGATTTGTCTGGGTCAGAGTGTGTGGGTGTGCGCCCAGGGAGAATAAAGAACGAGAGAAGACACAGTGTGTGTGTGTGTGTGTGAGAGAGAGAGAGATAGAGAGAGAGAGAGAGAGAGAGAGAGAGAGAGAGAGAGAGAGAGAGAGAGAAATACATAGAGTGGGGAGGAAAATCACACTCAGGCTTTTAAGCTGCCATCTCAGACTACCTCTAGATCAGAGGAACAAAGATACAGCACTGTAGAGAGGGAGTGTGTAGTAGAGATCTATTCTCTAAAAACAAGTCTAAATATCTTATAAGCTGCTTCTCAGGTGAATGCATCTTTTTAAAGAATTTTTAGATATTTTAAAGTATTTGTATTTTTAATATTATATTTAACATTCTCAGATAACAATGTTTTCTTCTGCAGTATAGCTGCTAATGAAAATGTATGTTATTTAAAAGGAGTTTAAGATATTTATATTGGAAAACAAGCCAAAACAAATCAAAAATGTATTTTGTTGCCTTCACCTCTCTCACCTTTCTGTTCACTTCAATAAATTTATAACTCACATAAAAAACAAACTCTCTCATATTAATAAAGCTGTATATTGTACATTTCTCTTCATGATAAGAAATGCACAGTGACATATATTGTGATTCAATAAGTTGTGAGCCATCACGTTATAATCTAGCTGCATTAAGCATGTGCTTGAGGGATGAGCATCCCCATGACAGAGTTGCAAATTCATGTTCCTCAATACCAATATGGATATTCATTTTAATAGAAAATATTAATACATTATTTTAAAGTTCTAACATTTAGTCATAATTAAGTAGCAACTTCTATTGAACATAACAATCTGGGTCCAGAAGTATAAATTCCATTCATGTTTTTCCATGATTACCATAACGGACCCACTTCTATGAAGCCCATATTTATAATTCGTTATAAAGGCATTATAATGCATTAGTAATGTCTCATAAAACACCTTATAATATGTTAGAACTTCTTATAAATAACTGTAACCACAATTACAATAAATTTTAATTCTTACCTTTTCAAGGCATTATAACACAAGCAACATCCAATTTTATCTGCAGAAGATATAATGTATTATATCTTTGTATTATATATAATGGGTATGCTTTAAGTAAAGTGAGAAAACAATGTCTTCTTATAAACATAAGATGTTTTTAAGTGGTTATTAGACATTATAAGTCATGCTGGAAGTTATATACGTTACATTATACATGCACAAAATACAAAATAATACACATTCCATGTATTTTCTGAGATATTATGAAAAACATTTGCAAAGCTACATGGTTAAAACAAATCAGAAAACATACAAAAATATGTATGTTGATCACACGTGTAGCCAATCATGTTGGGTGTAAACACACACAAAAATATATAAATAAAATAAAGTAAAACTAATCCTATATTAGACTCTATTTAATAGACTTTAATGTTTGTGCATCTTATTTGGAGACGTATTATATAAATAACTTCCATTATATAAGTTTGACTTGTAATGTATTGTATGTTACAAGTTTATGTTATGACTGTTTATAAGAATATATAGCTTTTGTAACTTAAAGCAGGCAAAGACCACTTCCTGTATAATATGATCGCATCATAAAGTCTTTTGATTGTTTATACTATACAGCACTAATACTATTAACTGTATTGCTTGTGTTATAATGCATTATACTCTACATTATAACTATGAGTAGGGCAAGTCTTATAATGTATTATAACTGTAGTTATAATAACTACAGTTATAAGTTATAACTTATTATTAGGTGCATTATGAGACACTATGATCAGTATAATGCCTTTACAATGCATTATAAATATGGGCTTTGTAGAAAGTGTTAACACAATAACGTATAAACCTTTAAAGACAGACCTACCATGAATGCACAGGTTGTTACTCAATGGTATATGCTTTTGTTGAAGCTATCAGGCCATGCTAAAAAAATACAAAAAATAATCAAATACATTTAAAATGTGTTTAATAGTAGAATTCAGGCTGTAGAACTACATTGCCCATTATCCTGACAAAATATTTTACAATCAGAGAAATGCGGTCAACAAAGCGCACCAAAAGAGCTCAGCAGCGACAGCTTACTTCCATGACGCACTGCAAAAGATGCAATCGAGTAGCTCTCCGTGCACTCTCAAACTACTACTATAAACTACAATAAAATTAATATATATATTGTTTCTATACTTATAATCTTCTTCTTTCAACTGCTCCCAATAGGCGTCACCACAACGGACCATTCGTGATCTGCATATATGACTTGACACAGGTTTTACGCCAGACTGACGCAACCCCCAGTGTCTGGGGCACTCTCGCTCACACCTATGGGGCAATTTAGAGACTCCAATTCACGAAACACGGGGTCGCTCCCCAAGGAAAGGCCCAGTTGAGCCAGGACTCGAACATGGGACCTTCTTTGTTTCTAAACTTATGATGAACATCTTTAAATCAATATTTTAATATATGTTTTTATGTACTTACGTCATTTGCAATGCTTCATGGGATTGTAGTTCATGTTCTTAATAAAGACGTTAGGTACACAGTCTTGTATCTTTGTCTTTTTGTCCTTTTTCAAACACTTTCTTGCTTCAAATCAAAGTTTGTATTGTTGCGATTCACCGCGAAGCTGGTTGGTTTTATGAAATCTCTATGGAAGAAATGAATATGAAAAATACTTCCAGAACCAAGACGGGCACTGTTGAGTTCTATACAAGACTAGCTGGCCAACTCAACGAAAGAACAATGTTAAAGCACTATCATTCTGCTCTTTATGGAGATTAGCATAATTTTATGAAATTGATCTACCGATGTACTTCAGAATTTTCAGACAGAAAAAAAAAAAAAATCACCTTTAGATTAATTACTGTATTCAAACTGGGACAAACAAAAAAATGGGAAAATTTGACTGAAAATTCTAAATGAAACTGCATGGGGTCCATCTTTGTAGTTGTTGTTGTAATAGGGATTTCCTTTACTCTCGTGGGGGTCCAGAACCCCCTCAATCTTAACACATCCTCTCTCTCTTCCCAAAAAGGCTCACTATGGCACAGGGCTGTATTTCTGGCATCCATGTTGTGTGTTGTTATTGCAGATTTATTTTAATACTGACTTTGTTCTCTCTATCAGATAGTTACTCCTGTTGTGTTTGTGTAGGTGCTCTCATCCTCCTACAATTGACAGAAATACACCCTCACACATTAATAAATCAAAGTTGAGCTCTGTGCAGTAGCAGATCCAGTCACTTTATCTACCTTACAACATACAATAAATTCCATTCAGCACAGTCAATTTCCTCAGAATATTTCCATTCTAAACTCTTCAGAGGCTCTGAATTCACACATGCAAATGGTTCAATGACAAAAAACAACAACAAAAAAGCACATGTGCAATATAGCTTAAAGTGCATGTGCAAAATTCTTTGAAATGTAATGTCTGCATTCATGTTGGTTTCATGTGTTTTTGAAAATGTCATACAGTGTTCAGAAAAAGTTGTGTCTCAATGCCAAGTGGTGTAATTATCAAGTAAAACATAATAACATATTTTCCTTCCACTTTGAAAACGTGAGAATACCAATAATTATTTTCCAAATGTTTTGAAAAATGAACGCCCCCCCCCCCATTTTTGTGTGAATCACATTTTGAATGCTTTACTTTAAATAAATGAATAGATTAAAGTGTTACATCATTAACCCAAATGCAGAACTGTAATGTGATTTTGCGACTCTAAATATAAACAATTCGTTCTGCTTGAGTGTGTTTCCAAAGCTTCAGTTTCACAATGAATTCATAATATTGACTTAATATGCTTCAGTTCTGACATTAAAAGGCATGTTTATGTGTGTGAGACAGAGAGAGTGAGCGAGCGAGCGAGAGAGAGAGAGCGAGAGAGAGAGAGAGAGAGAGAGAGAGAGAGAGAGAGAGAGAGAGAGAGAAAGAGAAAGAGAGAGAACCATAAACACATAGGAGGGCTACTGGAGGCTGAGCTTTCACAATTCATCCAGAAAATCCTTTCACAACTGCGTCAATTAGGCCAGACATCAATAATCGGAGGACAGTTCAAAATGGGCTGGTATCTAACCCTAAAGCTCTGTTAAAACACACACACACACACACACACACACACACACACACACACACACACACACACACACATTATATACCTGAAATCTAAACAGATTTAGTAAAATCTTGTTACAAAGACCTTTTAACCCCTCTCGCACTGGAGCACTACTAATGCATTCAGACAAAGAGCCTCTTAATCTAATCTGAAGTGATTTGAATAATCAATCTTTTTTGAACCTTTGGTGGTAAAGCGGATCTTTGGCTGCTTCTTCAGTGAGCATTTGTCCTGTCATGACTCCTTTGAGACTCTCAGCTCTGAGACAGGTCAGGCCTGACTCAGGTGCGGGGTGAGGGGTCTCATTTGTCATTTAGCTGATGCTTTTATTCAAAGTGACATTCAGTTGACTTATTACCGGTTCAGTCAACCCTGGAGTAAGCTGAGGTTATGTGTCTTGCTCGATGGTACAACGGTGATAGCTCATGAATCAAGCCTTGCAGAATTTGAACCTGGTGCAATGAAGATACATGCAAAAATGCTTTTGTTTACATACATCAGAAGCAAAGCACAATCCCCACCATAGAAGACACTATACACAAACTTCATAAATGGAAAAAGTATTTGAATCATGAATGTACCAGTTTGAACATTAGAGCTAAAGATGAAGGCAAGATTTTCAGTGAATAACAACTCAAATTTGGTTCTGCTCATATGGCTTTAAAAGACGAAGTATAGCACATTGGACTAGTTTAGCTATATGGACTACTTTTATGCTATTTTCAAAGCTTGACAGCCGTTGTCACCATCCACTTTCATTGTATGGATATGAGTGGCTTGAAAATTCTGCCAAATATCTTCTTTGTGCTCTACAGAAAAGAAGATCATCAGCTTAAAGTGGTTGTTGTGTATTTTTCAATGGCCGATGACCTATATTTAAAGATGCACTAAGTAACTTTTTCTTTGTGTCATCTTGGACTTACACACATCTTGTGGCTTGGATGCAGCATCATTTAAAATCACTAGTTTTCTGTTTCAGATGTCATTGTAGAAATGTACTATACTCAGTCAGCCATGATTACTTTAATCAATGAGTGAAAGTGTCAAATAACAGGACGGTTACTGAGATTAAGCGAGTAGTACTCGGCTGGTCATGCGATTCTAACATGTGCGGATCCTGTCCATGTGGAATAAATCAGCTTTTATAAAGTTACTGATATGACTGGAGTCTCCATTTTAATGTGAGTGCTCATGATATGTTACATATATTGCAAAATGACAGTTAATATATTTAGGAGTTCAACCTTTTTAATGAGGATAAAATTACTGAGTGCACCTTTAATGCCGATATATAGAATACAGTTTAATGATAATAACTGATATGCACACAAAATTGCTGAAATGACATAAAATCAGAAAATGTGCAGTATTTAAGGCACATTAATAGATTTAAAGAACTGCCACTTGCTGAAATGACATAAAAACAGAAAATGTGCAGTATTAATAGATTTAAAGAACTGCCACTTGCTGAAATGACATAAAAACAGAAAATATGCAGTATTGAAGGCACATTAATAGATTTAAAGAACTGCCACTGGTTGATTCTCATGAAACTAAGCTTGAACCATGGCAGTGAGGATTTCTATATAAAGAGCATCATGAAACATGTATCATACCTTAAAGGAGACCAATTATGCCCCTTTTTACAAGATGTAATATAAGTCTCAGGTATCACCAGAATGTGTCTGTGAAGTTTCAGCTCAAAATACCCAACGAATAATTTATTATACCATGTTGTAAATGCCTCTTTTTGAGTGGAATCAAAAACACGCTGTTTTCGTGTGTGTCTCTCGTGTGGAGTACATGAAGACCCTTATGTTCACTTTTACAGCCAACAACAGAACACTTACAAAGATTATGAAGCTGAGACATTATTCTTCTCACTGTATCTGCTCCAGCGCGGAAAAAACTGGCGGACTGTGTGTAGATCACTCAGGGGAGGATCTATGATAATAGGGTGGAGTCTGTCACCAGTCATGGGCGTGGCCTGCACTAATGTGACGTCACTTTAGAGCAGAAATGAAAACCGTTCATTTTGACACACAGTTTTTGATTAATAGAAATATAAGGAAGAGGAGTGGGTGGACTTTTAATATTGTAGGGTGGTTGTGTGCACACACTGCCGACTCACATTTATGAACAAACACCGTGTAAAAGTGAATTTTGCATAATAGGTCCCCTTTGTAGGCATGTAGGCATACAAGAGCATTTTAACAACTATTAAATGCAAAATCTGATCATTTATCTTTAGTTATAAGAAGTAAACATTAAAACATTATAAAAAAAAAACTATATATAGAACTACAGTATACTGTATATACAGTAGAAACTATATATAAAAACGCTTTAATCAAATTAATCACAATAAATCGCATGCATAAATATTTACAAAGAAAGCTCCACAAATAACAAGAATTAAATGTACAATGATGAAATAATTTTATCTAAATAATTACAAATAAATTATATATATTATAAAAATAATTCTGATCATTTAACTGCATTACATTATTATGGCAGAGGAGTAAAGCATTGGTAAGTAAATACAAAAAGTGTCTTTAAAATTCAATATACTGTTTATTTCCATATTACTGAGCATAAGCCAATCATTGGGCTATATTTCACAGCAATCCATTTTGTAATTTAATTCATCAAACTGTCCGAGATTAATTATTAGGGCTTGTTTTAGCACATGCCAATGTACACCTACGTCAGACGGATGCTTTTGGAGCGTCTCACTTGCATTGCATCATAAACATGGCATTTTGAGGTCGCCGTGTCAAGTTAAACATAGTTTAATACTTTGAAAAACATGTCTTGAGATCCCTGCGTTCGGATACGTTCTCCATCAAGTTTTTGAATGCAAGAATGCGTCCTCTTGTTGTGCTGTTTGCTGTCAGTAATTGTGGTTTGTTCTCTGTATAAGCTGCGCATTGTCTATACAGCTGAAGTTTCGCTTACTGCCCCCTGGAGAAAACAGGTGCTACTTGCTCCAGTGGTAAGAATATTCCTTATTATGATCCAGGAACGTGATTAATTGCATTTTATTTTTTTATGCATTACTTTTTATATAATTAATTGCACCGAAAAAATTACTTTTAAATCTAAAGTCCTAAAAAAATTTTTAAAAAAAATTATAAAAAATTATAAAAAACAAGGTGCGAATTTGGTTGGTGTGTTTGGGTAATGAGATTTTTAAACAAAATGTTGACAAATAAAGTTCAAATTAATAAAAAAAAATAAAAAAAGACACAAGAATGGATTAGATATTGTTTACTTGACAATAAAATAAAATAAATAAAGTGTGATCTTAATTAAATCAGTATTTCATGAGAATTACCCCACAAGGATGTTTATCAGCCAATCCGATGCTGATCATTTAAAAATGCCAAAGTACTAGCCAATCAAATCAGTCTATTAGAAGTTTTGAGTGATATGAGGATCAGTAAATAATGACAAATTTGTCATTTTTGCATGAAAAATCTCTTTATTTACTAAGCTGTGCCACCCAAAAAATAATGTCTTGTGAATTTAAAAGAATCAAAGCTGCCTGTCAAGGCACTAAAACCCAAAGGTCTGAAAAGGTACACTTGCTTTCGTCTGGGAAAACAGAGAAAGACAGACATAGAGAAAAAGGAATATAAATAAACAGATGTGGCATAGAAAAACAAAAGGTAGCAGGCAGCACCATAACTCCTTTAATAAGCTGCATGTGGCTTTTAGCTCGATATGTGAGAGGTGAAATCTGCCTGCAAAGTCTTTCCTTCAGCGACTGCTGGCGTTAATCCCATATTAGCATTAGCAAAGCAGTGGCTTTTGAACATGGATACAGAACGGCATCTATCAGTACAGGAGGAGCTCTATAAGCCCTGGTGCTGCTGAAACGGCATGTTACAGTTGCTCGTATCTGCTCTCATAAATAAAACATTTTGTACTCTATGCTTAGTCTTTGAAACTGCTTCCTGCGCTAGACTGTGAGGAGACCAACAGAGACTTGAAAGCAGAGAAAAACAAAGAGTAAGAGGGGGAAAAACAAATTTATTGAGCAGATCACAAAGTGAACACAAGCAGGTGATAATGCTGGTGCAAGGACTTCGCACCGAGAAGAGAGAGAGAGACAGAGAGAGAGACTATGACAGTGAGAAAACCTGTGTGTTCAGCTGAAGAACATGCTAAAGGCTTTTCTCACCCCTGTATAGAGCTCTGCATGAGTGCTCAGGGCTTTAATCAGTGTGAAAAGCAAAGAAGATCAGAGGGCAAGTTCAGTAACATTTGCCATCTCTGCCAAGTCTCTCCACAAGAACTTTTCAGAAATCTCCCACAAAATTCATAAAGTCATTGTCGTCATTCTGGACAATAGAGCTGGGCTGTACAATGAAACATGTATGTCTTATATCAGATTAGGTGTGATCATTTTGGTAAAAAAACATATGATTTTAATGCACTTTTAAGTCGATACAGGTATTTTTATAAATAATATTAAACATCTATAAAGAGGTACAGAAGCTGTTTTACTGTTCTAACAATAATTTCCAATATATATAATTTCTGAAATCTCAGAAGTCAAAGGTTGCTGGTTTCAAAGTGTTTTGGATGATTCCATCATCATGTAGCCAATAAGTAAATGTCGCTTTCACAACTGTCACGGCCGATTATGGCATTTTTTTTCCCCACATTATCATAAGAAAGAGAAATAATCAAAAATAAATATGACATGTTCTTAGGAGTGGCAACCCTTCTACATATTGTTGCAATTATTATTTCTGGATTGTGCATTTGAATTTACAGAGTTTTTACAGTTTTTACAAATTAATTTTAAATAAACCATCATTTTTACATTTTAGCATTTTCATGCTTATAACCGATAAGGTGTTAATTTGGTCAATAATTGGCCAATAAATATCGGCTGCAGATATATTGTTGCATCCCTACTTTTAATGTTCTAATGCCAGTTGGTTAGTTTCATGCTTACACATTGTGTCACAGCTCATGAGTATGAGAGATTTAAGTTAATTTAATATTGTCTCTAATTTAAACCTCTGCAGCAGAAAATGCTTATAGGTTACGTATGTAACCTTCGTTCCCTGATGGAGGGAACAAGACGTTGTGTCGAAGAAGCGACACTAGGGGGTCTCTCTTGAGTGCCGAATATGCCTCTATGAAAAAAGTCCAATGAGAAGTTGGCAGACAGTATTTGCATACCCCGCCCCCGGACATACGGGTATAAAAGCGGAAATGGTCCGGCCACAATAGTGGCTCAGCTCAGCGACGTGGCCGAGAGGACACAACATACGTAACCTAGACATTCCCCATCTGTCGCTCACTTCAACGTCGTCGAAGAAGCGACACTAGGGGTCCAATTTAAATCACGCCATGCGCTGAGCCGTGTATGTGTTCTGCTGACACAGGAGCGGGCAGGTATTTTATATGCAAAGGCGACCAGCTGTGTCAGACTGCACGTATCCTTCCCCAATGCCCCATAAAAGTTGTCGGAATCCTTCTGGTTACCCTAAACAGGGGAACAAGGTGACGCTTGCCAACCCGGAAACGGGCCGAGCCGAGCCAGGCCTCATTCCTCTCTATGTTTCTCTGCATAGAGTAAGAAATGGCTGTGGCCCTTACATGCATCGAGGGAAGGGGGTCTTACCGAGTTTCCTATTCTTTCAGGGGGAAAGACCCTGCAGAGGCCATACCTGCCCGAAAGGGGGGCAGGGCTAGGGAGGAGTCATCCAGGGAGCCGAGTTAGTGGGATCTCCTTGGAGAAAAAGCGCACGATTTTTCCTCGGCCAAGGGAAAGGGCGCTAGGCGCAAACGGTCCACCCGATCAATCCGTCAGCATGTTACCGAGTTCTACTGGCTCGGACATGAGAAAACACGGGACGAAACTGACTCTACCCTGAGATTGTAAAATATCGCAAGGGTGTTAGGTGTTGCCCAACCCGCTGCTCTGCATATTTCTGCCAGGGAGATGCCTCTGGCCAGTGCCCGTGAGGATGCAACACTCCTTGTCGAGTGTGCTCGGACCCGCAAGGGGAGGGGCACGGCCTGGGTGTGATAAGCTAATGTAATGTAATATATATATGTTATATATATGTACAGTATATATCCTCTTCATATTGTGAATATATAGGCTATAAAAAGCTTGATTTGGTTAATACTTAATCTTATTACATGGCTCTCTGGAATACACTATTCTGATTGGTCAGTATAGCCAGTCTGATATTTCTCAGTAACAACTGCACATTCACGTATCAGACCGCTCATCTGGGTATTGCAAGCCATCTTTCCTGCTACTCAGATCACTGTGTGATCACCACAAGTAAGCTAATCAAATCATTTAAAATCAATGTTACATGCCCATTTATTTATTTACTTGGCAAGCAGTCAAATAAGACAAGACTGAGAATATCCTTTTTAATTAATTATATTATAAATCAATTTAAAAAAAATAGGATTAATCGTTATCTGCCTTTTCCACCATGGCCTTTTCGATATTGGCAAAATCCACTATCGGTCAACCTATACCCTGCGTATTCTTATTGGTGCATGTACAGAATTTAATAATTTTAATTTTTCTGTTAATTTAGTGAACAACAGCATGGAAAA
Organism: Moxostoma hubbsi; assembly: GCA_032164185.1. Classification (NCBI taxonomy): domain Eukaryota; kingdom Metazoa; phylum Chordata; class Actinopteri; order Cypriniformes; family Catostomidae; genus Moxostoma; species Moxostoma hubbsi. Next base: position 47,776,626 of record JAVLUX010000010.1, read on the forward strand.
CATGCTTTGATTATTTTAAGTAGATTTTACTTCTTGAATTAAACATTTTGATTTTAACGGCTGTTTAGTTGAAATTATGGTTCCTCTGTCTAAAAACATAAAATCAAATATTTTAAGCCATTTCAGAGCAAATTCATAATTATTGATGAAATTCTTTAGTTATATCGCCCAGCCCTATGGACCACCTAACAGGTATTCCTACTAACAACTTTCAAAACATTCTAAATAAAATAGCATAGCCGCCAACAGCTAACTCCTTGCCAGAAAAAGAAAGCCACTGAACAGTAGATGTAAATATTTGTAACGTCACGCCAGCAGAGGGAGCCCTCTCCCGAGTACTGACTGTGTGCCACTCCCTCTGCTTCACTGTTTATTTCCTGTTTTTATGATATATAAGCATGGCCTGTCTAACAGGCCATTGCGAAGTATTGCCAGTTTTCCTGCCTTACCGAGCGTTTACCATTGTCATTGTCTTGCTTATCTTGTGAATGACCATTGCCTGCCTTGTTTTGTTTTCGCCTCTTGGATTACCCCTCTACTTAGTTATTTCGGATTGGTCTGCCTCATTGTGACTGAACTCTGCCTGCCTTTAGTTTATGATATCTGCCTGCCGATTTCAACTTGTTTGCTGTGGATTTGAATAAACATCTGCAAATGGATTCAGCCTCGGCCTCCGCCACATTACAGAATACTTCGCCAACGATGACTCCAGCAGAAGTTTCTGATCTACAGAAAATGTTTGCTTATCAAAGTGACGTTCTCAGGAAATATCAAGAACAGTTGAGTAGACTACAGGCTACCAACGAATACCTCACGCAATATCTCCATTCATTACCACCGCCAATACCCAAGAAGGTAAGCTTTGCCTTTCCAGACAAATTTGACAGCTCTGCAGATCGTTGTAAGGGATTTCTACGACAAGTAGAGATCTTTTTTAAACACCAGAGGGATGATTTTGAATCGGATGAGAAGAAATGCGCTTTTCTAATAACTCTGTTGACTGGCAAAGCTATTGATTGGGCCGCAGCAGTCTGGGAGACTGATCACTTGATTAAAACTTCGTCTGCTTACTTCATTCAACAGATCAGAGAAGTATTTGAATATCCAGCAGGGGGTATGGATATTTCAACGCAACTCGTGCAATTGAATCAAGGCCGACGATCAGCTGCTGATTTCGCTATTGAATTCAGAACGATCGCTGCTCAGAGTGGTTGGAATGACGTTGCGCTCAAGGCCATGTTCCAACGAAGCTTAAATATCGAGTTACAGGCAGAACTCGCTTGTAAACGAGAAAACTGTTCGTTCTCAGAGTTCGTGACGCTCGCTATCAGGATTGATAACCTCATGCGCAACAGCCCCGTTAAATCCAGGACACCTTCACAAAGAATCACTGCAACAAATCAAACTTCCCAAATACCCAAACCTTTCTTAACTACTGCACAATCTGGCTCTGAACCAATGCAACTAGGAATTACCAAACTCTATGGAGGAAAAATCCCGACGGCTGATACACAATCTATGTTTCTACTGTGGAAACGCAGACCACGTTAATGCCGTATGTCCTCTCAAAACCCGGAAAACTACCAAAACTACTAGCCGGGTGAGGGTTGACAAATTCCCTCCTCTTACAACCAAATTTCTCACTATCAGTGTCAAGATTACTTCAGGAACCTTGCGATCCACCGCTCAAAATTAATGCCATTGACAACAAACCCATTGGTGAAGGCATCTACCTACGAACTCTGCCCATACAACTTCAGGTTGGACCATTTCATTGTGAAATCATTTCATTTTATGTGATTGATTCCCCTCGCCATGAAATTATCCTAGGATACCCTTGGCTAACAGTTCACGACCCAGTCATCTCATGGCGGCAAGGTGAAATCACACAATGGTCACCGTCCTGCAATACACACTGTCTTAACACCACAGTTACCAAGTCATGTTTAACTACGAGTATTGAAAGTCCTAATGCTAAGCCTGTCACTTTTCCGTCATGCTATCAAGAATACCAAGAAGTTTTCAGCAAGACCAAGGCAACCCTTCTTCCACCACATCGCTCCTGGGATTGCGCCATTGACCTTCTGCCCAATGCAATGCCCCCCAAGAGTAAGATTTATTCCCTATCGCATCCCGAAGCTCAGGCTATGGAAGAATACATAGAAGAAGCGCTCAGCTCTGGTTTCATTCGTCCATCTACTTCTCCAGCGGCTGCAGGCTTCTTCTTCGTGGAAAAGAAGGATGGCGGACTTCGGCCTTGTATCGACTACCGAGGCTTGAACAATGTCACCGTTAAATTCAGTTACCCTTTACCGTTAGTACCCTCTGCTCTTGAACTACTCCGTGAAGCTACCATTTACACCAAGCTAGACCTCAGGAGCGCCTACAACCTCATCAGAATCCGAGAAGGGGATGAATGGAAAACTGCTTTTCTGACCACTAGGGGGCACTATGAATACCAAGTCATGCCATACGGACTAGCCAATGCACCGGCAGTCTTTCAGTCATTCATCAATGAGATCTTCAGGGACATCCTTAATAAGTATGTTATCGCTTACATCGATGATATCCTCATTTACTCTAAGTCTGAAGCAGAACATCAGGATCATGTCAAAACTGTACTATCCAGATTGCTTGATAACCAACTCTACGTAAAAGCTGAAAAATGTGAATTCCACGTCAAACAAACTTCATTTCTGGGGTACAACATCAGCCACCAAGGTGTGGAGATGGACAATTCTAAGATTACGGGAGTCACTGAATGGCCTCAGCCGACCACAGTCAAGGAACTACAACGCTTTTTAGGATTTGCCAACTTCTATCGACGTTTCATTCGCAATTATAGCACTATTGCTGCCCCACTGACATCTCTGCTGAAAGGTAAACCCTCAAAATTAAAATGGACAGAAAATGCAACACAAGCCTTCACTAATCTAAAGAGCAGTTTTACGACAGCACCCATCCTCAAGCATCCGGATCCCAATTTACCGTTTGTAGTGGAGGTTGATGCCTCAGACAATGGAATTGGGGCAGTGCTTTCTCAACGCCATGGACAACCGGGTAAGCTCTACCCTTGTGCCTACTTCTCAAGAAAACTCACCGACGCTGAACGTAACTATGATGTCGGCAACAAAGAACTGTTATCCATGAAGGCCGCAATAGAAGAGTGGAGACACTGGCTGGAGGGTTCCACTCACCCATTTCTGATAATCACTGACCATAAGAACCTTGAATATGTCAGGAGTGCCAAGAGGCTAAACCCACGTCAAGCACGCTGGTCACTATTTTTCACCAGATTCCAATTTACTGTAACTTACAGACCGGGGAGCAAAAATAGTAAGGCTGATGCCCTATCCAGACTACATAGCCATTCCCAAACAGAATTCATGCCAGAACCCATCCTCCCACCTTCAATAATCATTGCACCTGTTACATGGGATCTGATGGAAGAAATCCAAAGGGAACAACAGAATGAACCAATACCACCTAGTTGTCCCCCCAACAAACATTACGTTCCGATAAACCTTCGTGCTAGAGTCATTCAATGGGTCCATACATCACTCAGCTCAGGACATCCAGGTATCTCACAAACACTCAGTCTAACCCAAAATTCATTCTGGTGGCCATCAATGGCTAAGGATGTGACCAACATTGTCAAGTCATGTTCAATTTGTGCCCAGTCCAAGACTCCTAAACATTTACCCTCTGGTCTGTTACAACCTCTGCCCATTCCCCAACGACCTTGGTCACACCTGTCCATTGACTTCGTCACAGACCTACCTCCATCAACCGAGTTCACTACAATTTTAGTTATCATTGACCGCTTCTCTAAATCCTGCCGCCTAGTACCTATGAAGGGCCTCCCCACTGCCATGGAAACGGCCCAAGCTCTGTTCCAGCACGTTTTCAGAGTTTTTGGCATTCCCGAAGACATTGTTTCAGATAGGGGAACTCAATTCACCTCACAGGTCTGGAGAGCCTTCTGCAAACAGCTAGACATCAATGTCAGTCTGACCTCAGGATATCACCCTCAGTCCAATGGTCAAGTGGAGAGGCTGAACCAGGAAATTGGCAGGTACCTACGGTCTTACTGTGGTCGTGAACAACATCGCTGGGCAGAATTTCTCCCATGGGCAGAATATGCACAAAACTTGTTAAGACATTCATCCACTGGAGTCACCCCATTTCAATGCGTGCTTGGGTATCAACCCCCTATGTTCCCGTGGTCAGGTGAACCTTCTACGGTGCCGGCAGTCGATGACTGGATACGACGTAGTGAGAGGGTGTGGAACTCCGCTCATGTGCATCTACAAAGAGCTGTCAGGAACCAGGAGATCCAGGCTAATAGACGTCGTCGTCCACACCCTCCCTACCAAGTTGGACAAAGGGTCTGGCTCTCCACACGGGATCTCAAGTTGCGGCTACCAAGCAAGAAACTAAGCCCAAGGTATGTAGGCCCATTCAAAATTCTTAGACAAATTAACGAAGTCACCTATCAGCTGGAGCTTCCTATTAATTATCGTGTCTCTCCCTCATTCCATGTCTCCCTCCTCAAACCGGTCCACCCGGGTGCTGACCCCAACACTGAGAATCATGAGCCACCTCCACCGCTGGACATTGATGGGTCTCCTGCTTACGCGGTAAGGGAGTTGTTGGACTCAAGAAGGAGAGGGGGTCAGCTCCAATATCTGGTGGACTGGGAGGGGTACGGCCCTGAGGAGAGGTCTTGGGTACCCGCCCGTGATATCCTGGATCCATCTCTTATCAGAGACTTCCATCGAGCCAGACCCGATCGTCCAGCACCACGACCACGGGGACGACATCGTCGAGCGCCAGGAGTCGCTCCTAGGGGGGGGGGATTCTGTAACGTCACGCCAGCAGAGGGAGCCCTCTCCCGAGTACTGACTGTGTGCCACTCCCTCTGCTTCACTGTTTATTTCCTGTTTTTATGATATATAAGCATGGCCTGTCTAACAGGCCATTGCGAAGTATTGCCAGTTTTCCTGCCTTACCGAGCGTTTACCATTGTCATTGTCTTGCTTATCTTGTGAATGACCATTGCCTGCCTTGTTTTGTTTTCGCCTCTTGGATTACCCCTCTACTTAGTTATTTCGGATTGGTCTGCCTCATTGTGATTGAACTCTGCCTGCCTTTAGTTTATGATATCTGCCTGCCGATTTCAACTTGTTTGCTGTGGATTTGAATAAACATCTGCAAATGGATTCAGCCTCGGCCTCCGCCACATTACAATATTGTTCTTAATCCTGACTATAATTCCATATAAGGCGAGTCCTAGTTTTGAAATGTAAACGGAAGGTAAATGATTCATGCGGCAGGTAATATGGCCACTATAAAGATCAGTTTCAGCAATAAGTGACCAGTTAGTCAGTCATTGGTGTCCTTATTGGTTTCATTGGCCTCAGGGTTCAAGGGACTACATGGCGTAATGCCTCTGACCCCTCACACTCATGTACAAACACTCTATTATCATCGTTTTATCTGAGTCTGTAGTAAATACACAAGGGCTGTGGTTAGTTGCAGACGAGAAAGCTATTTTTTTTTTGTAGGACTCTAACATTCAGGACACAATCTTTCTTTTAATAACAACAGCAACAATTTCCTCAGAAAAAAAAACAATTAAAATCAGGTTAAATGCATCGTGAATCGTGTCACATTTATTAAAGGGATAGAAAATTCCCTCATCATTTACTCACCCTCATGCCATCCCAGATGTGTATGACTTTCTTTATTCAACAGAACACAAACTATGATTTTTAGAAGAATATCTCAGCGCTGCAGATCCATATAATGCAAGTGAATGGTGACCAGAACTTTGAAGCTCCAAAAAACACGACTCCAGTGGTTTAATATACAGTATGTCTTCTGAAGCGATGCAGTCACTTTGGGTGAGAAACAGATCAATAATTCAATACTTTTTTACTATACATCTCCACTTTTACTTTCACTTTCAGAATGTGAAAGTTAAAGTGGAGATTTATAGTTTAAAAAAAAGGACTTAAATATTGGTCTGTTTCTCACCCATACCTTTTATGTCACTTATGAAACTTATGTATTAAACCACTGGAGTCTTATGGATTTCTTTTAGGTTTCTTTATATGATTTTTGGAGCTTGAAAATTCTAGTCACCATTAATTAGCATTGTATGGACCTACAGAGCTGAGATGTTCTTCTAAATATCATTATTTGTGTTCTGCAGAAGAAAGTCATACACATCTGTGATGGCATGAGGGTGAGTAAATGAGTAGAGAATTTTCATTTTTGGGTGAACGATTCCTTTAAGACAAAAGTGATTCGTAATACGCAATATTTCTGTACGTTTTTACACAAACAACATGGAATTGATTTCATATTCCTGTCTCATCCAAATAATCTATATTTTGACATCCATAATTTCTCATCTCATTCCTACCAGAGTATGCTGACAGCAATAATCAGATTTCCCTAAATGTAAATAGTTGAAAAGCATACTTGTCAAATTTATTTTCACAGAGACCGTGTTATAAAATGACAGCCACTTTAGGAAAGGTTTTTTTATTTGTATTTTTTTGCAAACAGTATGGTATTACCATTGCTGAGCACTTTATTTTTAAACCACAGATAATCAAAGAGTGAGTGTTTACATGTACAGAAATTCACTGATAACTTCTAAAAATCTGCAAAAATCCAACAATTAATGAAAATCCGTGTTTACATGTTGGGTTATTCTGAGTTTCTGACATCAAAACGTGAACAGGCATGCACACAACACTTGTGAACATTGAATATACTGGCAAGAATGCCGTAAAGATGTTTAAATGCAATGTAAATGGGCAAAAATCTACTTGTATCGATTGTTTGTTGCTTAAACTTTTTATGACATTACCTAATAAAGGAAACCTATTTAAGGCTTTAACATGATCACAAAAATTGTGCATGTACACATGTTCACAGACACACAGTAACACTGTCCTAACCAGATACAACCCGATAAAGCAAAACTGAATAAAATATATCTCTTTCATATTATTAGAGCGACAATGCATCATTTTGTTGATCGATTGGTTTCTAATTCTGTAGCATTGTGCCAGGTAGCCCCACCAACAGAGAGATCCTACTGGTCTAAAATCCTGCTTCTCATAACTGTACATTAAACATTAAATATGCTTTGATTGATTGTGATTGTACCAGACTGGCAGCAGTTTCGAGTTCACTGTGTATCTTGTCGGGTCACACATGGTTAGGAAACGGTGTTAACAGTCATCTAACAATGGAGAAGCCAGAAAGCATGTTGTCAACTGTGTGTGTATTTTAAAGTCTAGTACTCACTGTCTGCATGGATTGGCACTGCCAGACATAGCACCAGCAGGAGGGATGTGGCACTGCCGTGACGAGAGGCCTGTCGAGTATGTGGCACCATGATTTTTGTTTGGCACTCACCGCAGGGGTTCCCTAAACTCCTGCTGGACAACTGCACGCTCACGCTATCATTTAGTGAGACCTGAATGAGGACACGAACGAGAATGACATCAGAAAGCATTGAAGCAATTAAAATGATAAAACATAACAACATTACATCAGCAGCAGCATTTCAAGAGCACTTTACACATTCCCTTTGTTTTGCACAATCAATTTGGAAATTAAAGGAATGTTCTGGGTTTGACATAGTTAAAAAAACGTTCCATCCAATCACTTATAATGGAAGAGAATGGGGCCAGTCCATAAATGCTAAAATACTGTACACAGCATTTCAAAAGGTTAGCCTCCAGGACATAAACATTATACATTTTAACATGATTTTAGTGTGATAAAATTGTTTACAACGCTTCTCTGTGTACAGTTATATCCAATATTACAAATTTGTTGACATGACAACAAAATCCTGCAATCCCTGTATGGGATATCTTTACACAGATAAGGTTAGAATGCAATTTTATCACACTAAAATCATGTTAACATGTATAATGTTTATATCTTTTGCCATACTTTTGAAACGATGTGTGCTTTAATGTTTATTGAATGGCCCCATTTGCTTCCAATTTGAGTGCCTTAATGTAGCTCTTTATTTATTTATTTATTTTGTAATAAACAAAGGGCAAGTAATCAACATTATGCCACAAATGCTATTGATTGAGCTTAACTTAATTTAAACCCAGTACTTTAGGAGAATAAGAGAATGACATCAGAAACATGCAATGCAAGTACACTACTATCAGTTAAAATCCTCAAGCATTACATCACATTCCAAAGCATTACATCATCCCAAGAGCAAAGTAGGCCATATGACAATGTCATGTCTTCTGAAGCCATATACAGTAGCTTTGCATGAGGAACAGACCGAAATGTAAGCTTTTTTTCACTGAAAATAATTTTTGACCATTTTTGCTGTTCAAACCAACAGAACTTACATTTTACATGTTTGTACTGTATAGAATAGAACATCATAAATTCCTATTATGCAAATATATTATGTTGGGCAGTTCCACAGAAATGTCAACAACATCAATTAAAAATAAAAACTTACTATAGGAACAAAATGCTCTTTTAAATTCTTTTAAATAGTGGTGTAATGGATAATTAAAAAAATCTGTCCAGACCGCTAGAGGGCGCCGGTTTCTTACACAATGCTGACTGAAGCGCTTTTGTATTCGCTCAAGACCTTAATGCGATTTCAATCTTAACTCAACCAAAAATACAATACCAATGTCTCAGAAGTCAAAGTTTGCTGTTTTCAAAGCATTTGGATGGTTTTACCTCATCATGTATAGGTGTCACATATTGAAGCTTTTTCCTCATTAATGTGAAAACAAAAGAATACAAATTTAATATGACATGTTCTTTGGAGTGCCAACCCTTCTCCATTCTGTGGCTATCATTATTTCTGGATTGTGCATTTGAATTTTACAAAGTTTGATGAAAATTAATTATAAATTAAACACTGATTTTTCATTCATTGTCATGTGTAATCCATTTTGCCGATGGTTTTAATTTGGTCATTAAATAAATATGATAATTAAATGGGCTTCTTTATGGTGTGTTTGGTCCTTTTTTGCTTGACAACCTATTGATATATGAAAAAAAACAGCAATAAATTCTTAAAATATTTTCCTTTTTTATTTCACTAAAATAAAAATAACATAATTACAACATAAAATGTCATTGGGGTGACTACAGTAATTTTAATTTTCCAGTGAACTATTTCCTTAACACAGTGACATCATTCACACGATAAATGATGTCACTGTGTTAATTTAATAAAGTGGCTCTGAACAGAAGCAAATGAGCTTGAGCCACAACGAGTCCCGGGAGAGGGTTTCAATGACCGCAGACACCTCTGGCCTTAGGAGACACAGAATGTGCCAGATTCACACAGTGGGTCTGTGTGTGTTAATAGCCGTTTGGTGAGGGTTCTCACAAGAATAAATGTGTCAATCTAATGTAGCAACCCCAAGCACACACAAACTCACTCATGATTAAGATGATGCATTCATCTATTAACTAGGACTGCTCATCATGTAATTGGCCAGACCCAGACTAATTAATCATGCTCACACAAAAGCAGACATCTGCTATCCAACACACCCCCTCTGCCATAGAGACAATAATCATGGCAACACCACGAACACCAGCACTAATTACTCAACCACCACAGCAGGAAAGTTTGGAGCCGCTGGCATCTGGCAAACAGCTTCTCCCCTCGAACAGTGTTGGATCGGGAGCTGAAGGTCTGCTTTCACATTCCTGCAGGCTGCATCTGTCTCTAAAAATGCCAGGGGACACTGAGGGGACACTAATGTAAAATGGTATAATTTTCCAGTAACAAGCTCATTTTTCCAGTGAGTAGTGGTGTACACTCACAGAAAAAAAGGTACTGTTAAAGGTACATCACTGGATGGTACTCTTGTTTTGAAAATAAAAATGTGTGTATATATATATATATATATATACCTGTTAATCTGAGATCGTAGCGCGGCCGAGTGCTACATTGCTGTTTTTAATGTCAAATTGTTTACTCGCACAGCTTTACTACTGACTTGAAGAAATAATCCAACATGCACTCATGAACTATGTAAACTAAATCCCATTATTTCTATTCAATCAGTTCATTCAATGTAAATAAGCAGAAAAAAACCTGATTTATTTTCCTGCACAAAATTTTTGTTCTTCTTTTTATAAAGGACTATTTAATTAAATACTGCTGTTCATTACTATGTTTGCAACTTGGTTAGGGGTCACTGACAAATAAGGTTGGTTATAAAAATTAGAAACCTTATAAAATGTAGTTGTTTGTCAATTAATTAAAAAACCATTACTGTTTTTGTGCCTGAAATCACGGCTCTGATTAAACGATTAGCTATATAATTGGAGAGTTATCTATTTAAAAAGATATCGCCCCTTTAAAGATGCTGTAAGCAATTTTGTCACGTACAGGTATGCATTTTTTTCCCCTGAAAATAACCTGAAAGATATTAAATAAGTGTTGTGAGATATCTCACTGGACTATCTAGACACCAGACGCTCTAGACAATGTAAACAGCTAACAAAAATTTGTATGCGGTCTCTGGCGCTTTCTGTCTGTCAGTCATTTTGGAATTGTATGGAATTGGCTCCATACTCTTAGCACTTATAATTGAATTCACCCTTTAACTGGAGAGAGTTTGTTTTCCGTGATCAGCCTAATCAAAAACCCGGCCCTGGTGGCTAATCCAGTGGTTCAGCTTGTGGAAATTCCAGAATGGCTAAAATCGCTTACAGCACCTTTAAGTAGCATCAATGTAGTTAGCTACTTTTGGTTTGTCACTTGTAGTATAACCAATTACTTTTTCATAAGTTTAGCTTGACTGCAGGTTAAACTTAACATAACCTTAATTCACCTTAAATTACTGTAGTAGTAGCATGTAGGTTGGCAAGCTACAGTTTGACAGTTGCTTCCTCAACACCGAGGGAAACATCTCTAGTCTCCAAACAGCCCATTTCTGCCTCTTGTTATGGAAATCATGAGTCTGGAATGAAATGCTGCCGGACTCAGCAATACTGCATTACACTCAAAGCATTTACGGACACAAACTGCAAACACACACACATATATTAGACAAACACTCCAGTAGGCGACACTGAAGACGCCTGCTTTTGCTCGGCACACACACACACACATGTCTTAATGCTTCAACACACACTGTAATTACAGCAGGCTGCTCCCTGCTCTGTGCCCCACTGTCTTTGCCTTTCTAAAGACAATTGAGACTGTTTTTGAGTGGATGTTACGACTGCGCCAGCCAACCGTCTCCGGCGTGCCCAACCTGCAGGCTCTCCTCAACATTCCTACAGGAAGAGCATGCTGGGTAAACAAAGCAGGGACTGAATGCAGCATGTATTTCTAAAGACCTGAGTCACCTCTGCTGAAAGACAAATGGTCCAGCAGCCAGGCGTACTCTCAGTGATGATTAGCATGTGTAAATGAAGGGTCATGGGTCAGTCCATTTCTCTCAAAAATCACTCTTCGAGCGGAAAAGACATGACTGCACAGGAGCTGCCAGGTAGATTGTCGGGAGGGGAATCATAAGTAGATTTAGGCAAACTGAATGTGATGTTTCTCTGAATGAAGGTCAGTGAGTGAAGGCAGGTGGAAAAGGCAAGAAAGCTCACTGTGTTCCACAGCAGTCAAAGGTGTCTTCCTGTCTGGATCCTTTAAAATCCTTTAAAAGTGAAACACAATCTGATGTAATAACACAGAATCAAAGTGAGGTTTCACAAAACACATGTTGCAATGGAGACCTTTTGGGAGATTGGCTCTGTTGAAGACCCTAGTGAGCTGCCTACCTAGACAGAAGTTTTAGACATCATATGCTAACTACTGACGGCTGTTGAAAAGAGTAGGCAACAAAAGAATGCTGCCTTATTTGATACCACCTTCTGGTCCAAATTTAAAGCTGAAGTATGTTATTTTCCCACTGTTTTCAAAGCAGCTTTCCGAATACACCCCTCATCTGCTGTTGTTCAAACAGTCAGATATTCCCGCCCTCACCTAACATAATTGGTTGAGTAACGTTGTTGGGTGGGGTCTAAGCGGGTTGCTCTTAACAAACACAGGAATTTTTATAGTGACACAGAGACAATTAACCTATGAATGGCTTACTTTTAGTTGTCTCTCTCTGCATGTCAAGATGAGACAGTAAAAAGAATTTTAATACACTACAGCACTACATGCAAACAGATTTCCTGATTCGATTCCAATTCACCACTTCTTCCAACATGTTTTTATTTTATTTGCTAGTGTATCAGAGACTTTTAAAGCAATGATAGCTCAAAAGAGCATTTGCGCTATTATTGCGGGATTGATGGATAATCTATCATAATCCCAGAGGAGACACTGAATGCGAGACATTTCCTGTGCCTTGACAGAAAACCTTTCAATGTTGGCCAAAGAGGCAGTAATATCTAAGATAAACTTAGAACATCAATGCTCTTTGAATATTAATAAAGAGCTACACTTAAGTCCATCGGTTTAATGTGTGTGAGCCTTCCTAAGCAGCACTGCCATTGAAAAAGCCCATTTCTTGCTGTTATGCCACATTTTCTATTTTTTTTTTAATTTATTTAGATTTTTTTTGGATTTTCTCCACTTTTCTCCCCAATTTGGCATGTTCAATTCCCAATGTGCTCTAAGTCCTCATGGTGGCATAGTGGCTTGCCTCCAACCGGGTGGCGGAGGATGAATCTCAGTTGCCTCCAAGTCTAAGACAGTCAATCCGTGCATTTTATTACGTGGCTTGTTGAGCGTGTTACTGCGGAGACATACCACTTGTGGAGGCTCACGCTACCCTCCACCGCATCCACACACAACTCACCATGCGCCCCACCGAGAGTGAGAACCACGGTGTGGCGTTCACAAGGAGGGTAACCCAACATGACTCTACCCACCCTAGCAACCAGGCCAATTGTTTGTTTAGGAGACCTGACTGTATTCACTCAGCACGCCCTGGATTCGAACTTATGACTCCAGTTGTGGTAGTCAGCTCTGTACTTGTTGAGCTACCCAACCCCCCCCCCCCACAACCATATTTTCAATTAAATAAATTAAGGCTAATGAGGAGAGAGAGTGGCTGCTCTGAGCGCTCTTTTGTTGTGCTGTTTATTATGTCAATATAGTTTCAAAGACTACACTTGCATCTATCTATTTCATTTAAATCCATAAGTAGGGGTTAATGCAAATGTCGGGAGGGGAATCATAAGTGGATTTAGGCAAACTGAATGTGATGTTTCTCTGAATGAAGGTCAGTGAGTGAAGGCAGGTGGAAAAGGCAAGAAAGCTCACTGTGTTCCACAGCAGTCAAAGGTGTCTTCCTGTCTGGATCCTTTAAAATCCTTTAAAAGTGAAACACAATCTGATGTAATAACACAGAATCAAAGTGAGGTTTCACAAAACACATGTTGCAATGGAGACCTTTTGGGAGATTGGCTCTGTTGAAGACCCTAGTGAGCTGCCTACCTAGACAGAAGTTTTAGACATCATATGCTAACTACTGACGGCTGTTGAAAAGAGTAGGCAACAAAAGAATGCTGCCTTATTTGATACCACCTTCTGGTCCAAATTTAAAGCTGAAGTATGTTATTTCCCCAATGTTTTCAAAGCAGCTTTCCGAATACACCCCTCATCTGCTGTTGTTCAAACAGTCAGATATTCCCGCCCTCACCTAACATAATTGGTTGAGTAACGTTGTTGGGTGGGGTCTAAGCGGGTTGCTCTTAACAAACACAGGAATTTTTATAGTGACACAGAGACAATTTCAAGAAAATGAACCTATGAATGGCTTACTTTTAGTTGTCTCTCTCTGCGTGTCAAGATGAGACAGAAAAAATAATTTTAATACTTAAAAAGTTCCATACTTTAAGCAGCATATATAAGTAGTTTAAATGTGTAGTAAGTAGGGCTGGGTATGGATACAGATTTCCTGATTCGATTCCAATTCACCACTTCTTGATTTGATTCAGATTTTGATTCAAATCAATTCGATATCAATTAATTTGGCTATTTTTCAGTTATAATGTCCCTTTGGTTATATATAAAATAAATTATCTCCCATTTGTTGAATAGTCGTTTGATGTCATTTAACGTAAAATTAGATCCCATTAAACTCTAATGATGATGCGTGAGAGCAGCACTGCACTGAGGAGAGGAAGAATTAAACAGATCACAGTCCAGATGCACTCAAAACTTTCCAAACAGCTTCAGGTGATGTAGATCACAAAGTATGAGGGAATTATAATACAAAAATACCAAATAAGTAAATACAGAAGCACTCTCGTTGTGTAATAAGCGGAGCCGGAGCTCTTTAAAGGAAACACCCTGTCATTGCATCTTAAATGCAGTTATATTGAATGCGTTATAGCTTTATTAAAGTTCAAATAATATGGAAGCAGATCATTTAAATAACTACAAACACCGAAACTGGCATTTCTCTGTGCGGTCAGCGCCTCTTCTATGAGTTGCACAAATGTCCCGATCTAAAGGGGAGAGACTGAAACTGCACCGGCTGATGCACACTCTGTCATGGGGACACTCATCCCTCAAGCACATGCTTAATGCAGCTAGATTATAACGTGATGGCTTGCGATTTACTGAATCATAATATATGTCTCTGTGCATTTCTTATCGTGAAGAAAATTGGCAATATGCAGCTTTATTAATATGAGAGAGTTTGTTTTTTATGTGAGTTAAAAATGGATTGAAGTGAACAGAAAGGTGAGAGAGGTGAAGGCAACAAAATACATTTTTGATTTGTTTTTGTTTTGGCTTGTTTTCCAATATAAATATCTTAAACTCCTTTTAAATAATTACATTTTCTTTAGCAGCTATACTGCAGAAGAAAACATTGTTATCTCAGAGTGTTGAATATACATTTGTATTAAAAATACAAATACTTTTAAATATCTAAAAATCCTTTAAAAAAGATGCATTCACCTGAGAAGCAGCTTATAAGATATTTAGACTTGCTTTTAGAGAATAGATCTTGAATAGAAGTATATTTTGTCTTTAATGCACTCACAGAATTATAACCAAGTGAAAAATACACTTATATACAAAATACACTTACTGTATATTTAAGATACATTCTCTTAAAGCAAATCTTATATGTTGCTTCTCAAATAAATGTATCTTGTTTTAAGGATTTTTAGACAATTTTAAATGGAAAACAAGACAAAAACACTTGATAATTTTTGCAGTGATTCTTTACTGAATTAAACTTAATAAAAAAGCATTTTCCACCCTTTAATTCAGTGAATGTTATTTAGAGGTATTTTTAAAAGATGATTTTGTCCTCTTTATTGTTATTAAACACGTTAAATATAACCATTTAAGTCAGTGCACAAGCTGAATAATTGGCTAAGGGCTAATGATTAATCATTGCAGTAATCACAGAATAGTCAAATACTCATTCTAATAATCGTTAGATTAATAGATTTTCAATATAATCATTAGTTGCAGCCTATTAAAAAATAATCATTAGTTGCAGCCCTAATTTACAGTTCATTTATTTGTTGAACACATGCTAAAAACCGGTACTGTCTCTTTAAGAAAACCATAATTTTTGTAAAGAGCATCTTTAGATGAGCGCATATTAAAGGTGCTGTAAGCGATTTTAGCCGTCCTAGAACTTCCACAAACAGAGCCGATGGATTAGCCATGCCCCCTTTCCAAAACCCGCACTCCAAAGATACCAAATGAGCTTTACTGAGACAGATATCGACCAAAAACAACAGCAGCAAAATAGTACCCTCAACCGACAACTGTTATAAGCAACATGGCATAAAAATTGCTTAAAACTTCAATAATTTGCTGCAACTACAATACTATGAGAATGTAAAAAATTATTGACAGTCAGAAAGAGTCCATGTTGCTGTTTACAAAGTCTAGAGCTGTCACAGAGACCGGTGAGATATTTCACGACAATTATTTCATTAATATCTTTCAGGGAGTGTGACTTTTTTTTTTGCATTCCTTTCCATAAAAATACTCAAATGGCACATGCTATCTCATCTGTGCTATGCTTGATTAGAATTAAATGTTTCTTTTTAGTTATTTTTGATCAACAACTGACTATAGAGAATGGAAAGGGTATTAAAAGATACATTATTTAATGACAAATGGGTTGAGTGGATCTTGTCTTTGGACATACATTACGCAGATCAACTTTAATCTCAACATGCAGTGAAAGGATCTCGCTGCTGAAAACTTCACCATTATACTACACAATTAATGCTGAGTGAAATCTAAACATTTACCAGCCAGTTGCGAAAAATATACATTGTGGAGGATAGCGTGAGCCTCCACACGTGCTATGTCTCTGCAGTAACACGCTCAACAAGCCACTTGGTAAAATGCATGGATTGACTGTCTTAGACTTGGAGGCAACTGAGATTCATCCTCCGCCACCCGGTTGGAGGCAAGCCACTATGCCACCATGAGGACTTAGAGCACATTGGGAATTGAACATGCCAAATTGGGGAGAAAATCCAAAAAATAAAAAATAGAAAATGTGGCATATCAGCAAGAAATTGGCTTTTTTCAATGGCAGTGCTGCTTAGGAAGGCTCACACACATTAAACCGATGGACTTGTGATCCATCTAGTGATATCCTCTCATTGTCTTGGAGAGATGTGCAAAGAGTGAAAGATCGTTCTTGGGATTTCGATATCGATTTAGATTTTCGAACCGAT
This sequence comes from Moxostoma hubbsi, assembly GCA_032164185.1. Lineage (NCBI taxonomy): Eukaryota > Metazoa > Chordata > Actinopteri > Cypriniformes > Catostomidae > Moxostoma > Moxostoma hubbsi. The sequence continues at coordinate 47,793,342 of JAVLUX010000010.1, forward strand.
ATCGAGATTGTTCAAATAAAGATTGTGATGCATCGGGAAATCGCTATTTTTATCGACCCCTAGTAGTGAGACTGACTTGATTGCGTCATTTACAGTATGCCATGCCGTAACTCTCTGATTGGTGAATCTTCCTCTTCAGTATTAACAGATAGTGTAGTTCTCACCAGGAATTCCATTATTAACCTCAACATGGACTGAATGCTTCAACAGGACTACATATCATTGATTAACAACCTTGGAGCTCACGGTAGGTCTGTCTTTAAATGTTTATAAGTTACTGTTAAAAATCGATTCCCCTGTGAAAAAAAATAATGGGATTTTTACTTCCGGAATCAGACTGTTACGCTCTATTGGAATCAAATATTAGTCGAGTCTCTCATGCATTTCACTTGAGCTGCACTATTTGCGAGGCACGAGTCAGTTGCTGCCCATGAAGTTCAATTCAGCCACTTCTATTTCATTCCACTTAGGATGTGGCCTTAAGGGGTGTTCACACAGGCAGAAATTAAATCATTGGAGACTGCCAAGTCTCTGTGCTGTTGGTCGTTAGCAGTCAGCTGCTGTATCCAAGTGTACCAGCCGGCGGACCAAGGTGCTCAACTTTGTTGCATCGTCAACTGTCTCTACAAATGATCTCACCTGAAATCGACAACTCTCTGTAAAAATCAATGACGTTATGTTGTTTTTTTGCTGCAAACTGGTGTCAGAGTGAAGGCCCTTTTAGAACGTAGCTGCCTATGTAGACAGTAGACGGTGAGGCAACTTACACGACTTTGAAGCAGAGCCGTTCTCTTGTTCTTTATGTCACTTTTCTTTTCAATGGTGCAAGGGAACCAAGTCAGCTATGTTTAGAGTGAAATGGAGAAAGACTCAAGCAAAGAAGGAAAAGAGGAGTAATATCTTCTCAGCAGATTCTGGAGGTGTGACGGGAAAAGGAATACATTTTTATCCTGCAGGAGTTGCACCAACTCCCCATGGGAAAGAGACACAGAGTGAGTCATACACATCCGCTCTGTATTCAGTTCATCCAAATTTCATTAAGGACAACAAGTGCCAGCCAAGACTGGTGGATCTTTAAGAAGGGGACGTCTTTCATCAACACAGCTAATGGGGCATCTGTGCTTCATTTCATTGAGTAGGTGTGTAGGTGGTATCATATCCAAGCTATTGAGTGTGTGAAAGGGATGTTAACACACACAAAGGAACATGTCTTCAAGTGTATAACTTTCATCTTAGAAGCTGACAGCATGCACCGGCAGACAGGAAGAGGAATCCCTCGTTCTTTAAGAGTGATCGGGCTCATCACTGGTATCCAGGTGCACAGCTCTGCTCCACCGGTTGCCCTGCAGCTATGCAATTCTGCAAGATTTGTGACTTTCAAGTGTGGTGCGGTGGGAGGAGATTTGTGGCACGGCTGGGGGAGATTTGTGCTGCAGCAGGAATCTGCAGAGATTTGAAGCTGTAAATATTGGTGTAAAGGGACCTAGGGAGGCTCATTGTCTCGACAGAGCAAACTGAAGCAGAAAAATTAAAGCAGAGAGTCATGTAGAGCGATTTGTGAAGTTATTTTTCTTTACTTTTTTAATACGAATACAAACAAACACATGCAAAGATCAAAGACAGGGTTTTAAAACCATAACATCCAGAAAAAAAAGAGTGTTTATAAAGTAGCTAGGCACAATCTGAGCCAGTCATATCAGTATGCTGTTCAGACTGAATTCAGTATATTCAAAAACAAGTATTTAACAAATCTAACTTTTCATACTACACGTTACACCGATCAGTCACAACATTAAAACCACCTGCATAATATTGTGTAGGTCCCCCTTGTGCCACCAAAATAGCGGTAACTCTCATCTCAGAATAGCATTCAGAGATTATATTACTCTCTCCACAATTGTACAGAGCGGTTATCTGAGTTACCGTAGACTTTATCAGTTCAAATCAGTCTGGCCTTTCTCTGTTGACCTCTCTCATCAACAAGGTGTTTCCATCCACAGAACCGCTGCTCACTGGATGTTTTTTGTAACTTCTAGAGACTGTTATGTGTGAAAATCCCAGGAGATCAGCAGTTACTGAAGCTCCTGGCCTGTATCTGCATGATTTTATGCACTGCACTGTTAAACAAAAGTTTTACCAAGGTTTTGTTTAGCACTGATATCAACTGAAAAAGTTCTCACGTGAGCAGGCGATACACTGTAAACCAGCTTCTGTCATAGCGCTCATGAACGTGCTAAGGATGTCAAGATTTTCACTGAAAATGACTGAAATTTCTTAATGCTTTTGGGTCAAAGACAAAGGGCCAATTTTTTAGCATGCAAGCGTTAAGCACAGCACAATGCCTTAACTCATAAGCGCAATGTCAATGGGCATGGCCATGAAGTGTTGGTATTTTCATGCAAGTGTGCACTAAGTCTAGGCGCAAGTTGGTTTGGCGAAATTGCGTGCACAAGGCACTAATCAGGTCAGTGGAGGTTCTTAATGGAGGTTCTTCTCTGGCACTGTCTCTGTCCTATTATACTACAGTCCATTCCCTGTCAAGCACCAGAAATATAACAAAGACAGCACATTCATAAGAAGTTAGTAGTGTAAATGGACTGTATGCAATGAATTTGATGAATACAAATATGGATTTATTTATGGATTATATTGTGTGTCCTTGTTACATGTTCTTTTTATACGCATGGAAAATGCGGTTCAGGATATGGATGTAGGCTCCATCAAATTAAAGAGAATGTAAGTATAATTAATCATTTTCATCTACTGACACACAAATCATGGCTAGTATTAACAATGATTGTATCGGAACACACTTCACTCTACCTGTCGACATTGATTTTGAAAAATGTAATTCATTTTTCATTCAAACCAACAATATTTCTAAATTCATATTACACTTCAAGATGGTGGTAAAAAAAAATCAAACCAAATCCAAACATTTTACTCTATGCTTCTTCCACCGGCCCCTTTTGCAGTGTCTTAAACAGAACAATAAAAATAATAATAATATTAATTGAAAAAATAAACCATGACCTCAATCAACAGCAATCATCAAGGACATTATTTGTTGTTCTGTACTTTCAGAATTTGGACATGAACTTGAAATCTCCAAACTGCTAATGAAGGAACTGAATTTGAACTTTGCGCCGAGTTAATACGTGGTATTGAAACGTATTAGTGCTAGGAAAATAGCAAATTGCGCTTTGCGCCACTTCATTTACATATAATACATCCGCAGTTTGCGCGCCTACACCTACAGTAGCATAAACACTCCCACTGCACTGGCACAAAAATTGCACTTATAATTAGCGCTCTCAAGAAAATCGGATGAAACGCTACGCGTAGCGCTGCACTTTGCGCACTCAAAATGTCATACGGTTTGTAATGACATGAGGGTGAGTAAATTATGACAGAAATGTCCTTTTTGGGTGAACACTCTCAATTTAAGACCATTTAACAACAGCGCAAGTGAACACCTGGATTACAAATGAATGTCACGATACATGGAGGTAGATTTTGACCTTGGCCTGATTTAAAGAGGAAGTCTCAATAGTTACTTTAGCCATTCGCTTTGTTCCCCAGGGCATTGAAGGAACTTTCAACTTCACTTTCTGCATACAGAGCTCAGCATGCTGAGTGATAAACTTTTTTTAATCTTTGTTTGAAGGAAGCACTCAGTGTGGTGTGTGGCGCTTGTGGGATTACGTGGCCCAGGGGAATTCTGAGAAAAAAGGACTTTTATCACCCCAGTAACTAATTATTACAGTCCAAAGAGAGAGAGAGAGCGAGTCAGAAGTTAGCATGAGAGTGTGAGATAAAGACAAGAAGAGAAATATATAAAAAAAATAAATTCTAATGATAGAAAGAAGATGAACCCCTTAGGACATGCTATTGCAACACATCCTGTGGCGCAGCCATAAAAAGATTTATGAAATAACTTTTGCCCCCAGCGCAAAGTATCAACAGTGAAGTTAATGGTGTGATTACACTAATAAGGGGAGAAAAAGAGCTGGGACTGTGCTGCATGTAATGAAAGGGAGAAAATGATAGATAAAGGGAATGATAGAGAATATATGATAAATCCAACACAAGAATGAGATGGAGCCCACACAACAAGATTATTTCTGTACACTGAAGTTGTGGTGTAAGTCGTATCCTGTCTAGTTATTTCTGAGTTGGGATTTTACTGAAGTGATACTACATGGGCAGAGCAGGACGAGTTTCTATTGCAGTTTTATTGTGACTCTTACTAGAGCACAGTTAATTTTGCAGTAAATGCAATCAGATTTATTTTATAGATTTTTTTTTTTTTTAAATAATACTTTCAAATGTACTAAAACAATCGTTACTGGAATCGCTAAGGAACGAATTGTTAAGAGGAATCTAAATAGATAAATTCTTTACGATTCCCATCCCTATTTGCAATGAAACTGTAGTTCTTTCCATTTCTGTTTTGTACCTTTGCCTTTTTGTCTAATATTCAAATACATTTTTCTCCAAATTAAAGTTTGTAATGAAGTGATTCACCTTGGAACTTGTTGATTTGGTTCATGAATTAGAACTCCTTTATAAAGGATTTTATATGAAAACAAATGAAGAAAAAATCCTTCCAGAACCAAAACCAAAACCAAAAAAGTGGTCGTGCACTAAGTTGCACTATAGAAAACGTCTAGGTTACTGTTGTAACCTCCGTTCCCTGATGGATGGAATGAGACGTTGTGTCCTCCCGGCAATGATGCTAAACCGAGCCACTGTTACAGCCGAACCTCATTCTCGGCTCCTCGGGGCAAAATCCTGAATGGACAGACGCATTTCTCTCCCTTTATACCCGTATGTCTGGGGGCGGGACATGCAAATTATGTCTGCCAATTTCTCATTGGCCTTTTCTCAAGTTCAGAGATGCGTGAGGCTCTCAAGAGAGACCCCTAGTGTCGCTTCTTCAACACAGCCACACTTAATGTCTGAATGCTATTTGCTACAAAATAGCAAAACAGTTGGCATCTGCAAAAATAGAATGCTGCTTAAGCCTTTCTCAGAACTAATTCTTGTAATGACTTTAAACCAACTGGTGTAGCATTTATTTTTATCTTTATTTTTATGTCAGTTCCCTCAAGTTCACACAGATGTAGTTCAGCACATTAAACCACTAATGTTCTACAACTGTATATCGTTGCTCTATTTCAAACCTAACACACTTCTTTTTGATAGATGTTTTGCTTAGAAAGTGTGCTTGTGCTATCTCACTTTAACATACAAGAAAAAAGAAAAATTATGTAAACCCTTGGGAATTAACTGGTTTTCTGTATTAATTGGTCATAAATGTGATCTCATCTTCATCAAAGTCACAAGTATAGACAAACACAATGTGCTTAAGCTGACAACACACAAACAATTATAATAGTTCATGTCTTTATTGAACACTTCCAATTAAAAATGCACAGTGCTGTGAACAAAGTATTTGAACCCTTGGATTTAATAACTGGTCAATCCTCCTGGCAGCATTAACCAAGCATTTACAGCTCTCTTGAGGTCATTCCACAGCATCACTATTGGGGTAAGGTCTGGGCCTTCACTGGGACACTCCAAAAGGTGGATTTTATTTTTTTGAAGCCATTCTGTAATGGATTTACTTCGATGTTTCGGGTCATTGTCCTGCTGCATCACCCTACTTCTTCAGCTGGCACACAGACACCCAGACATTATCCTGTAGGATATCTTGATATAATTGGGAATTCATTTTCTCCTCAATGATGGCAAGCGGTCCAGGCCCTGAAGCGCAAAGCAGCCCAAATCATGATGCTCCCTCCATCGTACTTCACCGCTGGGATGATGTTTTCATGTTGATATGCGGTGCCTTTTTTACACCATATGTAGTGCTGTGTATTTCTTCCCAAACAATTTAAGCTTAGTTTCATCTGTCCACAAAACATTTTCCATGCGTTGTTGAGTGTCAAGGTGGTCTTTGGCAACTTCAGGTGTGCAACAATGTTTTTGTTGGAAAGCAGCAGCATCCTTTGTGGTGTCCTGCCATGGACACCATGCCTGTTTAGTGTTTTCGGTATAGATTCCAATGATTCCTTCAAGTCATTATCTGTCACTCTAGAGTTCTTCTATACCTCATTGGTCATTCTGCGATGTGCCCTTTGAGTCATCATGGCTGAACGGCCACTTCAAGTGAGAGTAGCCATAGTACTAAATCACCTCCATTTGTAGACAATTTGTCTAACTGTGGACAGTTGAAAAGTTTGTAACCCTTTCCAGCTTTATGCAAATCAACAATTCTTAATCATAGGTCTTTTGAGATCTCTTTTTTGTGAGGCATGGTCCACATCAGAAGATGCTTCTTGTGAAATGCAAAATGTTTGAGCTCTTTTTATAAGTCAAAGTAGCTCTAACCCACACCTCCAATCTTTAATTTAATTAAATGCCAGGTTCGCCAACTCCTGATGTCATTAGCCTAGGGGTTCACAAACTTTTTCCAATCTACACTGTGAATGTTTAAATTAACTATTCAAAATGTACAAGAATAATACAATAATTTGTGTGTTATTAGTTAAAACAGATTGTGTTCGTTCATTATTGTAACTTAGATCAAACTGTACAAAATGTATACATAAATGCAGGTAATACCAAAGGGTTTACATACTTTTTTTTTTGCCACTGTAAATAACAATTTCTTTGATAACTTCTTTTCTCTCATTATTCACTTACCCAGAGGCCATCCCAGATGTGGATGACTGTCTTTCTTCAGCAGAACACAAATGAAGATTTTAGAAGATAGAGCTCTGCCATTTCCTTATAATGGAAGTACACTGGTGCCAGCACTTCGACGGTCCAAAAGTCACAGTTAGGTGGCATAAACGTAATCCATGCAACTCCAGTCAATCAATGAAGCAAATTGATACGTTTGTGTAAAAAATAAATCGATAATTAAAATATTATTAACTTTTAAAAAGCGCTTCCTGCCAGCAGCTGATGAGAAGCGTGACGTAAGCTAATTTGGCGAGATCACGTGAGAATTCGGAAGGGACGCACGCTTATTTACAACAGAAGAATGAACGTCACGTGAGAGTTTGGCCATTTCAAACTGCAACAGAGCCCTGGATGGATGTGCCGATTTGTTACAGACATTTTAATTATCAACTTGTTTTTTACATAAACCTATCGATTAGCTTCAGAAGACATTCACTGATCGACTGGAGTCACATGGATTACTTTTATCTCACCTAAAAGTGACTTTTGGACCATCAAAGTTCTGGCACCCGTTTACTTACAAGGACCTGACAGAGATCAATCCTTGACTGGATTATGAAAAGTTCAATTAATAAGTCAGGGCAATATGTATTTAAGAAGGTTTATGAGCAATGATTTGAGTTTTTACACATTTGAGAAGTTCACTTGTTGTGTCAGAGTCAACTGCTAAAAGGTATGATGCCAAAAAAGCGGATCAAGAAATGATTTATGCACAGTGCCATGAGGTTCATGAAAATGATCATTTACAGACAAACGCAGTTTAAAAATGTATCCAAAATCAATCGTAAGTTAATGGGGGATGTAATGTAGTTTCTGTAGCCAGCAAAGAGTAACTGATGACAAAGTACATCAGAACACGAAGCGCCACTGGTGCGACTCGGATTGGACACCACCGGGCAAGAAAGACTACAGGAAAACCATGGGATCACATTCCCATAGCATTCCAGGATTCCATAGTCGTAGTGTTTTATTGCTCCATACAGACGCATTACGAAGCCTCCATAAACCTGTCAGATGTCTACATGCTCTGGAGTTAAATCTGAAATACGGCCTGATACACAATAATGAGTTAATGATTAGCCATGGGTGACCCAACACTTCAGGAAGCCTGCTGTAAAACGGCCCAGACGCCAGCATGTGATGAACTGCACATTCCACTGACTGGCTCTATGCAACTGAATTCCAGCAATTACATAAATTACGAGCAACTGTCCAGATTTATACTCACCTCTTGAGTCTTATTCCATCACCCCTGATGATTCCTGTATAAATCTAACTTTAAGTAGTCTATAAAGGGTTAGTTCACCAAAAAAATGTAAGTTCTCAAATCATTTACAAACCCTCATATCATCCCAGATGTGACTGGCTTTCTTTCTTCTGCAGAACACAAGTGAAGATTTTTTTAAGAATATTTTAGCTCTGTACAATGCAAGTGAATGGTGACCAGGCCTTTGAAGCTCCAAAAAGGAGATGTAGTCAGCATAAAAGTAATCCATACAACTCCAGTGGTTTAATCAATGTCTTCAGAAGGGATCCGGTTGGTTTTGGGTGAGAACAGACCAAAATGTAACTCTTTTTTTCACTGTATATCTTGCCATTGCAGTCTCTAGGCATCATGATTTCAAGCTTGATTACACTTCCTATTGCTTGACGCATATGCAGAGCGCTAGATGGTGCTACAGGAAGTGTAATTGAGCTTGAATTTTTGATCATCAAAGAGATTGCTGTTAGAAATGTACAAAATGTCTATCACTGGACATTTTTGGCATCAAACCTGACTTAAACTTGGTCACAAAAAGCTCTGTGTAAAAGGGCAGTTTAGACATTCTGCAAAACATATCATTTTGTGCTCCATAGAAGAGGAAAACATTAAAATAATCCAGGTTTGGAATGACATGAGAGAGTTTACCCTTACGAAAATTAACTGCAATATAGCTGCAGTCTGATTGCAGTATTAGTAAAAAGTGCAGTTTTGTGTAGTACAATGATTTTGTACTGCACAATGACAAACTGTCCTGCACTTACAATACGTTTTAACTGCATTACTTGGTATTAGTGGCTGTACAGTTAAGCAGCTAGTCGGTTAGTTCTGCCACGTGTTGGGTTTGTGCCTACTAGTCGAGAATCGCACGAATTCAGTTGCGCTTGTTCCATATGGTGACAGCAATTTTCAGTCCACAAACTGCACTCTGCGTATTTTGTGATTTGTTAAAAAACAGTAGGTAATTAAGCCGGAAATTTTGTCAAGGGTGGTGGAAGAAAAACATAGACACTTTGGATTTGGACAGCAATAAAATCACCGACTAGCCCCAGTAAATGCTGGAATTACCTTATATCCCCATGTAAAACAACTAGCATCTGAATAGGGCTCAAGACACAGCGCCTTTAATGTGGAGTACAAAGCGACGTGAATAATGTGAATGCAACTTCACGACTGTTGTAGAAAAGTAGCCACAGCCTGTTGGGTGATTAATATTGCAGAGGATGAGTGTTTAAGAGATTTAATATGCACCGAAATGAAATCTCTTGTAATTAACGCCACCTATGGGGACAAGTTCTTTACATTTCTGTACCTCCCACTTAGATGTTGGGAATGTTTTAGGTTACTTTGTGCAATTTTAGTGTAATTCTATCTTTATTCTGTGAAAGGCTGTTTTGAAAATATTAATAAAATATTGGTGCATGTAATATTTTTTCATTCTTAAGTAGGAACTAAATGTATTTTGACAGAAGAAATATATTCAATATTCATATTTCATCATTTTCAAAATCTGTGATTAACCATGAAAAATCATGTGATTTATTGTGATTAAATATTTTAAACAACTAATAGCGCTAATGTTTATATATTTATACATTGCTCATTTTTTCATGTCTATATTATACATTTTTAATTGTTAGTGAATTTTTTATTTGAAATATTGTATTGCTGAGTCGTAATGGCCAGGCACAACTTTAAAAGCTTTTAAACCTTTTTAAGCATTTGAATGTCAATAAATTGCTGATTGTTAATAACCTGCATTGAGTTTGCTATCATTGGTCTAATTTTGAAGAATGTAGGGAAATATAGCATATGTATTATGTGTAGGTATGCAGAGAGCAGTTCTAGAGAACAACAGTAGTACTTCAGTACAAGTGTGGTAATTTGGAAGCAGTATTCCTGCAGTTTCCAGTACAAGTGTGGTAATTTGGATGCAGTATTCCTGAGGTTTCAGTACTTCAGTACAAGTGTGGTAATTTGAACGCAGTATTCCTGAAGTTTCAGTACTTCAGTACAAATGTGGTCATTTGGATGCAGTATTCCTACAGTTTCCAGTACTGCAGTACAAAAAAACTGTAGTCATTTTTTGTAAGGGAATGATGACAGAATTTTCATTTTTGGGTGAACTAACCCTTTAACATGTTCATGTTTAACAAGTTCATGTTAAACACTACTATAAAACAAAAAAGCACATCTCGCAAGAACACTCAAAAGTACACTAGGCAGGTCCAAACAACAAACCTTCCCTGTAACAAAAGTAAAACATTCAAAGGTCAGACAGGTGAGCAAACAGGCCAGATACCTTCGGAGGTTAATTACTGTTGTGTCCTGAGGCAGAACATTAACCCAAGTCATCTAAAGGCCACACCATTAACACTAGAGCTAACATGAGCAGCTTAAACCTCTCACATCACATGATCACTCATTCAGAAGGTCATCACAGATGTCACTCCCACAAATTCTAATGCAAATCACCTATTAGTGAATGTTAGGGTCAAGATATTGATTAATGGCAGGCGGCAGTATTTAATTTGTTGACTATCTCTCTGGCTCCCTGTGTATAATGAAAGGAAATGCATTACGAAATGACCCTAAATTAACCAAAACACAACAATAAAAGACCTGCAGGCTGTGAGAAGCTCAAACTAGCCACTTAAACAGGAACTCTTTCAACTGCTATGTGGCAGAAAATAACTATGAGAATGTGGTTTTAAAGGTTTTATGCTTGTTTCACACATAAAACGACATAAAAATGTGATCTTTAAACATCCTTTCTATTTTAAATGCATTTGGCATTGATTGTTTCAATAAGGAGGGATTAACTATTCATGAAATTTCCTTGTGTTTGCTTCTAACACAACAAGACATGGCTCAAGTGCATCCAATTACCATCTCGCTGCTTTATGAAATGGTAAACATTTCAGAATCAATAAAGATGCAGTTTTTTTCAGTGGTGTTTGCTACAGCCAGCATCACTATAACTACTGCTCATAGTTAAGGCTGAAACATATTCAACATAAATGCAGAAGCTTCTAGCAACCCAAGCTTGATTTCATAAACAGTTGCATTCCAAATTGTGTCTGACCACAATTAACAACAACGCATTTGCATTCTCAATGTTGCCACAGGGGGCGCAACAGCAGACTTTATTGCGAACTGTCCACTTCAACTGTGTTTTTTATCTTTCCAGTGAACTATTGTCATGGTGAAGCAGCAGTTTGAAGAGTATTGCTGCGCAAGTAAGATAAAGTCAATACATTTATAGCAACTTTTCTGAATAATAACAAATACAAGTATAGCTGCAAGCAGTAAATAGCAGGCATTCATACAGCAGAGTAAACAGCTAAGAATGCATAACTGAATAATTTAATTAGATGTCAACATTTTAAACCAGATAGTTTGAAGATTATTTGTAGGTATTTTTTCATAATTTTTGTCCACAAGGCAGTTCTATGGCCCTCATTATGGGGTCAATTACACCAACTGCATTTAAGGCTACGTCTACATTAATCCAGATACATTTGAAAACAGCGTTTTCTCTCTGTCCACATGTTTTCAAGCGTTTTCCAAAAGTTGCTCACCCACACTGAAACGTATGAAAATGCTTAAATCGCATGCAGAAAATCCCCATTACATATACGGTCTGAAACACAATTGTTCCGAGTAAACTTCCCTTCGCCTTTGAAGGAATGCAATGTGATGGTTGTACAAAGTGACATTTGTTTTTTAACAATGCTATCAAAGTGAGTATCAAGTAAAACAGTGCCACTATAACACAGGCTGCCATCTTGACTCTTTTGTTGGATAGATCAAATGACTAAAAATGCATCATCGTATTCCAAAGCATCCGTTTTCACAATCCACACTACAATGCAAAAAGTGGTATTAAAACATAAATAGATTTGATTATATTATAACACAGTTCATTATAACTTTACCAACAGGTGGCACTCCCTCCACATTAATTTGGTGAGTTCAGGGTTGAGTCATTATTTTACACACAAAGTTTCATGAAAATATGCCACGGCATTGCAGAGATACAGCCTCCGATGCTTTTTGGTGACATGTCATCAAATTCATTGGTGCGCTATTCGAGAACCATTTAGTCTATTGAAGAACTTTAGATACATTTTTGTTGTGATTGTACCTAGATTATACACAATAAATGTCATGCTAATCAGATTAACGGCCTAGTAGGAGTTAGAAAGAATAGGTTTTCAATCAAATTAAAAATGGACAGGAAGTATGGACAACCATATCAATTTGGGTATCACCGTACTCTGCATGACCCAAGGAATCTATAGAGAGCGGTCACAGAACGTTAGGTCAAATTAATCAAAAGTTATAAGCATTTTTAAACATTTTGTTATTATTTTTTAACAATTTGGTTTGTAAGGTTTATAGGTACCCTCAGGGCATTGTGCTGATGATGGTGCTACTAGCCAACTGCTAACAATGGTGTAAATTTGACTTGGTATAAGCCAAGAATTTGTATTCTAGGCCTTATTTTCTTCTTGAGTTAGATGCTCAGTTTCTTAGATCATAATAATAATAAAATAATGATCAGATTGAAATGTGGCATCATGTGAAATTGAGTATTATGGCAAGGTTGATTTAAAACAGAGAACAACTAAAGAGAAAAGTAGTTTTCATGTATGAAGCATTTAATTCACTGACTGGCTTTTCACAAAATAAGCAGTACAACATGGTTATTTAATTTATTAAAATGTATATAAATTATTAAAATATTAAAATAATATATTAAAAATTATTGATTTCTCCAGAAAAAAATTACAATATCGTAATATACTGTATATTGTTATCATGATTGATTGATATAAAATTAATCGTGAAATACATTTTTGGTCATTTCGCCCACCTCCACTATCAGTTAGGTTTAGGGAAGTGTGGTAGGCTTTCTATTTTAAAACTCGATACTGCATAAAACTTAAAATCCTCATATGTTTGGTTGAACATTTAACTCGCCACACTGCGGACATTTCACTTCGGAACTGCCGCAATACGTGTAATGAACCACGAAATATAATTTTGCAAAATGTCGCCACAGTCATATAACTTTTATGAGATCAGGCTGGATTTTTACGTTTGCATGTTGCTAAGCTAACTACACAATAATCTAATACAGTGGTTCTCAACTGGTGGGTTGCACAACTTGAAACCACAGGAAATTAAAATGTATGCATTTACAACATTTTCAATTTTCCTATTCTGCCTATGTTGTGCTATTGTACTCATGTTCATGTTCTTTCAGTGACTTTTCTTTCTTCCATGGCACAAAAAAGGAGCTGATAGATGGAAAGTTAGCCTCAGTCAGTATTCACTTTCATTGCATCTTTTTTTTCCATACAATGAAAGTGAATGGTTTTGTTGGGAATATGCAGTTGAATTAACACAAAGGTTTGATTTTAAGGACTTTTTTGAATGATAAACTATTTTGGTACTGTGTTGGGTTGCTACTTGATGATGCTCAATGTGAAATTTAGGTCTTATAACAAAACCAGTCAAGAATCACTGCTCTAATAACCAAACAGATGCATAGCACACACTAATATTGGGTGGAACAGGCCCTTTTAATTTGTTAAATAGTTTTTTATTGATACTTAAAACAAAAGTATATTAAATGAACATTTCTCTCACAATATTGCTTCTGAATTTGACCAAATTAGGTATTTTAAAAGGTGGCATTATTTTGCTACCTACCTTTCATCGGGCCTATGATGCTTCAAAAAATGCTGTTTGGTAGGTGGTTCACTATAGTATTGGGGAATAAAAGAAAAGAATTCACCCTCCTGCTGTGTTCTCTATTAAAGCTGAGCACTCCCTCCTGGGTGCACATTTCTCTGAGGAGAGACCTGCTATGGCCACTGACCACATTGTTATAATGGACAGATTTATGTGCTCGGGGGACTCGTAAACCTGCTTGCCTTTCCTCCCACGAGTCGCATCACGCTGTTCCTCCTGGAGAGCTGCTGTGCTATTAGTGCCCAGCTGGCCGATAGAAACACTTTCTCTTTTTCTAGAACAGCACTCATGCATAAGAGGAAATGCAGGTGTATTTTAACTGAGCGTGAGAGCTCTAAGAAGAGGACAACATAGGCGGCCCATCAACCACTTTCACTCAGTATATCACACATCCAGCTCTAAAGCTTATAAATCACTAACCCTTAGGCTAGAAAATACTTTACGCAAGTACGTGTACAAAGATGTGAGCGCTTTGCCAACACATTACAACACAAACGTAATGTGTGTTCTTGTGTTATTGCGGCAGTAACATACCTCAGTACTTAAGGGGGTGATAGCGTTACCTTCAAAAGTTTTTATTTTTTTCTGTCTGGAAGTCTATGGCAGCCCATAGAATCATACATATGCAAACCATGAAATCTGTCACACTGATAGAGGACACTATGAACTAGAACTGATCCAAATTTTGAGTTTCTAACTCCAACAATGTAGCGCCACCATGTTTTGGCTCATATCTTTTGAACATAATACATAAGTAAAAAAATACCCAACGAAAACAGATTGCTTGTACTACCTCAAGTGATTATTATCGTGCAACACAGTTTACAGATTAAATTTTTCTGCTCTGTATCGGCTATTGTAAACAAACATCGCAGATGTTGCTCCTGTTTTATTTAGGGATGCACCAATATGAAAATTTTTGGCTGATAACGATTTTTAACAAAAGCTTTTGTTCTAACAATAAGTAATTTCCATTGAACATGGATTGAATCTGTTGATCACATGACAGGCCAACATTTTAAAAAGAGCCATAATGAAAGAGAAATAGAAGATAAAAAGATAAAAAAATAACTAAATATCATAGCATGATGCTTGAAGTAAAAAAAAAATAAAAAGGTTATTTTATACTTCTACACCATTTTTGCAGTTCAAAACAACAGAACTCACCTTTGACATGTTTATACTGTACATAACAGAATATCATAAATATAATACAAACATATTATGTAGGGCAATTACATGGAAATGACAACCAAATCATAATGGATAATGGAAAATGCTAGAGGGCGCCGCTTGCTTACACAATGTTGACTGAAACGCAAACTGAAGAGCTGATCACAACCTGTTTATAAATGCAGCCTTCCAAAGACCATATTGTGATTTCAATCTTAACTCAATCAATCATGCAGCCTTAATGGATACCATACCAATGTCCATACCAATGTCTCAGAAGTCACACTTTGCTTTTTTAAAGCAATCGGATGGTTTACCTCATCATATATAGGTAAGCGCCACATTCACAAGTGTCACGTAACAATGTTTTTTTCCTCATTAATGTAGAATGAGAAAGATGCATCCCTAGTTTTAATAACAAGTTCCTTTTCATTTTCTTGACATTTCTATCAATTATAAAAGCAATAATTCATCAAATAATGATCAAATTATGGAGAAGAACAGATGCACAGTGTCGCCAAGCGCACTTTTGGCATGTTACAGAGATGATCCAGGTGCCTGGATCACAATGAAGCTGCAAAGCAGAGTGTGTCAGATCACAATGGTCTGCTCCATCTTCTGCCATATAACACTCAGAATCACCCCACAAGATCGGAATTGCTTTCAGCAATAAGTTTGTGGGCTCATTTGTGGCATTACCTGATCTGTATAATTCCTTTATTGAGTTGGGCGCTAAACTAGCACATGCCAAAAAATGGCGCTTTTAACGACAGCAATTCATTCACCCCTCAGTCTAACGTGAAGCCCTGCCCACTGATGAATAGCTACTGTGCAAACTTGTAAATGTAGTTGGTTATGTAATGCAAATGCTAAAATATACTGCCTTACAAGTCAGATGCTGTAGTAAAAGTGTATAGCAGAAGAATGCTCTCTTTGAAGGCAACTGCCTACATATATAGGAAGTTTACAGCGAGGAACCCAACTAATATTTCCCAAACCATCTACTGAAGGGCTTCAGCAGTGCAATAAAGATGCAGGGAAAGGGCAACTATCTTGAATGCATCATGGCATAGAGAGGCAGCATTTAAGTCGATGGAGGCTCGCAGTTATCTTTCCTTAAAGCACTTAAGCCTCAAATTGGAATTAATTACAGGATGGCTGTCTCACTCGCATCGCTCACATTAACATCTTACTATTGACAAGAGCGTTTATGTGAGCATGTGTGCTCTGATGAAAGTGCCACTGTAATCAAGATCTATAGCATCACTCTCTCTCTCTCTCTCTCTCCCATGTGTGCAGTTGTCACTAAGGGGAAATCAAACAAAATACATAATTCAAGTGAGGCATAGGCAAAACACTCTTGATACATACTGTGTCTGCACTAGAGGGAGTTTTATTACTGAGATTTACTGTGTGTGTGTGATTTGTTGTTGTACGTCTGTCTCTGGAGATATACTGGCAGCTCTAGGTTTTAAGCTAGTGAAATGAATGCTAAATAACCTGAGAACGAACAAGAGATACTAAAAAATTTGTCAATTAAAAAAGTGCTCTGGGATGCTGATAATGTGCCTCACTGAGTTATCAGTGTACAAAATGAGAGAAGACGCCTTATCATAAAAGCAGACAAGAGAGAGACTGTGGGGAAGAAATAATTAATTCTAAAATATGGTTTATTAGTAATCAGATTGAGAGATAACATGTTCTTCTGCCTTGGCAGCCATGAGTCATTGTACAAGCCAAGTTTCTTCAAAAATGCCACTAGTTGCGTATTCAGAAAATTCAGAGGAACAGTAAAATCTCATGAAAGCAATATCTTAAAATATTACTTTCAAGTGTGAGTGGTGTTTGACCCGTAAGAGTTGGCTAGGACATTGTGGGTGGTTTCCGGGGCATTACTAGTGTATCCGATTGTTTTTTTTTGGTGCATTGTTGCAGTTGCTATGACCCTGATAGGAGGTCGCTTTCAATTCTGTATATTCTAAACTCTAGATATGACTCAGGCCTGTTCTTCAATGTACTGTAAGTCTATGGGATTTTTTCACCTGTTTTATTATCCACCAAATCTTTCATCTATTTCATAAACGACTTTGTTTTTGGAGAAAAAGGCCTTACAATACATTCCGGTAGAAAACTAATTGATTTTGCCTCGTTTAAGCCTCTCATCCAAACCGGAGCGGCGTGTCTCAACGTAATAACTCATACAAGATGGTAAAATCAGAAGATGTCATATGACTTTTATTCCCATAGAGACCAACCAATCAACAAACAGACTGAAATTCATAATGTACAGGCATCAAATTTTGGCTAGCCTCTTATTCAACACTTTATTTTAAGATATGTCAGTGAACAAATTTGGTTACTCATTCCATATTTGTTTATGCAATACAAAGGGCCAACGTATGTCAGTAACCTATAACACACTTCCCTCGTCTCGTTCCATCCGACGGTTTCTACCGTGGTACACAAAAGTTATTTTACTAATAAAATCATGGTTAG
This sequence comes from Moxostoma hubbsi, assembly GCA_032164185.1. NCBI lineage: Eukaryota > Metazoa > Chordata > Actinopteri > Cypriniformes > Catostomidae > Moxostoma > Moxostoma hubbsi. Next base: position 47,810,788 of record JAVLUX010000010.1, read on the forward strand.
GTTTGGGGTTTGGGTAAAGGTTACACTTTATGATTAGGTTCAGGTTACTTAATACTTAAGAGAAATTGTCAGAATGCTCGTTTAAAACACAATGTTTCCAGCTATGCCAGAAGTGGCCAAGACGTTTTGGTATTTTCTTAAAAGCTAGAGCTAAGTCTAGATGCAAGTGGGTTTGGTGAAATCGCGCGTGCAAGACATTTATCAGGGTTTAGTTCATTTTGATTTTGATCAAATTAATGATTGAAACACGAAAAAAATTCAACCAAAAATATTTTTAAATTGTAATAAGATTTCAAACTAAATGAAAATATAATCAAAATAACGAAGTGGTCAAAAAATCAACTTTTCTAACTTTTTTAAATGGCCCCTTTTACAATGACTTAAAATTATCTCTATGACAACAGATGGAAACATACCAATACAAATTAGATCATAATACAATTGTAAATATAAGCATAATAAAGATAATAATAACTGAAAAATTACCCACGGCCTATAGATATTTTAACACAAATCTAATACATATTTGTTACATAAAATGACTACAACAGGGACATAATTTGATGTTACACCATATTTCCAGGGTTTGTACATGAAATGTATTACCACCGATGCATATGGTGGAAGTGAATTTAGACTTTGTTCTGAAAACAGACGTCGTATTGAAATCTTAGCACATTTCTTAGGAAAATTGCAAATTGTGCTTTGTGCCACTTCATTACCATACAGTGCACCCACAGCTTGCGAGCATACACCTACAGTTAGTGCAAACACTCCCACTCATGGTCACTTACGCTTTGCGCTTGCACGAAAATTGCAAAAATAGAGCCCATCGTGTTAACCAGCAATGCTTCCTTCATTAGGAGACAGATTTATCCTGCAGTGTTTCAGGAGAACGGACTCAGTTAGAAGCAGATAGCTCCTTCCATGCTGTCGGTTTGTCTCTGGCAGACCCGGACGGTCCATTCAGCAAGCGGATTATCCAAGAGAGAAGGAGGAGCGGATCGATAGCACACTGAAGAGCAACACAGCGCTGCTCTGATGAGCCTCTCGGCAGGACTGACGTGTGATGTGCGAATGCAGCTCTAATCCCTGAGAGTTAAAGTAGCACATAGAGTTGTCCTTTTTAAGGACTCTAAGAGGACCTCCACTCAGAATACTGAAGTCCACAGAGACAAAGAACTGGAACTGAGCTAGTCTGTCTGTTTGGACTGTACTGTTGAATCATTCAGATCCAGAATATCTGAAATCTCTACATAAAACACCTGCAGGTATAGAGCAGCATCGGGAATGTTAAGACTCATATTCAAGTGGAGCTCATACAGAGAGCAGCATGAGGGATAATATATGTGTTTGAAAATTTAAAAAAAGCACAAGCATTGTCAACAATAATCACTCAAAATGGTATGTGCACAAAGTTTCTATATACAATTAAAATAAATAAATAAATAAATGTAAGTATATTTTCTTTCCAAGAGTAGTTTTCAGTTATTTAAACAGTTTATTGAAGTATCACCTAAAATTCCTATGGAAAATTGTTGATATAGAGTTACAGTATATAGCTATTAGGTCTGGGTATTGATACAGATTTCCTGATTCGATTCCGATCCACAAGCTCTCGAGTTTACTCAATTTCGATCTTGATTTGTTTTGGTACATTTTTGTTATAATGTCCATTTTGCTTACATATAGGTTTTCTGAAGGTTTTCTTCAGTCTCTCTCAGCTAATGCTGTTAATTACTGAGGAACCTTCTAGGTACAATTCGAAAATATAAATCTTACAAATTATACAATATTTGTACTATTTACAATTATTTACATTAATATGTAGAACACGTGCTTAATCGGTACTTTCTGTTTAAAACTAGCGGCATCAGCCAGTAAGCGCATATAACGAGAGAAGACGTGCGTGGTTTCTTTAGTGCATGCATGTGTGATTTTAATTTTTTCTTTTTTTGTTGTTTTTAATCAACAACTGATTGAAGTGTGGTGAATTGCGGTGCCACCATTGATTTAGTTAAGCCAAATAAACTAAGCCTAACCCGAACCCTAACCCCATAGTGACATTAACATGCTTTTGCAACATGCTCTGTTTTACAGCATATGTACAGACCAGTGTAACGCACCTGTTTGATGTCTGTTGGAAGGTAAAAAGTGTTGCAAAACTCGAGGGCTTGTAGATTTGAATTTAAGAATTTGTAAAAGCAAGTCAATACACATTATGCAAGTAAAAGCTTTATTTTGGCTTGTTCCGTGTACTGTGTCCAAAGGCGAGATCCTAGAAGTCTCTTTTATGTTATTTAGTCAATTGGTGATCAAAAATGTAAAAAAGGAACATTAATTCTAATAACACATTGTACGGATGAGGTAAAACAACTGCATCTTCTCTCTCCTTAATGTATGATGTGATCATTCAACTGTAAACATCTCTTAAAGAGACAGTACCATATTAGCGCTTGTTATCTATTTAAACTCAATGTAAATCACACAAGTACATATATAAAACATTAAACTAAATGTAGTGATGTAGTAAGTGTAATAAATGTGTAAATAATACAGAAATATTTAAAGGCACATTCATACATTATGAATAATATTATTTTAACTTCAGAAAACACTGTAAATATTAAAGAATTTAACAAATAGGCCCTTTCAGAATCTATGAAGGGGCGTGGTCATTTTATTTTATTTATTTATTGCGTAGTGGTTTTGATAGAGTAGCACTTACATTATCATTTTTTTCTAATATAATTATTAAATCATCTTTATATATGTAATTCTATGTTCATTGTTAGGTTCTAACCTTGTGAATATTTTGTTTAAAATTTGTTTGAAATTTCAAAGAGTTAATACAGCTTGTTACATTATGAAAAAAAATGCTATTTCATGACATCATATGAATAGATAGAATGTGAAATTTGTACAATCCCTCATACTATTGTGTGAAGTCCTATATATGAATTCTGTAGATATGTGAAGATCCCCCTTTCTTGATTTATTTATTTCATGATGTGTTTTTGTTTTTTGTTTTTTTGTTGTTTTTAGTTGCATTACACTTACATGTCGTCAAATGTCTGGCGAGTACAAACTCAAATTTACTAGTCAATGGCGATTCTTTGTCCAATATATCTGTAGAAGGTTGAGTCTACTCCTAACTATTAACAAAATGAATATGATTAATTTAGTTTTTACTATTAATACACATTTTACATTTACAGCCATTCTCTACCAGGAAAATAAACTAAAACTATTGACTCATACTATAAGTACACAGACTTTTGTCCAATCAGATGCTTTTTAGAATAAGAATTGACCTCCCACTAATACCACCTGTAAACAACTAGCAAGTGGCTAATCATAGCTGATTGGCTATTTATAAAAAGAGTGACAAGCACGGCGATGTGTCCCAGCCAACCTTCCTGTTTCAATAGGAAATACATCAACACAGGAATGAAAACTATGGTTCTCAAGATAATTTACTAGTTGGTGTAAAGTTGTCCATGTAAACAGTGACTGATTTACTTTCCATGTCAAGCCATCAGTAGTGGATTTGTCCTTCAAATACTCTTCTGGAATATGATTTTAGTCTGACATAATCAATCACAAACTGAATCATTCATCTGATTATGGATCTGGTTTTGACATCAACATCCTAATCAATAACAGTGAAAAAGACTTATTTCATAAATCATGGTGGGTGGAATGTAATTAAATGTGGAGAAACTCTCAAATCCTGCAGAACTAATCTGACACCTGAGATGAAATTGCCTCAACAGACGGGATGTGTATGGATATGATTTGAATAATCCAACCTTTTAGAGGGACACACGTTCATTATTTCCCAGTGACATGTGTCTGAGTCTCTCTTACTTTTCCATTTCAAAAGCACTGAAAGAGGATTATCACCGGAATCACATGAATAAAGGCTTTGTTGTCTGCCAGCGTATCAGCAGAACTACTGTAATTGAAGGATTCAGGATTAAACACAAGATGTTTCAAAACATCTACGATGACAATAATGTAAATACAAGATAGGAATATATTTTTCTTTAAGTTATAGTTCACGCACAAACAAAAATAATTCTGTCATCATTTATGCGCTCTTGTGGCTTTCCAAATCTGCATGACTTTCTATATTCTATAGAACACTTAATGAGAAGTGTAGCAGTATGTTCATGATGCTCTTTTCCACACAATGAAAGTGAATGGTGACAAACAATGTTGAGCTCCAAAATGGAATAAAAGCACCATAAAAGTAGTCCATATGATTGTGCGCTAAATTCGAAGTCTTCTAAAGCCATAAGACATCTTTTTCTTTTTTTTTTGAGGAACAGACTGAAATTTCAGTCGTTCTCAAATCTCATTTGCAGTTTCGCTCATTGTATATTTTCATTTTTGAGAGCTTCTCAAATAGAGATTTTAAATGAAACCTATGAAGAAAATATTCTGCTCCTCTTTTACTCCAAAATCAAACAAAACAAATAATAAATTATATTTATGCCAATAGAAAATGAAGCCTGTTTTTAGGGTCAAGCATTTTGGTAATGATAATTAGGGCACTAAATAAAAATGTTTATGACCAGGAATTTTCTTGACAGGTTTTGTGAGAATCACCCAACTACATAATTATATTTAAATTAGGGCTGTTGATTTAACACGTTAATTCAGTGCGATTCATTTTACAAAAAATTATGCGTTAAAAAAATTAACGCATTTAATCGCATGCCCACGGACCGTAATAAGGAAGATTCCTGAGAAATGCAAGCTTGTAGTACCACCTGTTTACTCCAGGGGGCAGTAAGTGAAATTTCAGCTCTATGAGCAACACATAGTTTATACAGTGAAGAAAACACTTCAGTAGGCAGAACAACACAAACATGCGTTACGTTCTTGCGTTCAAAACACTCAGAGGAGCGCAAATGCGATCTAAGGGATCTCAAGATGTGTTTAAAGATTGAGTATTAAACTATATTTAACATTTTATGTTTATGATGCAACACACGAGACGCTACACAAGCATGTCTGACGCAGGTGTACATTGACGTATCCTTAAACAAGCCCTCATAATAAATCTCCAACTGATTGACAAATTCACTTGTGTAATGGATTGCTGTGAACTTTATGTCAATGATTGACTTATGATCAATAATATGGTAGTAAACAATACATTGTATTCTAAAGCCACTTTTTGTATTGACTTATCAATGATTAACTCTTCTGCCACAAGAATGTAATGCATTTTAATTATCTGAATATATTATATATATATATATATATATATATATATATATATATATAATTTGTAAATATTTAAAGATAACTATGTATAATTATATATTGATATAAATATGTATAATCATTATATATTGAGTTATTGTTATATGAGGGGCTTTCTCAGCAAATATTTGTATATGCGATTAATCGCAATTAATTAATCGGGACACCATGTAATTAATTAGATTAAAAATTGTAATTAATTGACAGCCCTAGTTTAAATGCAAGTTTGTATTTGAATGTCCTTTTAGACGTACATTATTTTTAATAAAGCAATATATTCCAATTCTGAATATTTAATTATGCAGCTCATACTGTGCGAAACAATAAATAAGAGAACCAAAATAAATAAGAGAGAATTCACTGCAGTTTTGTGTTCATTAAAAGCAGGAGGGAGGAAGACACACATGCAGTTTTAGTAGGCACAGCTCTATATGCTGATTGAAGAAAGCAATTATACGGCAATGGGGTAATAGTCCCAGCATGTGGCAATCCATAGAGAGATTATGTTTAATCTGAATCCACCGCTGTGCGCACGCGCGTGTGAATAAATATATATAAGTGTGTGTGTGTGCGTGAGGTGGAACTAGGTCCAACAACAGCTAGGAAGATATCTAATAATGGAAAGAAAAACATATTTTCTAAAATAACTGATTTGCATGTGGCAATGGTCAGCCAGTGGTGGATGAGTCATAGAATGAATATGGATAAGAATAGTATTATTTCCTAAAGTGCTTTTGATGGGCAGAAACAAACCTGTAAATGCCGAACATGATTGCTTAATAAACGACACGCTGTTCTTTATTTACAGCTAGTTGTCACATACAATTTGCTACATGATTTATTTAAATGTGAAAAACTAGTTTCTGTACACTGCATTTAGGCTGTCAAAATATCTTAACTTCCTTTTAAACAATATATATTTACCTATAGGAACTGAGTCTTGTTTTTAGAGCAATGATATCTGATGCGATCTCTACAATTTACAGTCACAGACGAACAGACACTTGTTTTCTTCAGTACAAATAAGAGTTTCAGCACCTTTGGTATTTGGACCCCTCTTGATGTGCTCCAGAGATTTGCAGATGTACATTTCTGAAATCCAATAACCAGATAGCTATCTGAAGAGCAATATGTGTTGCTTATTCTTTATAATAGTGTATTTTTGGACACTCAAAAATCGATATTTAGACATTATTGTTTTTATGTGAATAAATAGTTTCATACCATGTGACCCACATTTGGTTTTAAATGATTAAAAATGGTTAAAATTGAGTGGAATCACATTGAGAGGGCCATATCTCTGGGATTTAACCATATAGGGCCTTAAAAAAAGTTTGTTCTGAACCAGAATCTAAAAGGATATCAATATATATTTAATACTACTGGAGTTATAGGCACTCCAACTTTAGAAGAACAACAACAGAAAAAGTGTTATTACCAGTTTTTGGACTCACACCATTGGCCTACAATGCAACAAGAAGTGCTGAAGTCAACTGATTTTAGTAATAGACTTACTTATCTCGTACTTTAAAGTAAAATAATGATGCTGAAACCATTCTAAGGTTATTTTTTGACCTTTAGTTTTGTTCCAAAATCACAAAAATGTTGTGATTTTGTAAAGTATCTTTATAAAAAAGTATTCACAAAATCAAAGATTTGAGCCAGGGAAATTTCCACATTTTGGTTGATTTGATATGGAATAACCTAAGTAAATTTATCTTAATTTAAGAATGTTTCGATATTTTAAGTACAAATTCTTTTCCGAAGTATAGATCCAAGAATTCCATAGTGTTCAATAAAGAGAGTATTTTGGTGACATTTCCGGTGGCAACAGCTGAGAACTTTCAATTACTCATAAACACTTTAAATCCGTACAGTGATAATTTTGCATGGTCCCGGGGTGTGTCCAAAAAGGTCATATAACACAAAGGGGCCATGACATAGATATGAATGACACCTTCCTTTAAATCCTCCCATGTGGAGAAAAGTACTTTCAGAGCAGTGGGACACCTGTTGAAAAACTAAAGCAGCTTAATGCATTATAATGTATGTTTCATTGTATAAAGTTTAAAGATTCAGTTACTGGGTTTCCTATTGTCTACAAACGGCATTCATATACCTTTCTTGTCCTCTAATCCGCTAGTTTGGGGTTTTATGGTGAATAGAGTACACACAGAGACGGTCTCTGAGCAACGCTACTGTCAGAATCTTTCCGAAGACACTTAAGGACGAGTGCAGACTTGTGTCAAACAGAGTAGAATACAGAACAGAACACACACAGCAGGAATCAAGAGTACCTCAGGTACGAAGACCCCAGACATCTATGACACAGTATAAAAAGAAAGTTTAGAAATTAATAAAACTTGGGCCTGGGGATCTCAGCAAGTAAAAATGCTACACCTGGAGTCGTGAGTTTGAATCCAGTGTTCGCTGAGTGACTCCAGCTAGGTCTCCGAAGCAACCAAATTGGCCCGGTTGCTAGGGAGGGTAGAGTCACATGGGTTAACCTACTCATGGCCGCTATAATGTGGTTCACTCTTGGTGGGGCACGTGGGGATTTGTGCGTGGATGCCACGGAGAATAGCATGAAGCCTCCACACGTGGTATGTCTCCGCGGTAACACGCTCAACAAGCCACGTGATGAAATGCACAGATTGACGGTCTCAGACATGGAGGCAACTGAGATTCGTCCTCCGCCACCTGGATTGAGACGAGTCACTACACCACAACAAGGACTTAGAGAGCATTGGGAATTGGACATTCCAAAATTGGGAGAAAATGGAAGAAATCAAAAAAGCATACAATGTCATGTTGTCAAGTAGTATTTGAGTTACTTCATATTATGAAACTCAATTTTAATTTTCCTAAAGGAAATACCAGTGCTTGCAAGGCAACAAAACAATAGTATTAACCCATTAGTATTTAGTTTTTGATTATGTGATGCTAAATCCACACAGCCACCACCATTGTGTCCTTGAGCAAGGCACTTAACTCCAGGTTGTTCCGGGGGGATTGTCCCTGTAATAAGTGCACTGTAAGTCGCTTTGGATAAAAGCGTCTGCCAAATGCATAAATGTAAATGTAAATGCCACATCAGAGCTGCTTTGCCACTGTTACAACACTCAGCACGCATCTTGCTTTTCGTCAGCTGTGCACGAGAATCACTGCACCATTATTGCAGTGCAAAAACAGCTATAAATGTTTAAACAGAGGAAATGAAGATAAAAGATCAAACACAATTCAGTATAACAATATATGTAACAAAATAAGATCAAGTAAAATTCCATTAGCAAATATTATGACAGTTACATTTAGAATGCTATAATTTATGGGGCCATTCATGTTTATTGTTTAATTACATATTTTGTACTATTTACAGGTATTTATATTGATTTGTGTAACATGCTAAAAACCTGTACTGTCTCTTTAAGAAAACCGTCTTTTATGTAAAAAGTGTGTGTAAATGAGGACATGGTAATGAGAGAGGACTTGAATGGCTTTATCTCATCTGTGCTATTTGTGATTAGAATTAAATTATTACTATTTATTATTTTATCAACAACTGACTGTAAAGAACAGAAAGGGTGTTAAAAGAGAAATTATTCAATGACAAATGGGTCACGTAGATCTTGTCTTTGAACATACATTACACGGAACAACTTTTACTCTCAACACGCAGTGAAATGATCTCGCTTCTGAAATCGAAACATTTACCAGCAATTGCCAAATATAAACCCGTTCTCACTCCCGGAGCATCAAATACTGCTGCTTGTGAAAAAGCAAACATATTGCGGATAAACATACGCAATACTATCCAGATATTGGCATTGACGCCTCCCTTTTAGACTGCCCTCTGCGTGCATCAGATATGGATGCCAGAGGGTGTTTTTGGCATCTGTAGATTGACGCACAGGGTTCTTGCACAAGCGGCAGTATTTGACACCTCGGGATTGAGAATGGGTTGCAAATATATACATTTTAGTCGCATAATACGAAATTTGGTTGCAAATGCGAGCAATTTCCTCTTGGTGTAGTAGAGGGTTGCGCATAGAGTTAATGATCGATTTTTGGATTTAAGAATTGATATCGAGATCATTCAAAAGAACCTTGCGATGCATTGGAAAATTGATATTTTTACCCGCCCCTACTTTAGAACAAACCCTGACCAGAATATTTGAGGAATATCAAGAGTGCTGCCTTATCAGATCTGTAATCACTAAATATGTATCCTATTTCATACAGGGGGAAAGTACAGAGATGGTCGCCAACCAAATTTCTCAGGTCCAAGAAGATGAAAGTTTAAAGTTTCACACATCGGCTTTTGAAGTTTTCAAAGGAAGAAAAGATGGTTGATTTTAAAGATCGTATCGCTGCTTTTAAAATCAACAAACTGAAAACAGCAGCTCAGAATAATGCTGTTAAATGCTTAGCACCTTTCGCCTTGGTCTCCACAGCAGGGCGAGATAACAGAAATAACACACAGTGAGGCAATTTCACAAGATGGCACTGTAAATCACAGTGGACAAAAATTCAAATGCTAATTAAATTTGGTTTATTTTGAACTTCTCTTCAGATGTTCATGGTGGAGGGATTTTGGCTTTGAATTTTCCATCAAAGAGAGCAATAAACAGCAAATACAGTCTTTAGAAGCCACACAAATTACTGTCGCTAATGCTGAAAGTGGTTTCATTCACATCCAAGTGAGATGAAACATTTTGAGGAAACCCCCTGGACACAGTTCATGGGTTATGTGTCCATCCTACTATGACTTGTAGGGGGTGTATCCATGAAACAATGCACTATTCATAATATTGCAGACACTTTATCCAAAGCGACTATAACATTACGTTAACATCAAACGTGTTTTTAGTCCATCTGCACATTTTTCAGTTGTTGTTCTCTGTAAATGTACTAAACAGACCGGCCACGTCTTGTTTTTTTCAGAATCTTGCACAGTTTTTTTTTACTTTTAAAAACACGGCTCAAGATGCATTTATTATATTTGTTGCGCTGTGTCTTGCTCGTCCATTTTTTTGGAGCTGTGCCCACACCTCTTTAATATTCCCCCAGTGTTTCTCACAGGATTTTGTGAGACTTTTGTGGGTGGACCTCAGATCCTCTATGGGGGTCTGGGGGCATGTTCCCCTGGAAGAAAATGTTATACATTTTAAAGTTAAATGCATCAATCTGGTGCACTTTAAGAGCAAGATTAAGAAGCTAGATCTATGAAGAACATTATGTTCTTGTAAACAATTTTGTGCTCTAGTAGTATCATAAACACAATGGTTGTATAGATATGAATGGGGATGGCACAGCAAAAAAAGTCACACCCACAAAGCATGATAAACGATTAGCATTATATTTTTTAGGTGAACTATTCCTTTAAGAGATAAGGGAAGAATGGTGGCAGCTCTCATATCATCCAACTGGGTGTCCGAATCAACAACCTTTAGGTTCCCAGCCTAAGCCAAACCACCTCAATTATAACAGTTATAATAATCACAACAATCATCATTTAATGCCTGCAAGAGAACTGTAACTGTCCAAACAGCAAAAAGTCACATTAGAGATCCCTTCTTTTAATTCCTGTGCAGCAGACGCAACTACAATCCAAATAGATGTGAAACATGACTAGAACACCACAATACATAGGGACTTGAATGGACAAACTGGCAGCCTTAAAACACACCTCTCAACTGGGCCATTCGAACCGCTGGAGGGATGGCAGAGGTCACAGATTGAGGTCAAAAGGCCAATGAGGTTAAGATCTCTAACTACTGTTTTTATTGTTCCATCTGGGCACTAAACAAGGGGCACCAAGCTGCCTCACAATGCACCTCTCTCTACTGATGCACTCATGTTTTCCACACCTCCCTTTCTCTTGTGTATGTCTCCTTCTCTGTCGTTTCGAATGAGAGCTGCCTGTTGGTGGTCCATGTAGCAACATGCAAGCCACTGAGAGAGAGTGAGCAAAAAGTGAGAAAGCACGTGAGTGAGAGAATGACTGAATGGATGGCTCTGCAGCAGGGCAGGACTGTGGGATTAGACGAGACAATGGTATGCTTGAAATACGTAAGCCTCGCTGTGTGAAATAGAATCGCTCCCTGGGGACATGACTGCCTTCCATGCTGAACAAAGTGAGACACACAGCCTTGTTCCAGCTGACTTGTCAACAAAAGACACTTTTGATGGACTATTCAATCAGAGGGCTCAGTCTATACGGCGGTGATGTTTTCTTATAAATAATATTCACTTTTACTACATAGTGGATAATGGACTCTTACATTGGAAATTAACACTGTAACACGCTAATTATATTGTAATGCACATTTTGTACATTCTATTGTATTATGATGTATATTTTTCATATATTGTATTCTGTGGCGAATTCACTAATCAGCTGGTATATATCCAGATGTGGCGTGTAGTCAAGCGCACTTTGAGCATGTTTTGGTGTCTGAATCAAAGCAGTGCAGTGATGCTGTTCAGTCCAGATACAGACTGTGTGTAATGTTGCATAATGAGTACTTATGTGTTCTTGGAGCAAACCACTAAGTCAAATTCCCTGTAAGTAACTTTCTAGGCCAATAAACATAAATTCTGATTCTCGTTACGAATGACATCAGCAACTAGTTCATACTTTTTGCAAATTACAAACTACACCAGATGGCTCTGCAAAGATGTTCCAGGAAAAACCAGGAACTTTCATAATGTTAATTCAGCACTACAATATAAATTATAAATTTAATCAGAATAACTTACATAACAGCCTTTGAGAAAAGGCAGATTCTTAGGTGGAAAAATAAGAAAAGAACAGAGAGATATACAGTTGGGTCCAAAAGTTAGAGAACCCTTAGTGAAAATGGTTGAATTTTTAGTTTGTTTGTTTTTTGGGCTTTTTTTTAAATTATCAACATACCCATTTGAGTGAAAGATTCAATTGAAACATTTATTTATTTTTAATTAACAACATGCACTCCAGCAAACATGGGCTCCACAAGTCTTTACAAAACCTGATGTTATCCCAACATGATTTTGAGCATCTGGTGTATTTGAATAAATTTCATTTGTCCTTTTTCACAATTAAAGGAATATTCTGAGTTCAATAAAAGTTTAGCTTAATCAACAACATCTGTGGCATAACATTGATAACCAAAAAAAACAATGATTTAGACTTTCACCTCCTTTTCTTTAAAAAAAAAAAAATTGTGGTTTCAGTAAGACAGTATTTCTACTGTTTCAAAAGTATAGCCACAAGACATAAACAATATGTTTGTTAACATGGTTTTACTGTTATAAAATCACTTAATAACCTTTTCTGTGTAAAATTATAGCCAATTTTACAACTTCATTGCCATGACGATGTAATGTCAACAAAACAACTTTACAGACCAAATAATACACAAGTTTTAACAGAAGAATTAATTTAAGTGCTTTTATAAAATTATAAGCTTCACATTTCTGCCTTTAAACCCTCCAAACATTGGCCCCATTCGCTTCCATTATAAGTGACTCACTGTAACTTGTTGAAATTATTTTTTGTGGCAGTCAACATTATGCAACAAATCCTGTCGATTGAGCTTAACTTGTATTGAACCTGGAATATTCCTTTAAGATGACATAGTCAACGTCACAATTTGATTACATTTGAGTAGTGACCTAGGAATAGTGTAGAACCTTAAATATCATTTTTCATCATAACTTGTAGTTATCCTAAAATGGGACCCCAAAATACACGTGAGACAAAGAAAATCCCTTGCTGCCGGACAGATGTGATACTGCTAATGGTTTTTGCTGTAAAATGTGTGCATTAACTGCAAAACAACTTGCAGACAGTAAAAAGAGGTGCACAAGACAGATGAGAGAGAATACAATACTTATTTTAGTGCAAATACTGCAACAGAGCTGAAATAATTACAGAGGGAATCAAAAAAGTCCATGCAAAAGTTAAGTAAAATTAAATATCATAGATAATTAAATAAAAATATCTGATGCATATACCAATGGCACTTACCCTTGTGATGAAAAACTTTCAAAAGAATTTCCTCAGTAAAGACATATAAACTAGTGGATCCAAACCCCTACTGTTAGTCCTGAAGAGGAATGCTGCAAGTGTACAGAAAGTGGCTGGGAAGAGGAGACTAATCCATATAACTGGCACTATGTAGACGGCGTTACTCTATCTGAGCTCTTAGCTGGGACAGCAGCACTTGTGTCTCTGGGGACGGCCACATGATTTCTGAGACTCTGTGTGAAAAAGACTAATTCAGGCACAAGCTACATCAGTCAGGTGTTGAATTACAACAAGAGCTGAGGGAGGGGCCTCATCTCCCTGGCCAATCAGAGAGGTGGGCCATTGTTTGATTTAGGACAGGTAAGTGGGGCGGCCTCTTCTGTTATTACCTGGCAGCCAACCAACAGGTAGATGAGGGCAGTTGGGGCATTGAAACGGGTTGGTTTAATTATATATATATATATATATATATATATATATATATATATATATATATATATATATATATATATATATATATATATATATAATTTTTCTTTTCTTTTTTCTTCTTTTTTTAAAGTAGGTAGACAGAGAGACTGGCTGGCAGAAAAGCTGTTGTTAAGATAAAGAACTCTTTAAGTAGAACATGCTGACTGATTCAGAACACAGGCTTGATTGTCTGACCTGCGTGCTGTCATAAAGATAATGCTAAAAAAAACAACAGGATGTCAAATGTAACACAACTAAACTAGATTGAAATGAATCGTAAAGAACTGGATCTTGGACTAAGAATTAGAGAGAAAAAAAATCATGGTTTTAAAAAAACTGCATTTATAACTAAACTTTTGTAACTGCGCAACAGAATGAATTTCCTTTCACTCTAACTAAATACCAAAAATAAACACTTGATTAGAGAAAGCTAAATTTCACAAAATTGTACACAGCATTCTTCACCAAGGGAGAAAATGTTCTGTTGCACATATGCAAGCTCTCAGACTGGCTATCTACTCTGTAGTTTTTATTTGTATTTTATTAATTTGGATGACTGGTTATCGATCGAAATCATATGTGGAAAAGAAAATAAGTGTTTTCATGCAAGTGTTGAAGAGTTTAGGAAAAGCTTAACCCATGTGTGTCAATAAAAAAAAGTTCCTCAGAGGTACTTAGAGGACAAAAACTGCCATAGTAATATTACATATTAATACTATTTTCCACTTTCAATGAGTAAATTATTTTAACCAACATCAGTCCTGATCATAACAACCAAATATTCATTAATTTTCATTTTTTAACCTTTTAAATGCCAGTTTGTATACATAATGCTACTGTTTTTTTTACACACACACACACACACACACACACACACACACACACACACACACACACACACACACACAAAGACACAAACATTTATCAATACATACATACAAAACACACTCTGACATCCATACCAACACACCCACATAATTTTATCTGCATCGTTTATTCAGTTGTCCTGCAGGTCTCTATAATACAGCAAACAGAAAATAGGAAAAAAGCATGTATCTGCTCCATGGGCTAAACATGAGGAAAATGGCACTATCTGGTGGACAATATTAAAAATATAAATTTTGAAGCCAGTGCTCCGAAATGAAAACATAATATCATAGAATTCGTGATTTTATGCTTTAACTGAACTGGGATCAAATGTTACAGTTTTAATGGGTTTCAATGGGGACATTTTTGTCCTGAATGTCCTGAGTGTGACTATTTTGTGTACAGTGAAAAATTGTGAAAAAAATATATCCTGGCCATATTAAACATCAAATAGAAACACAATAAATAAATAAATAAATAAATTAATTAATTAATTAAAATTATATTTAAGTACATTACGATTTTTTGCCTTGTGACATTATTGAACACCTAAGCACACTTTACCCCCCAATTCTAATTACCGTTCACATCCAGACATTTTATTTTTATTATTCCCATTGATGATTTTCATTAACATAAAAGATGCTGTAGAACAATGTTTTTTTTTTTAAATATTCTTTTTTTTACAAAAATCTGCAAAAAGGAAAAGCAGTACCAAGGGAGTACTACTATGATGTAAACTCAGCAAAAAAGAAACATCCTCTCAGTTTCAACTGCTTTTATTTTCAGTAAACCTAACATGTGTAAATATTTGTATGAACATAAAAAGATTCAACAACTAAGACATAAACTGAACAAGTTTCACATACATGTGACTAACAGAAATGGAATAATGTGTCCCTGAACAAAGGGGGGTCAAAATCAAAAGTAACAGTCAGTATCTGTATTAAGTCCTGCAGTGCATCTCCTCCTCATGAACTGCACCAGATTTACCAGTTCTTGCTGTGAGATGTTACCCCACTCTTCCACCAAGGCACTTGCAAATTCCCGGACATTTCTGGGGCAAATGTCCCTAGCCCTCATCCTCCGATCCAACAGGTCCCAGATGTGCTCAATGGAATTGAGATCCGGGCTCTTCGCTGGCCATGGCAGAACACTGACATTCCTGTCTAGCAGAATGAGCAGTACGGCTGGAGGGTCATGTCAGGATGTCTTCAGGAAGGGTACCACATGAGGGAGGAGGATTTCTTCCCTGTAACACACAGAGTTGAGTTTGCCTGCAATGACAACAAGCTCAGTCTGATGATGCTGTGACACACTGCCCCAGACCGTGACGAACCCTCCACCTCCAAATCGATCCCGCTCCAGAGTACAGACCTCGGTGTAATGCTCATTCCTTTGACGATAAACGTGAGTCCGACCATCACCCCTGGTGAAACAAAACCGTGACTCATCAGTGAAGAGCACTTTTTGCTCATCCTGTCTGGTCCAGTGAAGGTGGGTTTGTGCCCATAGGTGACGTTTGTGCCGGTGATGTCTGGTAAGGACCTGTCTTACAACAGGACCACAAGCCCTCAGTCCAGCCTCTCTCAGTCTATTGCGGACAGTCTGAGCACTGATGGAGGGATTGTGTGTTCCTGGTGTAACTCGGGCAGTTGTTGTTGCCATCCTGTACCTGTCCCGCAGGTGTGATATTTGGATGTACCGATCCTGTGCAGATGTTGTTACACGTGATCTGCCACTGCGAGGAAGATCAGCTGTCCTTCCTGTCATCCTGCAGCGCTGTCTTAGGTGTCTCATAATACGGTTTTGAAGTTTTTATAACTGTGATCTTAATTGTCTACCGTCTGTAAGCTGTTAGTGTCTTAAGGACCGTTCCACAGGTGCATGTTCATTCATTGTTTATGGTTCATTGAACAAGCATGGACAACATTGTTTAAACCCTTTACAATAAAGATCTGTAAACTCCTGAAAAAAGAACGTTTCTTTTTTTGCTGAGTTTATAAATACTTCACATTTAAAATCATAATTTTATTTATTTATTTATTTATTTTTCAATGTGGTAATGAGAATATCATAATGACCATCTTTATTTGCATTACAGTATAAAGAATTTTGGGGGTTAAACATTTGTAACTGTCATGACAATAATGTCAAAACGTTAAAAAAAAATTGCTCTAAAAACAAAATTTTTATTAACATTTTCTTATTTGTTTCTTTTGATTTTGGAGTAAAATAGGACAAGGACAGGTGTCGTGCGAATCACCCGCCTGTCAATGGGAATGCAAGCATCTTTGTGTATGCGTAAACCAATGATCGCACTTTAAATTAGTGTATAATATTAAAGAGGATTATAACTGCCCTCCAAAAAATACATCAAAGTGTAACTATTCATCGCATGAAAGGATTCATTTCAAAAGAACACACTAGACTACTTAAATTTGCACAAATAATTTACAATGGCAGCAAATTCATCCTTCATCTCAGTCATTTCACAGCTCTAATGCCCAAACCCTAGCACCACCTGTCAAACATACATGTTTCACTTCAGAAACCAATTACCTCTGAACAGGACTGCTGGGTATTCTTGATAAAGTGCTTGGAGTATTAATTAATGTGTTCTGACTAAGAAAAATGAGGCAGAATTAAATTATAGATGTATCATTTTTCATAAAAAAATTGGGTTGATGGACAGACTCTTCAAAGCAGAAACGCTACTGCCAAGAAACAAATATCATATAAGACTGCATCACTCGCCATTCACTGTCGCTCTCTCAAACAAACATAAAACACTGATATCTGGCCTCTCCGCTTTGGATAAGCAGACATTTAATTTTCATTTGCAATAGGATGGTTCCTGGGTTGCATTTTTACAAAGAAAGGGACTTTAAAAGCACAAAACATATCTGGATGATATGTTATACAACCCATTTTCAACAGCTGCCACCCACAGTTTAACTCAGCACCCATTTCACAGCATTCAGCATTACAGTGAGAATGAGAATTAGGCCTGTCGCGATTATTAAATAATCGTCTGATCGCGGTTATTTGAGATAACCACGAATATTTTGCACTTTTAATTCCAATCACATTTTAATGCCCAAATAATTTAATATATTCAGTAAATGCCATGAACGGCACATTAGTGTGTCATTCAATTGAACTCCAAGCGCCGCACAGCGGACATCAACCCAGGGCAGCTCCTGTCTGGTGAAATTGTGAAATGATTCACAAATGCTGTGATGCGTGCGATAAACAGGCTCGTGGCAAACTCCCGCGAAAATATAAACGAACAAAGATTAACGTTGATAGTGAACGCAAAGCGCTCTGGTTTCACTTTAATTTAACGATCGTGTTATGGCAAATGTTCCTAGTCAAAGTATGTTCATTCACACATTGACTATTTCTGTGGCGTGATAAAATGAAATTAAATCTCAAAGGTTTTGCTTCATGAGAAATAAGGGCTTGTGGGTTTAATCAAAGAGCATTAAATAACATGTGAAAGTGAAGAAATTAGGACAGAAATATTTTACTATTGCTTAATATAACATAATATTATATAATATAAATACAATAAAAAAATATTTTTTATATATATATATATATATATATATATATATATATATATATATATGTGTGTGTGTGTGTGTGTGTGTGTGTGTGAACCTTGTATAATGTAACGAAAGAAAAATCGATCTGTGAAATGCGACACTCTACATACTCTCAAG
This sequence comes from Moxostoma hubbsi, assembly GCA_032164185.1. Classification (NCBI taxonomy): domain Eukaryota; kingdom Metazoa; phylum Chordata; class Actinopteri; order Cypriniformes; family Catostomidae; genus Moxostoma; species Moxostoma hubbsi. The sequence continues at coordinate 47,829,145 of JAVLUX010000010.1, forward strand.
GTAGCTGCACTGACACACACACGCATACATGTCATACATGCAATAGGAATGAACATATGTAACATAATGAGCAAATTGAAATCGAAGCCGCAGTTCTTGGTTTTGAATAGTATTGTGGTCATGTCACATAATTCTACAAATGCCCAGTGTTGAGTTTCACTACAAAGCTTAGCACATGCCCACTTGCCCAACTGCTTAGGGTGAGATCAAGGAAGAAAGATGTGGCCCACTCATCTTCTATTTATTCTACATGTAGGTTTAAATCTGAAGGATTGTCATCTGAGAGAACAATACTAGCACCTGCTGCTACTGAAGTGAGAACCAATGTGTGATTATATACTGTATAAAAAGAGGCGACTGAGCAAAACTGGTCTCTTTTTGGCTAATATTTGGCATGTATTTATGAAAATGAAAGTATAGCAATTTGCCAACTGAACAGAAGACATGCAACCAGATTTGCTGGGCAGGGCTCAACCATAAGGATGCCTGGTGCCCGTGTGAGATACATACATAAAAAAGCTAAATCAATGTTTGATGTGACCACCTTTGCCTTCAAAACAGCACCAATTCTCCTACTTACACCAGGACACAGTTTTTCTTGGTTGTTGTCAGATCGGATGTTTCAAGCTTCTTGGAGAATTCGTCACAGTTCTTCTGTCTATTTCGGCTATCTCAATTGCTTCTGTCTCTTCTTGTAATCTCAGACTGACCCGATGTTCAGTAGAGGGTCTGTGGGGGCAATGCCATCTGTTGCAGGGCTCCCTGTTCTTCTATTCTATTCTATTCTATTCTATTCTATTAGCAAATGTAATGTTTGGGAGTCTAACATTTATATTTCCTATTGACACACTAAAGCTGAAGATATAAATAACCATCTTAAGACAAACGTTTGTCTTAAGATGGTTATTTATAACTTATTTGTCTTGAAAACATAAAACATTTGGTTTTCTGTGATGTTTTGAACTAATTTAAATACATCACCAAGGTAACTTTATCTAGTTGGCTGCCAGATTTTGTAGTTTTTGTTGAAATTTCACATCAGCTTTTTACATTTGTAATGTTTTGCACATTACTGATTAAATATTTTGCAGAAAATGTGTTTATAGAGTTTATAGCTGTCACAAAGTTATATTATAGCAGTATTATATTATTGCAAAATAGGATAAATTATTTGTTTAAAATAGTTTTTGGCTTTTTGGAAAGGAAGAAATGGTTAATGAAAAATGTAAACTGATTTTTCTGACAGTATAAAAACATGTTGCCAAAAAATGTAATTTATGATTGTGTTTAAATGCGCAATAATACTCTGATAACTACCAAATGTCAGCTTATTCAAAAAATCAAACAAAGCAAGAAAAAAGTGTTTACATCAAAATACTTACAAACTTGTAATTATCGTATTATTCCTGATTTTGACGTCAAATGGTAAACAGTCATGTGCACAACACTAGCACAGATTGGATAAGCCGGTAAAGGTTTTAAAGGGATAGTTCACCCAAATGTGTGCCATCCCAGATATGTATGACTTTCTTTTTTCTGCAGAACACAAACAAAGATTTTTAGAAGAATATCTCAGCTCTGTAGGTCCATACAATGCTAGTAAATGGGGTCCATACCTTTGAGGCTCCAAAAAGCACATAAAATTAATCCAAAATACTAAGTGGTTCAATCATTGTCTTCTGAAGCGATCTAATCGGTTCTGGATGATCAAAATGTAACCCCTTTTTCAATGTACATCTTGCCATTGCAGTCTCTAGGCACGATCATGATGTCAAGCTCACCAAGGAGACTGCAGATGTCAAGATATACAGTGAAAAAGGAATTACATTTTGGTCTTTTCACACACAAAACTGATTAGATTGCTTCAGAAAACATGAATTTAACCACAGAAGTCTTATGGATTACTTTTATGCTGCCTTTATGTGCTTCTTAAAGCTTCAACGTTTTGGAACACACTCACTTGCACTGTATGGACCTACAGAGCTGAGATATTCTTCTAAATATCTTCATTTATGTTCACAAAAAGAAAGTCATACACATCTGAGATGGCATGAGGATGTGTAAATGATGAGAATTTTCATTTTTGGGTGAACTATCCCTTTAACAAAATGGGCAAAAATTTCTGACTGCCAATTATTTTTTGCTTAAACCCAATCAATGGAAAACTACTTAGGCATTCATATGACCACATATGTTGTCGGCCTATTGAGCATAAATACTGTAAGGTTGTGCATTTAAACATACTTATAGTTTCAGTGGTAGGGTCGGTGAAAATGTTGACAGGGCAAGTAAGAATCTCAACCACTGGTCTGAGTGGACCAGCAGAAAATATCCTCATTATTGAGTCCTGTGTGGGTTAATTAGCTTGCTAATTAGTAATATGGGTATCATATCATGTATTTTAGTCTTTCTGGAAATATTGCACCAATGTTTCAGACAAACAAGCCAGGAAATCTTACAATTAGGATGCACAGATGTATCGATGTTTATGCAATATGACAAAGTGATGGATTATTTATAATCAGCTAGTAAAAACTCTGTGAATTTATATGTACAATCTAGAAATAATAATCACCACAATATGTAGAAGGGTCGGCACTCCTAAGTACATGTGATATTTATTTTGTATTCTTTCTTGTTCTCACGATAATGTGGACATTACGGTTGTGAAAGCGGCACTTACCTATATAGGTAACTTACTTACTTATATAGGATATATGATGAGTGTAACCATCCAAAACACTTTGAAACCAGCAGACTTTGACTTCTGAGAAATCTGTATAATATCCATTAATGCTGCATGAATGATTAAATTAAGATTGAAATTGCAATACGGCCGTAACCTTAAAAGGCTTCATTTTCAACTGCAAAAACTAGGGGTGTGCCGGTTTATCGCGGTATGACGCATCACGGTTATGCCAATATGGCGATGCTTTTCAGCACAAGGGATTGACTGTCCGCTTGAAGCGTGAGACTGATCTGCTCTGACAGCATGAGTAAAGTATACAGAGGTTTAATTAAAGTGCCATATTAATCTATCATACATAATACTGAATATTATGTATAATAATGCTATGGGGGAATAAAATCCTAATGTCAAATGTCATGTCTAATTTGATTTTGTCACTAAATTATTATTATTTTACTGGATAAGAATGTACTTCCATAAAATATGTATTTTTGTAAAGATTATTTAGATGTAATCAGAGACCATACTATTTTAGAAAAATTCAATTTTAATTTTAAATGGATCATTGACAGTGTGAAAGCAGCATTTGTATCTAACATAATTCTGTATTTTCAGTAAGCATCATTATATTAGTTCATATTTCCATTTGGAGTCTGTTTTTTATCTCTGATCTCTGATGGATCATACAGCACTTTTAAGAACATTTCTTTTAGCTACATTTTTAAGGAAACAAACTGTTTTGCATATGTCTATAAAGAATGATAATCATAATTAAAAAAAAACATTCAATCATAACATTTCTTGATTCAGGCTTAGTTTAAATAATTTAACCAAACCGAATCGTGAGATGAGTGAACCGTTACACCCCTAGCAAAAACAGAAGTGAAAAAATGTTTTAGAAGTACAAATAACCTTTTCTCATTTCAATCATCATATTATCATATTTTGTAAAAAAATAAAAAATACAAATAAAAAATTATCTTGTATGTTTCTTTCACTGTGGCTCTCTTACAAATTTTGGCCTGTCGTCTTCAACAGATCCAATGTTACATGGAAAATATTTATTGTTAGAACAGGGAAAAAGCATAATTCCATAAAGTAAAACAGATGACAAAATAAGGTAAATTGCAAAATATGGTATAGGTTTCTTTATTGGCCTAGTTTTTTTTTTTTTTTTAAATCAGTATCGGACAGAAATTCCGATATCGGCGCATCCATACTTACGATATTTACAAAATCATGTCCTGTGAAGGCAGTTCTATAGTGGTGTCATAGCAAAAAGTTGGCTATAATCCGCAGCTTTTCATGGTTTCAGAATGCTGATGGACTCGTCTCATAAAATGAGAATTGCATTTGAGTAGCAGTGGATAGTGCCTCACTTTAAAACAAAAAAAGTACCCAAAAGTATTATTTACACAGTCCTTGCGATTCAACAGCAAAACAGATTTGCTACTGAGGGACATTATCGATGTTTTTGACCTTATCTCTGCTCATTCAGAGGAAGTATGCATATGCATACAGGAAGACAAAAAATGTTAGCAGGTAGGCTGAAATAGGTTGATTTATGTTTGTATGCTCAAATAACACGAGGCAGCAGGAAACCGCCATCCAAACCCAACATATTCTCCCACTAGTTATAATTACACATGTACAATAGCACTGAAACACCCAGGGTTGTTAACTTGCAAAGATATGGAGATGTTGATGATGCAAGTCATGTATTTACAGACTTTTACATGCCACCATGGTTATTCGCTAAAGAAAAATATACTTAACTCTACTATACAGAATATAAAAATAAAGGCCCTTGGTGGCACAAACAAAGAGGATCTTTTTCTGCAAGATATTGTGTGACAGTGGGGGGACTTCACATCTGTTGTGAAATACAGCTCAACTCCCCAGGGCCAGAGGCTGAAGCACACAGACACAGTGGCATGAATTCATAATGTTAATCAATGTGAAGGATGACACACCCCACTGTGTGAGAGCAACAGATTCTGCTGATTTATGCCCATGCAGAGCACCAAGACGACGTGTCATTAGTCGACACACAATGCATTAAAATTTCCCGTCCCTTAATTACATACTCTCTCTCTCTCTCCAGCACACGTCAAGGTAATTACAGAGCTCCCGACTGTCGGTTGTACTCTTGTCTCACACATTGAGTCACATGACACTTCTCTTAGGATGACCAATCTACGTAAGCCTGACCACTTCTGGCATCTGTGCTTGACAAAAGAACAATGCTTTTTAATTTCTTAAAGAGCACATCTCCGGACAAACGTTGTGGTTTGGGATCATTTTAGGAACATCCCGGTCTCACAATGGAAATGTCACTCTAGTGACATTTTCCCATGCACTACTACAACATTGTTGTGGTTGTTTTTAACCTTGTTTATAAGAATTCTGTAAAGCCTTGGTTATCTTCAAATGACAGCAAAAAAATTTCTACAGTAGAAGACGACCACAATATGGACAGATAGATATCATTACAGTACATTTAACATGCTTACATGCAACACACATGTAAGCAGTAAACCACATTACATATGAGATACAACAGGGTCCAAACTTTACACTCATCAACCACCAAATGAGAGTAATGAGAGTGCTGCAACAACTTATCGATAAATCGATAATAATCGATAAATCAAGTAATCAATTAGAAAGAAATTTGCTTAAAGAAAAGAAAAAGCTAAATAATTAAATTGTTATAGGGCCAAACATTTACAAATATATTTAGTTATACAAACTATAGTTTCATGGCTGCCAAGAAATATTTATCACTGGCAAATTGTCACAGTCTAAGTGAGTCTGCTGTTCTCATTGAGATGATGTCGTCCCAGCTTGCCGAGCTCACATCACTGGTCCAACAACTTCGCCTGCCTCCCAAAACTAGTCCCACTGCGGAAGCTCCTGCACCTGTCATCGGACACTCAGAAACATTCTCAGGTGAGGTGGGGTCTAGCCAGATTGTTATAGGTTAACCGTTCAGTCGCGGACTATGCCTTTGAGTTCTGTACCCTCATTGCATCCTGTGAGTGGAATGATTTAGTGGAGTGGGATCAGTTCCTGCATGGGTTATCCAATACCATAAGGATGAAATCTACGCCTTGGACTTGCCTCCCCGTTTTGATGACCTGTTGGATCTGGCCATTAGAGTGGACTAGTGTCTTGTGTTCGACACAGCAGACGTCACTCTCCACATCCCAAGTGAGAGACCGTCACCACCATCCCACTCCTGCTGGGTTATCGGAACTGCAGTCTGAGGCAGAACCCATGCAGATCAGGAGGACATGGCTGTCAACAGAAGAGAAACAGTTGCGCATCACCAAAGGACTCTGCTTCTACTGTGCTGGCGCCAGTCATGTCTCAGCAAACTGCCCAGTAAAAGACAACACTCATTGGTAGGAAGTTGGTTACTGGTGAGCGCAACTCGACTGAGCAAAACCCTCGCACTCCGGACTCTGCCCAACTGCAGTACGGATCGACCAGCCATTCTGTCTCTGCCTTGGTGGACTCCGGAACACAGGGACATTTCCTGGATGTCGCCAAGGCTTCCAGATGGTGGATTCCAGTGGTCAAGCTGTATGAGCCCTTCATGGTGTACTCCATCATTGGCACGCCCCTAGCCATCATCACCCATTCCACCAAACCGCTCACCCTCCTCTCCGGCAACCATTCCAAACAGCTGTCATTCCTCCTGGTCCACTCTCTGTCTGCACCGGTGGTGCTAGGGCACCCATGGTTGGTAATGCACAATCCTCATATTGACTGGTCATCCAATTCTGTTCTTGCCTGGAGTCTGTATTGTCTGTCCCATTGTCTTAACTCTGTTGTCTCTCCTGTCCAGTCATATGTTTAGTTTCAGCGTGAACCGGCAGATTTATCTGGAGTACCTGTGGCAAACCATGATCTGAGGGCAGTGTTCAGTCAGTCAAGCGTCGCAACCCTTCCTCCTCATCACCTGTACGATTGCGCAATTGATCTGCTTCCTGGCAAAAATACTTTCAATTGAGCTTAACTTGTATTGAACCTGGAACATTCCTTTAACAAGAGTTCTTCACACTGGATTTTCCTGCAGTAATTCCTGCTGCATAATCAGCATAATCTGCAAAACTGGCCTCAATGCCAATGAGTCTTTTTCTTCATAAACCTAATAATTCATGCTAATTCATGTGCTTCCCACTCCCCAGGCGGTGCAGAGGAAGATTATAAGCTCTGACATGGGAGAGAAACCCTGTAGCAACCAGACTCCACACTACAGGTGGGCCGTGAGCATCCCGAGGCAAAGATTTCGTTTCAGCGACACTCATTCCCAGTCTGCATGCACAGGCCTGTCCTTAAAGGGAATGAGGGTCTATTGATGTCAGCTTACAGAGATACCACTCATCAGGGTACTGAAAAGCTATGTCTGCATCTTGTTTTATATTTCAAGTGAAAGGAATTGAAAAACACAGCTCTATTTTTATAAGGAGGCCACCTCTGGAGTGTGAGTAAAGAGACATTACACATGGCATTACAGTGAGGACATATGGTGTCATAACCCAGAGAAGGTGGTGGTGGTAGTGGTGGTGTTGTGCTTAAAGGTTCTGCACTGGCAGCACAATAGAGGCCAGGTTAGGCAGACCCATAAAAACTGGAGTGAGACAAAGCTCCCCTATCAGCACTGTGCCCTTGAGCATGACACTTTATTTAGATTGCTCCAGGGGAACTGTTCCTGCAAGTTACACACTGTACAGTATGATGCTTTGGATAAAACCTTTAGCTAAATGCCCAATAACTAAAAAAACAGGCCACCTGGTATATATGCGCCATTTTCAAAGATTTACACACTAATAGATATAGCCATCTGAATGCTGATGTTCTCGTTGGCCACTTCTGGGAGCTTAGAGTTAATTGTTGTTTTAAAATCGACAGTTTGGCTCTAAAATCTTAGTGGGTGAGCCAAGTTTGAAGCCACTGTAAACCAAAAAGTGCCAATAAGCACATAGCCGTGATCAATTTGAATTCTATATACCTTAATAATGCAAGAAGTTGCTACTTTGCTTGGCAACTGTAAACATATCACAGGTAGGCTGGCAAACTAAATAACTTGGACAATTGTGATTGTGACTTTTGTTATTAAAAGGTTAAGTCGAAACACGTTAAGTGTATTTTTTATGCTGATAAAATACTTTCTCTTAACCTGTTTTGATGTTCAGTGAAAATTAGTGTAAGTGAGCCTTTTGTAAGTTGAATTCCCCAAAAAATTTACGCTGGCTGTGACATTCTTTTACAACATAGCAACACTAGTTAAACTAATGGTTGTGTTTGGGAATTAAATTACCTGTTTGACTAAACACTGGTAGACGGGGAGAGTTTGGAGAGTTTCGGCTGTGGCTAAGGTAGTAGAGCGGGTTGGCCCCTAATCGCAGGGTTGGTGGTTCAATTCCCAGCCTACACAACTCCACATGCTGAAGTGACCTTGGGCAAGACACTGGACCCCAAGTTGCTCCCAATGGCAGGCTAGCGCCTTGCATGGCAGCTCTGCTGTCATTGGTGTGTGAGTGTGTATGTGTGAATAGGTGAATAAATTCACAGTGTAAAGTGCTTTGAAAACTGCTACTTTTAAAAAAGTGTTATATAAGTACAGACCATTTACCATAACCATACAGAATTCAACAGAAAACTTCAGATTTCTACAGATCCTTCACAAATTTCCACACATTCCCTGCCCCTTGTGTGTTAGTTTGTTAAATATTTCAGCTAATTTGGTAATACTTTCAGAGTAGTGCTGCACGATTATTACAAAAACATATAATTGTGATTAATTTTGTTTAATACAATTTACATGAAAATACTTACAGTATTACAGTATAAAGTAACTGCATGCCATGCCATGCCAAGCTTTTTTATTTTTATTTTTATTTATTTTTTAATGTAAGCTAGACATCCAAAACAAGTCAAGAACTGTTTCTGAGTTACTTTATAGCATATAACTTTATATTTTTATCAATAAATGAAGACTTAACAGTCTAAACACCACACTGGCCATCTTGGCAGCATGAAAAACAAAAATTTAATTCAAATTTGAATACATTATGCATGGAAGCAAGCAATGGAATTGTGATTACAAAGCTCAACTGCAGCAAAAACACATTAAATAGAAAATAAAATAGATCATTTTGACGCAACATGAGTAGACCTACAAGGACTGCTATACTTAGCACTTTTTCACAATTAGTGTAATGCAATTTAAAATTTTGTTCGATTAATTATATTGCCTTATTCAGCAGCCCTTAATAGGGTTGCTCAACTCAACTTACAGCTCAGTTTAAAAAATTTACCATGTATAAAAATCTTTTAGATTTTCCAACAAAATTGGCACAGAAATTGCCAAAAGAGTAAGATTCTGTCTGGGCCTGGACTAACCTAAACAATGCAAAAAAGCATTGCAAATATAACATTTGGAAACAACCAAATGTTTTCTGTATTAGACACTTTTCACGATTAGTTAATTCCAGCAGCCATAATTGAAATCTTGATCATTTTTGGCGATTAATTGTTCAGCCCTACATACTGCGGTTGGTACCATTTTAAAAAGCAATATGCAGAACGGTTGGGAACTGTAAACCGGTTCTAGCTCAGAACTGGTTCCATTCTTTACAAAATAGCAGAATCGGATGTTCTATGTGACTTTCAGTTCCATTAACGGTTCCCCTGCATGAATTTTCTTCCGATGCAGCTGGAACACCATACTGAAATACTCTGACAGTGATTCCATCAGCGCATTTCTGCAGCATCACTGCCCTCTACTGGGTCAAAAGAATAAAACACACAAACAAATTAATCTTATGAGCCGGCTCTGTTGGATCTACAGCGCAAAACATACAGCGCTTCCGGAACAGTCCGATTCCGAAAGGATGACTCATACGGGCCCATTCTTTTGAATCTAAAGCGGGAAGCATAGAGCGCTTCTGGTCAAGTCCAGTATAGTATAAATCTTACACTGATGTGCAAGTCATGAATGTCCAACTTGAAATTAAATAAGAATTGTAGAAGTCTTACAAGCTTGAAGTAAAACTTTAATGACTGAACACAGTCTAAACTGTCTCTGAAACATTTACTGTTATGTCATGTGACTTTAGACCAGTGAGACTTTAATCAAGCAGTGCAGTTAACGTATGACAATGTTTAAATAAATATACACGAGTTTTGCAATACAAGGAATTTTATATATATAAAAAAGAATGAATATGCCATCACATTAGTTGTTTGTTTGGATACAGTCCAGTTATAGCCTAGTTAGGAATAACCCCCCCCCCCCCCCCCATTGATGCATTGCTGCATTGCTGCATTGATGTCTGATGGATGGGAAACTGTCACAATCTGTCAACACAGGCTCTGCAAATCAATCATACTCACATGGCACTATTCACTGTTCATGTAACAATGTAGAGTTTACATTGTCCTGTACACACACACACCAGCACACCTGTCGAGGCTGAAAGGTCGACAGGTTTTTTGTCCCTGTGATGTTGACACAGTTGGAGCTGTCAGAAAGTTCACAGAACATGATGGCCACCAGAGCGAGACTGAGGGAGAGCCAAATGTTAATGTTTGATGCAGTAGTTTTAACGAAAAACTTTTAGTTTTGTATGTCTGTTAACTACGGTTAGCATTCTATAGTTCAGGGTTAACCATATAATAGCTGGAACCTGCCAAGTTAAAGATCTTACAATATGGTCACAAAGCTTGTCACTAACAAAAAGAAAAGCAAAAAAAGCAAATGGACCTCACAGGGCTAAATGGATTTCATGCAGGATTTTATCTCAATAACACAAACTACCTGACAGAGCGCATGCACTATGTGGGCATTTGTGTATGGATATGATATTATTAAATGTACTCTGGCTTAAGTTAGTTTGTTCCTAGATTAAGGTGTTTGCTCTGAGTGTACAACCTGATCTCATTAATATGCGTAGTGATTTGTACGTTAATATTTGTAACATTAAACGTACGTGTTTTTAAGTTTGAATAAAATATTTCCTTGATGCTTCGTCCGGTTCTAGCTTACTCCTTTACCTTTTACCTTGTTACAGTACAATATGGACATTTGAAAGCATCTAAAACGTAAACAATGTATTTACAGCTGAAATATTGACAAATCCATTACAACTATATTTGAATATGTGAATCGATTGTAAATATATTTGTACATTTTTACTATTCTATAGATATTTTAGATCCCTTAACCCAACCTCTAAACATAACCACATTTCAACAATATAAAAACATGTAACAAGTAGATTAATTTACAGTAGCAATAATTTTTGTTAAAATATATTCATTTATATATGGATATTACGGCTGCTAACCTCACACCCAGTTGTTATATTGGCTTTTGTAGGGAGGGGGAGCCCTTATTTATGGTGAACGGTCATCATTCAAGATCCCGCCATAAAATGACAATGTGTTTTTACACCAAAGGGGCGTATTTCCAGTATTAATGTGTAAGGTAGGGTTGAGTAGTTATTAAAACAATGACAAATACTTTACAATTCACTTACTTTATTATTTTTTACCTTGATTGTTAACAGGCTGTCAACGGTTTTCACCCTCGGAAAATGAATATGAAATGAACATGTTTGAAAATATTGGTTGGCAAATATGTAAACATCTTTTTATAAAAAATTATGTTGATTTAAAGTGCTCATCTTATGCTTTTTGGCTTTTTCCGTTTCCTTTATTGTGTTATATATCTTTTTTGTGCATGTTATAGGTTTACAAAGTCCAGCCCAATGGGACTTACTATCTCCAACAGAAAACACTGTTCACAAACAGCTCTCTTGTAGTCCAGCCTTTACTTCCGTGACCAACGTGCATCACTTTGTAACACACGTTATAATGCTCACCTAGCTGCTAGCCTGGCACACCCTCATACTCTGCAACTGACTAGCGAGCAGTGCTTACCTAGCTACTGAGCATGTGCGACTCCCAACAAAGATGGAACAGAAGTGGGATGCCTCACTCGGTCGCTAAAACAGAGAGCTCAACACACAGGGTGAAAAGAAGAGCTGCAGCAATGTGTAGAACAACAAAAATATGGTGTTTTCTGAAAATTATACCATGTAAACCTATTCTGGTACAACCTCTAAATACAATTATGAACCTGAAAATGAGTATAATATGAGCACTTTAAAAGGATCAGGGCCAATTTCTTTGGCAGTTTATGTTATGTTTGATTTAATCACACAGACACGGGAGGTAATTACTCAACTTCAATCTCTATCATTCTTTTGATATGGCAATTGCAGCATTAATTTACCCCCCCCCAAAAAAATCTTCCAGGGTCCGCTTCATGTTTATTCAGCGTCTGAATGAACACAATCAGCTTATGTTTAATCTTTTTTTTTTAAACTATCAACAGAGATAGATTTATAGCATTTTTCTTAACATTAAAAAATATTTATAAAATCAAAGGCTGGGTTTTTTGAAAAAAGAAGCTTTGTGTTATGTGTAAGGCAGTTAAATGAGTTCACCAGATGTGTTTTGACAGGGGTAGGTCAAAAGGTCAAGCCGCATTATAGATTTTTCCAATGTGTCGAATATCCAGCGTCCAATATAAAACCAACTTTACCACGGTGGATCTTGTGGCGGTTTTGCGTCAATGTCAACTAACGTAGCTAACGTTACTGAGCTCGCTAACATTAACGTTAGCTCAACATTTAAACATACAGACAGCTAACATTTCTTTCAGCTCAAACTTTTTTTACCTAGTTTTATTGTTTTCCTATCACTTACCGGAGCAATGAGAGGCACCATCTGTCCAGAAGAGGCAGACAGAGGTTCAAGACTGTGAACAGAGGACTTCAGTGGTAGCTGCTCGATCGCTCTAGCCGTTAGCGGGTTTCCATGGTAACGCTGTTATGCTTAGAATTGTGACAGTTTTCCCTTGATGGCTGTGGGCGGGTGCTGAACCAGTGATTAATGCATTTATGACGTCTGATAATTCCATGTAGCCTGGGTGTCTCTCTGTAGTCTTGCTAATTATTCAGTCTCATATACCATGTATTAGCCAGGAGTCAGGAGATGAAAAATAATTCACGTGGAATAACAATATTTGGTTCTGAAGGGAGACAGAGCTGAGCTCCGGCAGGGTGTGTTGTGGACCTGAGGAGGCGGAGCTGCGCTCCGGTGCGCTCCGGCCCAATTTAATCTCTGCCCACACCTACCATAACTCCTAAACCTAACCATAACCATTTATTAAACATATAAAACACGTAAATGAATCACAATAATTTATTCAAAAAAATTGGCAAATTCAGTACAAAAGAAGTACAAAGGGTGATGCGCTGCATCCCTGATGGTGTACAATAGCATTATATGAGGTGTAGAGTAGAATTTATATTATTAATCGCTGTAAATCTAGTCATGATGCACTCCAGAACGGCGCTGTCATTTCTCATTCAAACATGTACGTCGCAGAATACGGCATGTCGCAAACGATCACGAGACACTTGAGAGCCAATGAGCATTCGACACCTCTGCTGTAAAACCACCTGATGAGGTAGTTTTTGAATTTTGAAAACGAAACCAACGCGGGTTGACTGTTATGGGGGGTGCTGCGGGAGATGGAGATCGTTGAATAAAAGTCTTGAGTTTTGGGTCTGTTCTTCACAGAAAGCAATCTGAAGATTTGAATTATAGCTAACACATGGATTAATTTTATTCTGGTTTTATGGCGCTTTTTGTGGTTTATTTTGTTTTTCAGCATATTCTGAAAACTCCTTTTGTGTCAACATAAATAACAAACATTGTGAAACATAAATAACGTTAATTAAGTCTTGTTAATTATGCAAACACTAGCAATACTTTATTCCCCAATTTTACATGAGATACCAGTCTCATTTACCATGAACTACTGTATTTTGTAATGTGAATAATCCAAGAGCCATTTTATCCTGGCAAATCCCCTTCTCTATCCCAGGACAGCAGCAGGGATTCTCTGCTTTAGAGTCGAGACACGGTGCACAAATCCACAGACAATTAACCAGGCCACTTCAATCTCTCCTATTGTATTTCAAGGGCTGCCCCCAATTATATACACTGAGAAAACTGTGATTATTTTCTCTGTTGTGAGATAACGCTTCTTCTTGCAGAGGGTCTGAGCTTTATTACGTGACTGCAGCTGCAAGATTTCAATCGTGCAGGAACAGGAAACACATTTTACAATTATCCATTTCACATTCACTGGTCAGATATATGGAATTACATATTCAATATGCATACACATATCTTTCCAATAATATCATATGTAGCAGGCCCAGGCAATTAAAGAAAATCTTTACACTGTAATTTGTATGGATTACAACATCCATCATGCAGACAGAGTAAGTCATCAATATGCAGTTGATCTCATTTATATTTCCTGTGGTGTATTTGTGTGGCCCTGACCATGGACTGTCACAGACTCTGTGTTGTATGACAATGGCTTGGGTGCAAGTGTTTTTGAGTTGTCATATTAGCAGCTGATTTAATTCTATGGCAAGCTGAGTGGCTCACTGGTGGTGTTTGCTAAGTACATGAATGATACCTCAAATTACGGGGTTTGCTGAGGAGAGATGCTGTTTTACTTTTCTCAGCGATCAAACCTAAGATGTTTTCCTAGTGGATGATATAACCAGTGAAAAAATCCCAGAGGCAGGAATCCAAGCCATTTCTACACTCCAAAAAACGTTGGGTTGTTTATTTTACCCAATATATTGGGTCATTCTGTTGGGTTATTCCTAACGTTTATTGGGTTGTGTCTATAATAACGCACCCAGTTGGGTTAAAATTGGTCTCGCGAGGACATTTTAAATTTGAACGGTCGACCAGTGCCACTGCCAACAGAAGATACAGAGGTAAGTTAATAATATCACGTTATATGAACGCTTTTCGTTTTCTTTATCAACATACAATAATAGCTGATTAATATCAGCTTATTATTATAAATAAATAAAATCATACATAATATTTCCTATATTTGGCCGACGTGCGAAGAAATTGTAAGATGCCTTTGCTTTAAGGCTCATTATCCGGTGTTGCAGACATGGCAGTTTTTCATCAACTGAAAGAAAAGTATATTGTCATGTTTACAGTGTAACATTAAAATACTTCAAAGCTGAAATATGAAAAAATTTATCTAGAAAGTTATATCTGCAAGACACTAAATTATATAATACACAAATTAGACTCAACAAGATATTACACCAGGGATCGGCAAACTTTTTTACATGGAGTGCCATGTCAAAAAGCGAAAAGAAACAAATGAAACACGGAATGTAAGCTGCCATTAGCGCAGTCTGACCGAAGAAATTTACTCGTGCGATTAATGGAAAGAGAAGTGCTGCTGGCTCGTGATGCGTGAATGGCTTGCACGTGCAGCGTCATTCTCATCACACTTTAATAGTGTTTAGCTTCCCTTTCAGCTGATGAAAACATGCTGCGTAATCATGAGGACAGATTACATCAAGATTGGAAAAGTGGGTTGGAAAGTAGGTGTGGAATTTATATAAATATAGTCTACTCCTCTCTCGCCGTTGCTGGCATGCCAATGATTACCCCTCCATGTGCCAATGCTGGCACGTGTGCCATAGGTTGCTGACCCCTGTATTACACAATAGCCAGCATCTACATGATATTGGGTGATAGCCTAATCAGAAGCCACTTTTCAGATAGTTCAGAGACCCTGAATTCACGATGGTTATGACTTTTACATGTCGTGACATTTATCACTTTTATTGTGACTTTTTAATGCCAAAAAGCAGCAACATTTTGATGGTGTTCTTTTACCATTGCAGAAAGGTGCCTGGCTCGTTTTGTGATCGCCTCGTTAAAGAAATCGATTGCTTGAAATTGAAATTACAAGTTGTTAATTCACTTACTTACTAATTCACTTCACTTAATAAACTAGCGATGTTTCAGTCGAACCACAGACTACTCTATGCTATGTCACAAGCAAACCTCGGCTCCACGGCCCAGGCCGCCTCTGCTCCATGGTCCAGGATGTCAGGATTTATTTTTTTTTTAATTGTCATGAAGAAAATTACAGAATGTTTTGAAGCATACTTTAAAGTTCAAATCAACTTCCCTGGCATCCCGGTAATGTGTATTTTTTTTAAATTTAAAGTCACAGTCCAGGCACCTCTGCTCCATGGTCCAGGCCAGCCTCTGCGCCACAGTCCAGGCCCACCTTGATCCCTACGACTCCACCTTGGCACCACCACTCGAGCCTCTCACACCCCCACCGGACTCCGCCTTGATCCAATGCCCCACGCACCATCTCGACACGCCCCAAGCCTCAGGACTTGGGCCAGCGTGCAACTACCCAGAACGTTCTACAATATAGCTAAAAAAAACTATATCTTAATATGCGTCTTGTTTTTGTAGGGCTGCACAATTAATCAAATAAATAATTAAGATTGCAATTAAAGATACCCAAATTAACTAATCGTGAAAATTGTCACTTATTGCAGTTCATGTAGATCTGCTGATGTAATGACAAAATCCATTTAATATTCTATTTATCGTGTGTTTCTGTAGTGGTTAAGCATCGAAACCAATCCCAGACAAGTCAGTTGCTTGCTTTTGTGTAAAATTGATTAAACATTTTAATAACATATTTTATGTTTCTAATATGCCAATGTGAAGTTGACTGTTTAGGCACTGTATAGTAGATGTACTGATGTATAGTAAATTAGGAACAATGTTACCTATGGCATTGAGTTAAATCATCCCAAAATGAGTATTTAAATGTAAAGTCTATTAATCATGCAGCAATCTACTTTTGACTACCACCATTTTGACCAAACAGCCATTGTTTCCAAGCAGAGCTACTCTCTTTAAAGAAATAGTTCACCTAATAATGAGTTACAGCTCTACCATTCAGCATGGCGGCTATGTTGATAACGTCAAACCTCATTGGTTCTTACACATCTCGTGACCAACTTCATGACATCACATCATAAGAACCAATGAGGTTTGATGTCATTGACATAGATGCCATATTAGATTTCAGTGAAATTCATGGATTTTACCAAAAATTTGATTTGATTTGAGAGTGAATAAAGACTTAAAATTATCAAGGTCCCACTTTATATTAGGTGTCTTTAACTACTGTTCTAACATTAAAATACATACAATAAAATTTGTTTATTGTGCAACTACATGTTGTTCTGCAACATTCTCACAAGAGTCACGTTTGAATCTACCAAGGTTGAGGTACAGGTAGGTTTGGGATAGAGGTCGACTTATATATCTGATTTATCTATTAATCGGGGCTGCTAGTTGCATTTTTTTTATATAATATAGGAAATATATAGAAAAAAAATAAACTATAGTTTCCAATAGTTATTTTTGGTTTCATTTATCCGTGGCCAGTGAAATTCTAGTCTTGGTTCAACAATATAACAGCGCCCTCTAGAGATTAAATAAAACACAACGAGTGACATCACGTAGAGATTGTTTTGCAAAAGACGGATGCTTCAAAAGCAAGTTTGAAACATCGACAGAGAAAACCCAAAGTATGTATACAATACACGTTCTTATTATTGTCATGGTAAAATAAATCAGTCATTTAAGACAATCAAAGGTGGTTTGATAATTAATTTGTTAATAACTACTCGCTGCACTGGAGAATTGCCGACAAGGTGGAGAGGCAGCTAACATGCTGTTCGAATGGTTAGAACAAAGTCAAGGATGGAAACTGCTTAACTTTCCTCTTAATATGCTGTTTAGAATGAAAAAAGTAACTTCTGAATTTGTGCAGATCCGTTGAGGGTTTTTTTCGGTGTTGAATAAATATGTTCCTGTCAGGTTATAAACATAAGGGCTCCAAAGTGAATTTATACAGTAAGTTAATCATCAGTATTAAATCAACCATTAATACAGACCCTATATGAATATGCTGCCTGAGCTTTTGCTTTTGCTTGGCCATTCGCTTGCTTCAGAAGACCAAGCTCTAGCAAATTGCGTTACATGAATGTGATGCGCACAGGAACAGTTTTATAGTTTTTTTTACTATAAAGTTTCCCAAAATGTTTCTGACAAAATTAACTTTTCGTCCAAGCTTCCTAATTTTATGACGTAGTCATATGCAAAAACAAAACAAAACAAAACCAAAAAACGTAAGAGCATGGTAAAATATAAAAAAAATACATTAGATATTCATGAGAGGGCATATTGTTATATAACACAACGTGTTCATGTGATGGTACATATAATATATACAATGTCATTCTAAAATTACCTTTAAAAAAACAAGACTTGAGTTGATTTTATTTCTATCCCTAATTCTCTCTCCATTTCTTGTACACCATTCATATATTTAATATGACAATAAAATAAACTAGATTAAAAAGTTTGAGTACAAACTTTAGGTTGGCTTGAGAAAGCCTAGCATAAAGTTTGAAGTAGTTGTAAAAGTTTGAAGATTTAAGGTTTTTAGTTTGATGTAATTATAAGTAGTAGTTTTCAAAGTTCAAAGTTTAGAGATTATAAAACCATTCAGTCTATCAAATAGATAGATAGATAGATAGATAGATAGATAGATAGATAGATAGATAGATAGATAGATAGATATTGACCATCAGATAGATAGATAGACAGATAGAGTATGACCCACAGATAGATAGATAGATAGATAGATAGATAGATAGATAGATAGATATTGACCATCAGATAGATAGATAGATAGATACATAGATAGATATTTACCCTCAGATAGATAGATAGATAGATAGATAGATAGATAGATAGATAGATAGATAGATAGATAGATAGATAGATAGATAGATATTGACCCTCAGATAGATAGATAGACAGATAGATAGATAGAGTATGACCCACAGATAGATAGATAGATAGATAGATAGATAGATAGATATTGACCCTCAGATAGATAGATAGATAGATAGATAGATAGATAGATAGATATTGATCCTCAGATAGATAGATAGATAGATAGATAGATAGATAGATAGATAGATAGATAGATAGATAGTCATTGACCCTTAGATAGATAGATAGATAGATAGATAGATAGATAGATAGATAGATAGATAGATAGAGTATGACCCACAGATAGATAGATAGATAGTTATTGACCCTCAGATAGATAGATAGATAGATAGATAGATAGATAGATAGATAGATAGATAGATAGATAGATAGATAGATAGATAGATAGATAGATAGATAGATAGATAGATATTGACCCTCAGAAAGATAGATAGATAGATAGATAGATAGAGTATGACCCACAGATAGATAGATAGATAGATAGATAGATAGATAGACAGATAGACAGATAGATAGATAGATAGATAGTCATTGACCCTTAGATAGATAGATAGATAGATAGATAGATAAATAGATAGAGTATGACCCACAGATAGATAGATAGATAGATAGATAGATAGATAGATAGATAGATAGATAGATAGATAGATAGATAGATAGAGTATGACCCACAGATAGATAGATAGATATTGACCCTCAGATAGATAGATAGATAGATAGACAGATAGATATTGACCCTCAGAAAGATAGATAGATAGACAGATAGATAGATATATTATTTTTTACTTGGTTGCTAGGGTAACCCAATCTGGTTGCTAGGCAGTTTCCAGGGTGATCCTTATCAAGCCTCCTTTTCATTCTGAGTGAATAAAGTCAACCTGGAAGTCTCTACGATTTTCTTTTGCATAGATATGTGATTTGTTACTTGGTTGCTAGGGTAACCATATCTGGTTGATAGGCAGTTACCAGAGTGATACATATCAAGGCTACTTTCCATTCTGAGTGAAATAATTCAAACAGGAAGTGTATACGATTTTCTGGTGCAGAGATATGTGATTTGTTACTTGGTTGCTAGGGTAACCCCATCTGGTTGCTAGGCAGTTACCAACGTGTTACTCATAAGGCTCCTTGCAATCCTGTGTGAAATATGTCAACCCCTAAGTCTTTATGATTTTCTGGTTCAAAGATATGTGATTTGTTACTTGGTTGCTAGGGTAACCACATCTGGTTGCTATGCAGTTACCAACGTGTTACTCATAAGGCTCCTTGCAATCCTGTGTGAAATATGTCAACCCCTAAGTCTTTATGATTTTCTGGTTCAAAGATATGTTATTTGTTACTTGGTTGCTAGGGTAACCCCATCTGGTTGCTATGCAGTTACCAGGGTGATACTTATCAAGCCTCCTTTCCATCCTGAGTGAATTATGTCAACCCGGAAGTCTCTACGATTTTCTGTTGCAGAGATATGTGATTTGTTACTTGGTTGCTAGGGTAACCGCATCTGGTTGCTAGGCAGTTACCAGAGTGATACATATCAAGGCTACTTTCCATCCTGAGTGAAATAAGTGAAACAGGAAGTCTCTACGATTTTCTGGTGCAGAGATATGTGATTTGTTACTTGGTTGCTAGGGTAAACACATCTGGTTGCTAGGCAGTTACCAAAGTGATACTCATAAGGCTCCTTGCAATCCTGTGTGAAATATGTCAACCCCTAAGTCTCTATGATGTTCTGGTTCAAAGATATGTGATTTGTTACTTGGTTGCTAGGGTAACCCCGTCTGGTTGCTAGTTAGTTACCAAAGTGATACTCATAAGGCTCCTTGCAATCCTGAGTGAAATATGTGAAACAGGAAGTCTCTACGATGTTCTGGTTCAAATATATATGATTTGTTACTTGGTTGCTAGGGTAACCATATCTGGTTGCTAGGCAGTTACCAGAGTGATACATATCAAGGCTACTTTCCATCCTGAGTGAATAAAGTCAACCCGGAAGTCTCTATGATTTTCTGTTGCAGAGATATGTGATTTGTTACTTGGTTGCTAGGGTAATCACATCTGGTTGCTAGGCAGTTACCAGAGTGATACATATCAAGGCTACTTTCCATCCTGAGTGAAATAAGTGAAACAGGACGTCAGTATGATTTTCTGGTGCAGAGATATGTGATTTGTTACTTGGTTGCTAGGGTAACCCCATCTGGTTGCTAGGCAGTTACCAGAGTGATACATATCAAGGCTACTTTCCATCCTGAGTGAAATAAGTGAAACAGGAAGTCTGTATGATTTTCTGGTGCAGAAATATGTGATTTGTTATTTGGTTGCTAGGGTAACCCTGTCTGGTTGCTATGCAGTTACCAGGGTGATACTTATCAAGCCTCCTTTCCATACTGAGTGAACAAAGTCAACCTGGAAGCTACTATACTGTGGCTATGAAGATTTTCGGTCATTACTTATTGGCTGCTTGATAAAATAAATCCTCTGAGGGAGAGAGAGAAGGAGAGACGCAGGGCTGACAGGCCCTTTTTTGTCTGTGTGTGTGAAAACGTCAGTTGGGATTTAAATTTCTGAACATTCCGCAATGTTAAGTCAATGGGAGTTTTTCCGAGTTTTGATCGTCATTTTTAGGAAAACCGTAAGTCCAATCAGTTAGAAAAGATATAGCACACTATTCGGGATTAGTCTGAAGGTCTGTGCCGAGTTTGGTGCATGTAGCTTAAAAGCTCTAGGAGGAGTTAGATTTAGAAATTTAGTCTCAGAAGAATAATAATAATATTAAGTTTAAATAGGATTTCAGTAAGTTGGCTTTCTCAAGCCAACCTAATAAACATTGTCAGTAGTGATGAAGCATGCAGTCGCTATTTGGCTTTGTAACGCAGTGTTTTATGTAACTGCTGAACAAGAATCACATTTGAGTCACCTTACATTTCGGTAACTGCAAAGCACACTATCGGTCGACCTCTAATTTGGGAGTAGGATTAGGGATTAGGGTTTAGTGTTGGGAGTAATGTTAACAGTGTAACTACAGATTATCATTAAATGCAGGTACTTTAAATGTAAGTATAATGCATGAGCCGCATGGACTCATTTTATGACACTTTTGGTTGCTTTATTAAGCGTTAAAATGAGTCTCTATGTACTGTCGGTGAATTAAATTAAGCGAACGGGACATTACATTATTTGCTTTTGTGCTGCATAGAAGACAGAAAGTCATACTGGTTCTGAACAACATGAGGGTGATTAAATGAGTACAGAGAACAACTACTAAAAACAACACTTGTCTTATCCCTTTCTTTTTCTTTGGGATAAATGAGAATTATCTGAAATCTGATCATACTTACATGCACTCTATTGTTCTTTATCTCTCTTCCATATGCTGTGGTGATGCCACACAGAACTTGAGCATCCCATACCTGCATGTTCCTCTGGGGTGGAAAATAAACTTTACACCTTGAGGCTGTCTGACTAATGGCTTGTCAACACTCTCACTCTGATCAAATAACATGGCTCCCTAACAATAACACAGGGCTGTCATCGTAACAGACCCAGAGAAGACGAGAAACCAGTGAATAAGGCAATGAGGACAGGGTATGGGCAGGAAGGGAAGTGGGACAGGGAAAGACTCTAAGTCTTCTTTCAGTCAACCAGAAGGTAGATAAGAAACCTGTCCCCTAATGAATCAAGCTGTGGCGAGCCCTCCAGCGAACAGCACAGTTGGCCAATTAGCTGTAATAACAGGGCTCAAATGCCTTCCCCAAATAACTTTGGCCAAATAATTGCCCAATCCTGCACTGATGTTTTATGCTTCTGATGTCTGTCTAGAGCCACAGGGACACATTTGCATGTTCACGTTTTACAAACAGTCACTGCAGGCAAACAAATTTTCTAATTGCTACAGGAAATCTATAGGTTTTTTCAGCCAAATATGACTAGATTTGCGAGAGATTTAGATTAACAGTGTTAAATGACTATGCATCAACGTGCCGTCAACAACACAGACAATAATTATCAAGTTTTATCAGTTTGAAAAATGGGGAAAAGCATTGACAGAAACCTAGCAAGCAAGTGCAAGTGTTAATTAACCCTTTAAGCTCAGATGGGCGAGAAAAAAAGTAACTATATTAAGAATTACAGACTTGAACAGCACAAAAAAAGGTATCATTTGAAAGCTTAGAAGATCTACTTACGCATTATCACCAAGACTGAACAAGTGCTTTGAAATTTGCAGACAAATCAGAAGTGTGCCGATTTGATAATTTATGCACTGTGCATATTATTGTGTAACAGGTAAAGGTTGGGCAAGGAGGAGGCAGGAGTTTTAATGAGCAACTCAATTTAAATCAAATGTAAAGAAACACAGAATCATATGCAACGCGTGCGTCTCAAGCTAACTTTTATTAGCTGACTCTAACCCTAAACCACATCATAAACCCAACCTTAACAGAAAACTTTCTGCATTATTACAATTTTTAAAAAATCATTATTTCATTTATGTTTGAGTCATTTTCCCAAATGAGGACATCCCAAAATCTCCACAAATTGAGTTTTTGTACATATTTGGATCACTTTTGGATACAAACTTGTATGCAAACATGCACACACACACACACACACACACACACACACACACACACACACACATGCACTATTATTCAATCTAGCTCTCAGATCCGCTGAAGTCTTTGTAATACACTTCAGTTCTGGGACAAAAATAACCAGATTCACTTTCATCATCACACATATTTTACATTCAGTCTCTGCTTCATTCTTTTCTTTGTGTGTGTGTGTGTGTGTGTGGGGGGGACCCAGCAATCTCCATGCCTCTGGTCACCCTTATGAAATTGGTCCCGCAGGATGAATCAGAGGCATTCTTCAAACCTCTTGTTGGCAGCGGGCCATCATGCAACGGGTCCGCCACAGCCCTGTATGGACGTTGACCGCGCGGCATGCTCGATGTCATGCGGGAAGCTTGGGGGGAGGGACCTTCAAACAGTAAAAATGAAATTCAGTACGTTCTTAGAGCAAAACTCTACACTTTGGGTCAACTAACACAAGAGAATTTGCTCCAAGCTCAAGAACGGCAATGCCGGCTGTATGATAGGGGAGCTTTGCTAAGGGAATTTGCACCAGGAATCAAAGTGCTTGTATTACTCCCAAACTCGAGCTCCAATTTACTCAGCAAGTGGCAAGGGCCCTTGGAGGTCACACAACGAGTGGAAGATCTCGATTATGAGGTGAAACAGATAGAGGTGACACACGTAAAATATGGTGGTCCCTGTGACGTTGGCGATGGTGGTTCCGGAGAGGGCAGAGCTCGGGCCGGAGGTAAACTTAAAAGCAATCACTTCACCCCAGTCACTTGTGGAGACCATCTCTCACCATCTCAACTCACAGACGTTGCAAAAAAGAATTTGCAGACGTGTTCTCGCCTCTACCTGTCCATAAAAACCTCATACAGAGCCACATCGAGACTACACCCGGGGAACGTACCTGGTATGTACTCATCCCTACCGACTTCCAGAGCACAAGTAAAAAGTGGTACAAGAAGAATTGGATGCAATGCTTGTGATGGGATTAATAGAAGAATCTCACAGTGACTGGCCCAGCCTGTTAGTGCTGGCTCCTAAGAGCGACGGGTCGGTCCAATTCTGTGTGGATTATCGAACGGTAAACGAGGTGTCTAAATTTGATGCATATCTAATGCCACGTATTGATGAACTGCTTGATCGGTTAGGCACAGCTCGTTTTTATTCAACACTTAACCCCAATATCCTGTGAGAAAATGACCTTCTCCACACTTCGGCTTACACCAATTTGTGATATTTCCGTTCGGTTTTTCTGGACCAAACTGTTTCCAGATCGCTGACTGATCTTAATAAAAAGGCAGTGCCAGATTCGGTCCAGTGGACGGAGCAGTGTCAACAGACATTTATGCAGGTGAAAGCTGTACTTTGTGGAGGGCCACTTTTATATACACCTGACTTTTCTCTCCCTTTCATTTTACAGCTTCAGACAGGTGGTGGAGGAATGGCCAGTACTGTACATTAGTCGGAATCTCTATTTGAGAGAGACTAATACAGCACCAGGCAGAAGGAATGCTTGGCCAATATGTGTGCAGTCCTCACTCTCCAATACTACCTATTGGCATTCACCCTCTGTTCAGATCATGCCCCACTCCAGTGGCTCCACTGCATGAAGTATACTAACGTGCAAATCACCCTTTAGTATCTGGCATTACAGTCTTTTAAGTTTGAGGTGGTCCACCTGCTGGGGGTCGTGGATTTCCTCTCCAGAACGGGGGGGGGGTGGATGAGTGTCCGTTCAGGGAGAGGGGAAGCGGTAAGGATTCATCCCTGAGTTACAATTAGGTCTAATAGCTATTTCTTGTTGCAGTAATTCAGGAAAAGATATAAGAGGAGCCCATGTCAGAGCCCGGGGGGTGGGTTGGGGGGTGCTACATAGCTAAACCACGCATGAGAGTGTTTGCAGGCTTTACTGAGTGTATTTTTGAGTTAAAAAAAGAGTGTGACGTTACCTGAATCCCACTTCCTCATTCCTACAATGACCAGTCCTTTAAACACCCCCACACAATGAAATCGGATGCATAGATCATTAGATAATTGACACGATGCTCAATGTGCAAAACGTGCACACAGCATCTGGCTATCTGGCATCTTGCAATCTGGCTGAAAACACAATAGTTTTCCTTGATCAGATGACGTCAACGGAAATTATGTAGCATCATGGAAGGCTAAACCAATCGGATTTAGTTCAGATCGCTGCAAAAATCATCCATATTAGGGCAGAGAGACGTGACTGGTGCTAAATATATGACACAGACTCAATGATGACTCAAATGGCACAGAATGAAACTCATTCTGTGAAATCTCATTACTAAATTCATGTCTGCATGCTATGCATACCTTTAGTCATTGTTGTGTTTGCATGTATTTTGTTGCATGTACAATTATTATGTTTTACTTGTTTTGAGACATTTTTGTACACCAGGATAAATTATTTTTGTAATGCTATAACTTTTGATTACTTTGTTGAATCAACATAAAAAAAAAATTGTTTCAATTGACATGATTCGGAAAAAAAACAAAATCAGTTTTTCAGAGCCACCTTATTTACACCTAGAGATATATAATGCCAAATCAGAAAAATAAGGTAAAAAGTACGTTTGTGATTTTTCAGCAATTTCTTAGACTTAGAGTCTCATAATTTATCAAGTTTTCTTTAAAATTATACAAATACCTGACTCTTTTTTGTTTTGTTAATTTGTCTAGTTATAAATCTTTAATTTTGTGTATGCCACTGAAACAGGAATTATAAGGTTTAACCTTCAGAACTTAAAAGGTTAAACTGTAAAGTTCTGACGAAACAGTGTAATAGTTGCTATTTTTTTAATAGTGTTGTTTTTTTGCCTGCTAGGCTTTCATTTGAAGTGCCTACTTTAACCCCCCTTGCTATTTGCTTTTGTAAAACTAACAGATGAATTGGTATTGTGTGCACAATCGACAGCACTTAAGTTAAAATTAGCAGGAATATTTGTTTCTATAACTTTCTCCAGCATCTTTTGCACTGAGCTGCAAAATGCATTGCTTGATAAAAAAGTGTTTACTTCAAAGATTATTCTTGACTAAGTTTGATTAAATTATGTTAAAGTTAATGCTTTTATGGATAACCTTTACAAACCTTATTAACTAATATAATGCGAAAAGGATCATTAAAGTACACAAATAGAAAAATGTCCTTAAACTTTTATTTATACATTTTTATATTTGAATGAGCAAAAACTGAAGTACTGTCAAGTACTTAATAATGTTTGATAATTACGCATTAATGTAAGTTCTAATAACATTTTAGCCTACCAACATTTTTAAAAAGCCTAAAAGAATTTCATCATGTATTAAGGCTACATTTCCTGTTTTAGCTGAAATTAACTTTATAAGGACTATATATTTCCTTTCTCTATGTGTGATTGAGGAATTTGCTCTGTGATTATAGGAGCCTGTCCCCTCCAGTTTATCCTGAGGGTGGCTCAGTGAAGATCCATCTCTCACATTAATAATGTCCTGACGTGAGGAGAGTACAGCCAAGAATAGACATCTTACACCTGCACTGCAATATAGCACAAAGGGAAGAGATCAGCACTCAGCACAGCAGTACAAGCTCATAACACACTCCCCATCACCATCTTAATAAACTCTTTGCAGGTGTTTCGCTGCCAACAAATATTGGGGGTGTCAGTGTCCTCTGTCCAATCACCCCCCTTGAACCAGAGGTTGAATAATTTATCATTTATAATTAAATGCCACTGATAACAGCTGTTTTAATTATTAGGTATTGGCAATTGGCAAAAATTAGTAATTTTTGTTTTGTTTCATTTTTTCATGGAAGGTTTTTGTAGAGTATGATGCAAAAAAGCAACAATCACTGACTCCTTGTAGGTGTTTACTGTGTCTAAATTCAATTCACCATATCTTTATATTTGTATCCTCACCTAATGCATTTTTTATTTTTATTTTGATAAGATACACATCTTAGAAAGTGTTCTAAATTGAAGCAAAAGTATGTCAAGAAAAGTGCAAGTACGTGGAAAGACATGTGCTCCAAATGGTAAGAATCCATCCATCGTCAACCGCTTATCATGTGTATAGGGTTGCAGGGGGGGCTGGAGCCTATCCCAGCTAACATTGGGAGAAAGGTCCATCGCAGGGCCACACAACCACTCACATCCACACCTAGGACAATTTTTTGGAGACATCAATTAACCTAGCCTGCATGTCTTTGGATGGTGGGAACCGGGGTTTGAACCCACGACCTTCTTGATGTGAGGCGACAGTGCTAACCGCTGCACCACCATGCCGCCGTAAGAATCATCATTATAAAAGACTCCTGTACCCTCTGTGCAATTGTACATGTACAATATATCGATTATAAAAACTAAAATAGGTCCGTGGAGTTTAGTATCCTACAGGGAGCAAATTAACCGCATGTTCTGTCTCCATCACTGACGAGAAGCTGGACGATCTGCATTATATACAGATAGAATGGCATGTGCAAGTTCCTTCAGACCTGAGGTCAAAGTTCTTTTCCTACAGTGAAGCTTTGGAGATAGATGTTTCTCATATCATGCTTCATTGTTTAACATGCAGCTCATGGACTTCTGGATCCATTTCAGAACCATGCTTGTAATTCTGTGTCTAGATGTTGTATTTCAGTATGTACTGGAAGCTTCTGTTTAGAGGCCATACTCCTTATATATCTTGTCAATAAACATAAATATCTGATGGTATTAGAAGGTAATACCTTGGTACCTTGATATACAACCACCATATTTATGACTATTCTGTATTTACATGGTTATTTTTGCATTAATCAACGCTTCTTCAACACTCTCAGTCTCGCATGCCTCACAGTCCTGGTGGATATCTACTTATAGCAGAAACTCGACCACATTACATATCCATGAGGTTTGCCTGCTTATGCTTCTGTGTGTTGTAAAATGTCATTTTAACTGATACTTCAGGAGCAAATAAATAGCCTCAGATTACTGAACAAATCATACAGAAAAGGACTGAAACGGTGAGTACCACCAAGTGAAATACGCACAATTGGATCCCACAGTTCAGTCCAAAGGCTACTGATAAACTGAGAAAGAACAATCAAGGCCAAACTAGCCAGCATCAGATTTGTGTGGGTGTTCATGCTCCCAGCCTTGGAGGGTTTTTGGAACGTGTTTGCATCTTAAACACACCTCAACTGCAGCTCCGGCGAGACCTTTGTCTTGAATTTAATCTCTGAATAAATCATGACGTAAATTAACAAATGGAAGGTGGTGCTGCTAGTGTCGTGAGATATGGTCTATCTGTCTTGTGGACTGTCACGGTTGGCCTGTGAGGGTCTTAATGTTCTCTTCAGCCCCCCGAGCCACTCAATCATGTCCTACCCACCACACAGGGGACATACTCCCAGTCAGGAGAAAAGTGAGCTTACGTGTCCCAGCATCCCCTTCCTCCAGATGTCCTGAAAAGACGCCGCATGCTGCTCCATTCTGTGCTTTACTCTGATAAATGCTCCCTCCCAGAAAATAAACACATTGCATGAACTGCAAAAACCTCAGAGGTTTCTTGTACTGCTAATGAAAAAGCGGTGGACAAACTCAGAACTACAACAGATTTGTCTTTGTGAGAACGCTAGTCTTTTCATTGCTGGTGGAATACATCTATTAATACTATCTAGATTATTGAGAACTCAGTTTGGGTAAAATTGTCAAAATTTCAGTATACTAAAAAGAACCCATGAATTCAAAATTGGAGTATGTGGCTTTTAGTCCATGTCAGTTAACTTTGAGGCCTACAACATTATATGATAGTGTCATGGTACCCAACACGCGGCCCATAGGCTGTTAAAAATTCGGCAGAACCACAGAGCTCAACTAGCATAGTTTCTCAAAATATATCAAAAATATCAAAGGACATAGATCATTTACTCTAGTCATTACTAGATAATATATTGTGTATTTGTATATTTCACAATGCCTACACAATGTATTTTCAGACACAATTATGTCTTTTGTGGTTTGACAGCTTAAAATAAATATCTATTTAATTGTACATACAGGGAAATTGCATAATAAACTTCTGCATTTCTAATCATGCAGTTTGCACGGTTACATCAAACTCATCAATGTTACTTTGTTAAATCTTGAAGAAGTACAAAAACCTTCGTAACTTTGGACTGCAATCAGCTTGTAATGTGAGTGTGATGTCTTGTCTATGCCACAACCGGCTTCAGTGAATGTTAAGTCGCCCCCTTGTGGTCTCCCAAAGCTAATACCTCACACAATTTAGGCTTCTTGATGGTGGCTGATGTTAATATATTGATGCATCAAAAATGTATTTATAAAATACAGAGCCGATCAATAATCAATATATCTAAATTTTATGACACATCAAATATTTCTATTTGTAATTTTCACCTGTTAATTACATTAGTGGTAGACTGATAGTGAATTTTGCCAATACGGATAGTAGGGCTGCACGTTTTCAAGTTTTTCATTAACCGTTAACCGAGGCCCTTAACGGTTAATACTCGGTTAACCATAGTGTGCGCCAGGGATGGAAATTAACTTTTTTGTCCACCGGCCACTGTGGATTTCAAAATCTACCAGCCACTCAATGTTTTTACCAGCCACTTTCTTGTTTTTAACCGACAATGTGTAACTGCATGTGAAAATTAATACTACAAGATCTACAATACTTAAGCCGTTTATTTAATCTCAAGTCTCAATGAAATACTGGCATTTTCTCTTTCTCTCTTATAGCCTACACACACAATCCATGAACTGATATTCATTTCAGTTCGCATACGAGGAAAACACAATGTTACGGACGTGAGCGCTCTGAAAGCGGCACTGAAAGATGCTTTAAAACTTCCACAGAGACATCAAACAGAAAGCACAAAACCTTTCTTTAAAGTGAATTTCGTTTTGTATTAATTGTGTCTTAATTTTAATCAATGTTTCATCAACCAATTGCCTGGATTTAATAAATAAGAATTAAATATAGCAGACGATATAATCACGAAGCGGAAGCGCCGGCGCGTGAACTGGAGCTCGTCTCATAAATGAACCGAAACTCAGTGTATAAGGTCGCCTTGCCTCACAAATAATTCAAAACTAAAGAAAACAGACACTGACTGCTCTCTGCTTATGTAATCCGTAAGAAATGTGCATTTCTCTCTGGTGCGTTACTGCGAAGACCACGAGTCAGCATCGTCAACTTCATCTTTGCAAATGACACGGACAAAGAAAAGACTTGTTTATTAATAAATAATTAAAATATCTCCTTGCTATATTTTACATATTCATAATCATTACTTTTGCCGGTTTTTGTGACAGATTTTAGGAGCTTTATTGGCAGCGCCACGCCGCCACCCTTACATGAGCGCGTCACCGCACCCACCAGAATAGCCCTGTTTTTTTGTTAAGGATTTGTTTACTGTGTGTGTGATTCATTTAATGGAAAGCACATTCACTGAGTTGTCTTGCTAATCAGTGTCTCCTCGTTTATTCAAACTAATTTGCCCTTTAACAGATGAACGTCGCATGATGCTATTTTTATTTACCCGCCACGGTGGCCGGTAGGTGAAGCGAGTTTACCCGCCACAACACAAAATCACCCGCATTTGGCTGGTGGCGGGTGCTAATTTCCATCCCTGGTGTGCCCGGGTGTTGGCTGTTGAGATGGTACAACAACGAGGTTGTACTTGAAGTATATCTAAGCACTGCATTGCAATACTTGCATTTTGCCCCGTCATTCTCGATTTTAAAGTGCTCCCACGCTGTGCTTTTCTTTGCCCGCTTCATATTAGAAAACTGGTCAAGACTACTTCTTGTGGACATTACAAATGTCTGGGAGCGCTCTGGCAGTCTCTGGTGGTGCAAAAATGTATTACAACTAAATTCAATGCACGCCATTGACGCCACTTAACCGAGCAAAATATTTCACTCGGTTACGCAATTTTTAACGGTTAATCGGTTAACCATGGACACCCCTAACGGATAGCCAAGGTGGTGGAAAAGACACAGTTTATTGATGAGGAACTACAAAAAAATACAAATACTGGCAACTGTCAGCACAGACTTTTGCCGATAACCGATAGATTCAAAAAGAATCAGCACTGATTAATCAGTAAAACTGATATATCAGTCAACCTCTAATTTACAGCACGGCTGTAAACAGCTGAAAAAATGGAATCCACAATGGTCAAGTTTGCAAATTTTGCATTTTGGGATACAGTACTGCATGTAGTGTGCTTTGTTGTATAGTGAACATATTATGCATACAGTTACTGTTATGAAGAGGGCAGATGAGGGAGTAAGGATCCAAATGCAGCTTTATTCAAGGTTGCAAAGTAAAGGTAAGTAGGAACACTGGAACAAATGAAACGTCCACGAGGGGAAAAAACAAAGACATAAACACTAGATAATGACACAGGGAGTTTTCCAAGGAGGGCATAGGCAGGAACACTGACTAAGGTAGGCTTCTGGAGCAACATGAACTGAGCATCAGACATTAGACATCAAACAACGACCAACAAAGGACAAGGTGAACATCAGGGCTTAAATACAAAACAAGGGGAAACATAGACCAATAGAAAACCAAAACTCAAAACAAGATAACAAGACAATAAACTAAAACCAATGATAAATTAGAACTGATAACAAGACAATCAAACAATAAACCAATGAAAACCAGACACGTGGACAAGGAGGGAAAACAGGACATGACAAGACTTCAAAATAAGAGTGCACAAAACAAAAGGCAATACGGAACATAAAAAGTGCCAAAACTTAGAGTGCATAAACAAAGAACAATGTGGAACATAAAAGGTGCCAAAAGCTTAAATAAAAAGGTAAACAAACCAAAGACGGTGAGGATCGTTACAGTTACTTTGCATATTGTGCACAGTATACACACTATATACAGCAGAAAGAGTGAGTGCAGTATGGTAGCATGCTATTACAAACATAGCCAAGGAAAACATCTTATGACCCATGTTAACCGGTAATATAATAACAAAGAAAGAAAATTGCTTTCATCAAACCATTTCATGGGGTCTTTAAAAATGTGTAAATTTCTCTCAATTAATCCTTAGCTGACAAACAAAATGAAATGATAACATAAATCCAGGGTCACACACCGTGACCCACTCCTCATTAAGGAAAATGACATGCCTATCTAAATAGCTTCTCATCAGCCCCTATGCCACTATTATAAACACACTCATTAAAATACTTAGTTTTGGAAAAGTAATTACGCAGTGTTAAAAGATAAGAGTGCTGTTTGACTTGTAGGGATGTTTGCATGCTTTCCATTTCCTGGTGCTGCTTTTATGTGGGTTATCTGTCAGCAGGTGTGTTGCCAGATGACGAAATGCAAGAATGCACATGGAAACTTTAGTGAGAAATCAAATATGACTTCACATGTGGTGAAAGAACAATGGACAGCATTAACTTCTCAACAAATCAATTAGTACACACATTCCATAGAAGTGTGGGAGAGTACAGTCACCAGCTTCCGAGAATTCCATACACTTCCTTGAAACGTGATCAGTACTAGGATGCTATGAACTCTTTGCAAGCACCAAATGTGAAGAATAATTGGCTTTGGTGAGTAAAGTTTCAAGTGGTCTGAGTTGCAACTCAATACAGTTTACTTCAACTGTAAGAATGATAATCTGACCCTCAATGATGTTAGCAAATTAAAGGTTTTTAAACATCAGTGAACTTACAAGACATATGTGGAATGTTTCTCACATTAAGTCACCAAAAACCAAAATACTATAAGTAACTAGAGGTGGGTGGTATATGGTAGAAAGTAATCAATCGTTTAAGATTTGCGAGTAATGATTCTATCGTTGTAATGTAAAATGACATGGTAGGGAATACACGCTCCAATCAGAGGTTGTGTTCCAAATAACCATCATGCTATATTATAATCATATTTGTTATCTGTCATTAGTTACTGCTGCAATGTTTTTGCATTAAAAGTTGCATTTAAAGTTTGCATTAAAACAATGCCGAAAAATCCATGTTCAACACCCTGACCTTGTTTTACCCTGATTCAATACGGTAAGCCAAAAAACCAGTTATGCCCTTAAGAGCCAAAAGCCAGTTATGCCCGCCGTAACTCTATCAGAGCAGCCAAACGCCAGTACAGCCACAAAATTGAAGGACTGTTCAACACCACCGACTCTAGAAGTATGTGGCAGGGAATCATCATCATCACGGACTACAAAGGGAATAAAAACTCTGCCATGAACACCGCTGCCTCTCTCCCGGATGAGCGTAATACATTTTATGCTCGTTTCGAGGACAATAACACCGCCCTCGTGGAGAGAGCACTTGCGGCCGACACAAATATGCAAAGAAAAAATATCCTGTTGTTATAAGGACAAAAATATATTGGCCTATTTGAAATCAAATAATGCAAGTTGTAGGTGAATTCACACTGTGTGCTAGGTATTGTAAAAAAAAAAAAAAAAAAAAAAAAAAAAGTAAGATATAGCAAGTAGACTATGAAAGAGAGTGAGCAAGAAATAGAGAGTTAACCTG
This sequence comes from Moxostoma hubbsi, assembly GCA_032164185.1. NCBI lineage: Eukaryota > Metazoa > Chordata > Actinopteri > Cypriniformes > Catostomidae > Moxostoma > Moxostoma hubbsi. Next base: position 47,862,780 of record JAVLUX010000010.1, read on the forward strand.
GCCACAGGAGAACTTGGCACAAGGACAGAAAAGGCACCGGTTCTTTATGATTCCTTATCTTAAACTTAATAAGATGCTGATGTTCTAATTGCACCAAATCAGCCTCAGCAGAGTTTATGCCCAGAGGTTGCCAAGCTACATGCTAACTCATTAACAGTGGGGGATAAAATGGACATTTGTGTGCTTTCATCTCACAGAGACAGTGGCAATCTCCATCCACCACTTTTCGAAAAGAAAAAAAAAACTACTTTGCTGCTCATGGCTACTTAGCAAAGAAAAATTAAATTAAGGATTTTACAGATGCTTAGTTTAAATCTAAGTAGTCAACAGATGATGTCTTGAAAACAGCATTTTATTGTTTTGTTTACTAGAATGTTTGATTGATGAAAAAAAACAGAGAGTGAAGGAGAACATTGAGTCCTGTGGCTTCAAAGACTGAAAGATGTGAATCTGAAGACCAGATTAAAGGAAATATAACATTCAGTTCTTCATTCTGTATGACAGCTGAGAGGCAAACTGTGTTCAAACTGATGTGTTAAAAATGATGATGAGAGGGAGAATATGGGCTGTCCTGTGGTCATGCTCCTGGCATTGCTGACTGAATTTCTCTCTAAATGTGCACAAAACACACAAAGCACTACATGTCCTTACATCAAATCATTTACAGTAGAATGAGGGGATGAGTAATTCACTAATTATACTGGTGATTGTGCCCTGAGGAGTAGGGATGGGAATCATATGGATTTTGACCACTCCAGTTCTAATACCATAATTAATCAAATTAATTCTTTAATCTCAAAAATGTCACATCCCATAAATTTAGCTAATAGCACCACACTGTAGTATGGTACTGAAAATAGAAACATGATATTGTACTGTTTATTTTTTGGGGGATTGTGATATTTCGTTAGCAGCGATATACCACGCATATCTGGTGCCTAAAAGTAATTATATTACAGTAACGAATTACTTTGTAATCCGATTACACCCAACACTGATGCCTGTGATGTATTGCAGAGTAAGCTAATGTGAAACACACATCACTGACAACATGAGCCACTCGAAGTCAGGATATGAACCAGTGGGGGGCAGCAGCACATGAACTGGCATGTCAAAACATACATGTGATAACTCTAACAAATCTCATATGCTATTAGCTTCCCTCAGGTTGCTCTAATTTAGTTTGCACTTGTAATTGAATCATTTACACTGTTATGATGTTCTTTTTGTATATATAAGATATATCATGAGGAGACACAAATAAGAAACATTACATCGGGCAAAACCACTTAACAATCATGAATCACAAAACCGGTGCCTCCTTTTGATAACAGAAGCAGTTCCGTCAGTTTGCGGGCACACCGCCCACAGTGGCAGCAGATTGCACAGAAACTGAGCAGATCCAGACCACAGCAGGCCACTTCCTCTCATGGGCACAGAGTGAAGAACTCAAACACGCCTAAAACACGTGTGTGAGTGGTACGGTACTCCACGAATGACAGTGACTAAAGCCTCTGACACAAACTGCAACATTAAATTAATCTTCACACACAGGATGCTTACAATTATGACCTATGAATATATTTTAACATCTATACGGAGGTTATGTTGTGCAACTGATGTTTGTATGCAAAGTGTAGGCCAGAGCCAGAGGGTTTCTTGTTATATAGGTGATTCAGAATCGTGCCTTCCAATCAGAGATACAATATGACATCTGTCTCCTCTCCTCAGTGACTAAATAGGTCAGGAATTAAATAGAATAAAAATATTGTTAATGCTTTCCTTCAAATTGGCATCAACCAATTATACAAAAGCTTTGCAAATTTTGCTGAAGTTGTAGTTCCCACAATAAAGGAATAACAAAGAATGTTAATTTAATTTAGGATGTAAGCTCTTGGGAGGAGATACATATTGTGGTATAGCTTCAGCCTAAGCAAAGCGTAGAAAAAGAGTGGAGGTATATGATGCAGCACATTGAAAATAGATTTCAAATAAACCAGATTATCTAGAGAATGAAGCTGGAATATATTGTTGGTCTGAGTTTGTGACCTAAAGCATCCTTTAGGGCTGGGCAATTATACAGATTACCCAAATTGATTGAATTCTGATTCACAAGCTTTCTATTAGATTCTGATTTCGATTCAATATCGATCTATATACAGTGGGAAGAAAAAGTATGTGAACCCTTTGGAATTACCTGGATTTCTGTATAAATTTGTCTTAAAATCTGTTTTGATCGAACAATAATGATCTGTTTTAACTAGCAACACACAAATTATTGTATTGTTCTTGTACATATTGAATACATCATTCAAACATTCACAGTTTAGGATGGAAAAATATTTGAACCCCTAGGCTAAAGATGTCAACAAAAGCTAATTAGAGTCAGAAGTTGGCAAAGCTGGCATCCAATTAATGAAACCAGATTGGAGGTGTGGGTTAGAGCTACTTTGACTTATAAAAAGCACTCAAACATTTTGAATTTGCTATTCACAAGAAGCATCAGCTGATGTGGACCATGCCTTGCAAAATAGAGATCTCAAGACCTACAATCAAGAATTGTTGCTTTGCATACATCTGGAAAGGTTTACAAAGTTATCTTGAAGAGCTTAGATATTCATCTGTCCACAATTAGACAAATTGTCTATAAATGGAGGTGATTTAGTACTATGGGTACTCTCTGTAGAAGTGGCCATCCAGCCAAGATGACTTATAGGGCACACCGCAGAATGCATAATGAGGTAAAAAAGAACTCAAGAGTGACAGCTAAAGACATGAAGGAATCATTGAAAATGGTTAACACCTCTGTTCATGAGTCTACTATACGGAAAACACTAAACAGGCTTGGTGTCCATGGTAGGACACCATGAAGGAAGCCACTGCTTTCCAACAAAATTATTGCTGCGCACCTGAAGTTTTCCAAAGACCATCTTGGCACTCCACAACGCTACTGGGAAAATGTTTTGTGGACTGATTAAACTATGGTCGAATTGTTTGGGAAAAACACCCAACGGTGAAGTATGTTGGAGGGTGCATCGTGACTTGGGGCTGCTTTGCTGCTTCAGGGGCCGGATCACTTGTCATCATTGAGGGAAAAATAAATTCCCAAGATATCCTACAGGATATTTTCAGGGTGTCTGTGTGCCAGTTGAAGCTCAGAAGTTGGGTGATGCAGCAGGACATTGACCCTAAACGTCAAAGTATATCCACTACAGAATGGCTTAAAAAAAATTTGCACTTTGTGTTCACAATGCACATTATTAGCAAACTGAGGTCATCTGAAGTGTTCTCATATGGGTCAAAAATTCTGAAAAGAAGGGGGTAAAACACCCTTAGACATGTTCCTAAGTGTCATTAGTAGACAGTTAATGCTAAACATAGACTAAAAAAGACTGCAAAACTGCAAAATACTGAATGTAAACAGTATTCAACATGACCATCTCAAATGCTTCAACAAGAGCTGCTGCCATATTACATTGGCAAAGATCTGACAAACAGCAAGTCTTTGAAACATCTGTGACAAGTCCAGTGTGAAAGCTAAGCATTACCTACTAAATACACTAATGCTAAATATGAATGTAATCAGAATTGACATTCAAAACGCAGGACATGTGAAAAGCTGGAAAATTAGGTACAGTATGTTTCAATTTCAACACACACACACACACACACACACACACACAAAAAAGAATGCAAACCTGAAAAGGTGGACTCTGTCAATCTATGACATGATTCTCTTGAAAAAACGGTACAATTCTGTGCATTTTCTCTCTGATGATATAATTTGTTCCACAATGTGAGGTAAATAATTAATACAAAGGCTCAGTCAGCCAGTAAACAGGATCATCATGTCCATGTCTAATGTGAGGTAAATGTTTTCCGCCCCTTGAGACATGCTGTGAAGTGCAGGGGAAATGTGATCCTGTCCAGCCAGCTGTGCAGAAGGAGATCGATCACATACATTGATTACAGTTTCTAAGCATTAATAAGCAAAGAGAGAAAGAGAAAGAGAGATGGACCAGAGCTGGAGTGATGTTTTCATTTGCAACGCGGTGCTGCTCTGCCATTGTTCTGCCCTTCACATGCCTGCAGTGTGTCAAGTTCAAATGTTAATTGTTCTCTGTGGTGGATGAAACAAGTCTTGTTCAAACTGATGAAAAAAGTCTTGCTCAAAATGGCACCAATCGGCATCAAAACCACAGCTGTTGAGCAATGCATTTCTTTTAGAAAACTCTATTTTTACCCAGCATTGTTTTCCTAGTTCAAATAAAACCAAAAGAAGAATAAACATAGCATAGTTGGCCACCAACATATGTTGTGTTTTGAATTCTGGTATACAACACAAGATATCAGTGTTCCAACAAGGACTTACGGCTAGTTTAACCAGCAAAATGTCCTTACTTAACCAGCACTTCCAGAAAAATCATACTGCATAGTTTTGCTGATGAACAACATGGCTTGCTGGTCCACCAAACCAGCACTAACCAGCATAAACTAGGCCCCTATAAAATCCCTTTTAATTTTTTCACAAATTACAAATGACATTTTATTGTTAAAAAAACAGTCTAATCAAATAAAAACAGAACGATTACTTTTCAACATACCATTGCATTATTTTTTATTAAATGAAGAGCATCTAAACTGATCCTCACAGCACAATCCAAAATGTTTTTGGTCAAATATGATGTTGCACAGTAGACCATCACAGTATTAATGAAAGCAGTGATGAAACTCTTGCTTGAGATATTGCTTAAATATAATGTATTTATTATTTATTACATTTTACTACACAGAAGTAATATACTTCTCTTGCAAATTTAAAATTTTACGCATCCAGTTAAATGGAGCTTTTATTTTGGCATTTTGGCGGAAAACCCAATGTTTTTGACGTGTCACTTCTCACCTCCGGAAAAGCAGTTCGCTATATGGGCTAATGTGCTTCTTAAACTACAAAAAGGCTATGAATTAATTTTATAAATATTAGGGCTGTCAATTTAACGCGTTAATTTGGTGCAATTAATTTGATTAAGAATAATGCGTTAAAAATTTGTATGTAATTAATCGTGATGCCCCTGGACCGTAATAATGAATATTCCTGAAAAATGCAAGCTTGTAGTACCACCTGTTTACTCCAGAGGGCAGTAAGTGAAACTTCAGGTGTGTGGCAATGCACAGTTTATACAGTGAACAAAACAACCCTTCAGCAGCAGCACAACACAAACATGCATTACGTTCTTGCGTTCAGAACACTTGATGGCGCGCAAATCCGAACTAAGAGATCTCAAGATGTGTTGTAAATATTAAACTATATTTAACTTGACACAGTGACCTAATGTTTATGACGCAACGCACCCGAGACGCTACACAAGCATGTCTGACGCATGTGTACATTGACGGATCCTTAAACAAGCCCTCATAATAAATCTCCAACTGATTGACAAATTCACTTGTGAAATGGATTGCTGTGAACTTTATGTCAATGATTGACTTATGATCAATAATATGGTAGTAAACAATACATTGTATTCTAAAGCCACTTTTTGTATTGTCTTATCAATGATTAACTCTTCTGCCACAAGAATGTAATGCATTTTAATTATCTGAATATATATATATATATATATATATATATATATATACACTTTTTTAATATTTAAATATAACTATGTATCATTATTTAATTATTCTGTATTGAATTATTGTTTTATGAGGGGCTTTCTCAGCAAATATTTGTATATGTGATTAATTGTGATCTGGGTACGATCAGGGCCACCATGTAATTAATTTGATTAAAACTTTTAATTGATTGACAGCCCTAATAAATATATAGTCTGCATGTGCTGTGTGCTTCACAGTGAATAATGTGATTGCTCTTTGTCATTAATACACACACACAGAGTGCATGTGATGTTAATGATATGGTTAGTGTATAAGCAGTGGTTTCTCACATTTACTTTAGGGCTGCAACTAATGATTATTTTGATAATCTATTAATCTAACGATTATTAGAATGATTATTCAACTATTATGTGATTATTGCAACAATTAATTTTTAACTCTTAACCGACTACTCAGATTGTGCCCGGACATAAAAAGTTGTATTAAACGTGCTTACTAACAATAAAGATGAATAAAATCATCTTTTAAAAATACCTCTAAATGACATTCACTGAATTAAAGGGAAAAATACTTTTAATTTAGTTTAATTCAGTAAAGAAATTCAATGAAGTGTTCTGTGTTTTTGTCAAAAATTCTCTAAAAATCCTTAAAACAAGATACATTTACTTGAGAAGCAACATGTAAAATATTTAGACTTGGTTTAAGAGAATGTATCTTAAATATAAGGGTATTCTGTATATAAGTGTATTTTTTCACTTGGTTATAATTCTGCGATTGCAGTTAAGACAAAATATACTTCTATTCAAGATCTATTCTCTAAAAGCAAGTCTAAATATCTTATATGCTGCTTTTTTAATGGGTTTGTAGATATTTTAAAATATTTATATTCTTAATATCATATTCAACACTCAGATAACAATGTTTTCTTCTGCAGTATAGCTGCTAAAATGTACATTGTTTTAAATGAGTTTTAGATATTTATATTGGAAAACAAGCCAAAACAAAAATAAATCAAAAATTTATTTTATTGTAGTGTATAATGGGGTGAAGACTCTCTCACCTTTCTGTTCACTTCAATTCATTTTTAACTCACATAAAAAACAAACTCTCTCTTCTTAATAAAGCTGCATATTGCCAGTTCTCTTCACAATATGAAATACACAGTGACATATATTACATTATAATCTAGCTGCATTAAGCGTGTGTGCTTGAAGGATGAGCGTACTCATGACAGCGTGTGCATCAGTTGGGTGCAGTTTCAATCTCTCCTCCTTAAATGGTCAGCACTTATATAGCTTATATATATTTAGGTTACCAAAGTGCTTTACACTGTGTCCCATTCACCCATGCACACACCAATGGCATGCAAGGTGCTAGCCTGACATTGGGAGCAACTTGGGGTTCAGTGTCTTGCCCAAGGACCCTTCGGGATGTGGAGTCATGTGGGCTGGGAATCGAACCCTGCGATTAGCGGCTGACCCGCTCTACCATCTGAACCACAGCAGCCACAATCAGGACATTCCCGCAACTCATAGAAGAGGCGCTGACCGCACAGAGAAATGCCAGTTTCGGTGTTTGTAGTTATTTACATGATCTGCTTCCATATTATTTGAACTTTAATAAAGCTATAACGCATTCAATATAACTGCATTTAATATGTTACGCCGGTGTGTTTCCTTTAAAGAGCTCCTGCTCCACTTATTCCACAACGAGAGTGCTTCTCTATTTACTTATTATGTATTTTTGTATTATAATTCCATCGTACTTCACGATCTACATCACCTGAAGCTGTTTGGAAAGTTTTGAGTGCATCTGGACTGTGATCTGTTTAATTCTTCCTCTCCTCAGTGCAGTGCTGCTCTCACGCATCATCATGAGTTTAGCGTTTAATGTGATCTCATGTTATGTTATATGACATCAAATGACTATTCGACATCGGACATTTTTGTCGTAAATGTTTTATTGTTTCAGCCCTAATTCACTTACTGCTCAAGTAGGCTATTTCTTTAATTCAATCTCAGCCTTTTCTGGTTTAATCATCACACTAGGACATATCACAATTATAATTTGATTAATTGTGCTTTTATACATTAATTTCATCCCAAATGTGTCAAATTCCATGTCAATCCACGTTTTATAGTTAATTCCGTTTTTATGACTGGATTCCGCGATTCTGTCCGTGAAATTATAGATCCCTAATAAACCAGCTTAGAGAATCATGGTAATTGCATGCTGCTTAAGGCGTTTTTATTTTTAGCAGGGAAGCTTTTAACCATTCCTTACTCCAGTTATTATTCCATGTTATTTTTAAGGTCTTCTGGAAAATGCTCTTGTTTTTTCACTCAAGGTAATCATCTTTAACAAAGCTCTTGACAAAACAAAAGATAAGAGAACAAAACACTCGTTCATCCTTGTCCTTGGTGTGTTAAATCAACGCTTCCTGCTGGCTGCTTGCAAACAACATCTCTCTTGTCATAAATTTGCCGTGGCTTTTTTTTTATCTGAAATAAACTTGAACTGTGGCCATGAAAATGCTTATATCCCACTGGTAACTATTTGCAGCATCATGGCCAATAAATCACACAGCATACAGCCTGTCCTGGCTGAAACGTTTTCAGACCCATTTACTACTGATTATGCCCACAGTTGGCCAGGTCTCAGTGGAGGAGGCGAGCAGGTGAGCTCATGAATCACTCGCTTCTTTCATCACTGTTCATAAAGCTCACTTGCAGGGCAGGTATAGGGTTCTGCAGAACACTTGGGGAGTGCAGGGGGCGCAGGGGGTTCTTCCCATATCTCAGTACCACCACAGTACCACCACAATTATAAAAATTGCCAGACTGGGATAGTGAGATTTGCTCATTAAATAACACATATTTCATCATGTACACAGCCTTCCCCTAACCATCCATCCATCCATCCATCCATACATCTACCTATCTTGAAGACTAAATTGATTAATTAACAAGTAACTACTATGGAATAACTTCAGTTTTAGACTTAAAATGGACAGTTAGTTCATACATTACTTCTCTGCCAACGAAAATATTTCCAAAATAAGCTTATTCATCAAAAAACACAGTTCTCAGGACTGTTGGTTCATACTAGTGGTGTTATGCAAACTAATTGGTGCTTTTGAATGAATCTTACAAGTGAATGACTCATACTCATTCACTTCCATTATTTTGGTTGTGAATGACTCAGTGTTCTTAACGAATCAGTTTAATGAGTAAATAACTCACTCAAAACATAAAAGACGCTCATTTGTCGCCACTTGCTGGCCTAAATATAATCTGCAGAAATGGTCACTGAATGAATCAGTGAACGAATCTGAACAAATCATTTTGGTGAAAGCATCCTAAAGACTTAAGTTACTGTGATGAATCAAAAATATAAAATTAAAAAATATATTTAAAAATATAAAATAAATAGTGAACCCTGTGCTGTTATAACTGTTATATATATTTGGCTAACGATTAATTGTCAAATAAAACATTTCGATTATGAAATTAATTCTCTGGTTTAGTGCTATGACAATTATTTGTCTCTTTAAGGGCTTTTACAATTCATTTTCATATAAATTGTCATATTTCTTACATTGCATGTGTGCATACACCTTAAGAAGTCATTTTTTTAACCTCAAATATATAAAACAAATAATAAAATAGGTACATATGATTTCATTTGATGGCTTTAAAAACTTATGAATGACATGAAAAATAATATTTTAATAATATTAATATTTCTAAATACTTAATTTTCAAAGTGAAAAACACTTTGTTTCTTTACTAGACAAAAGCAATCAGCAATTATTTAATAATCATTACAGGCCTAATAATATTATATGTACATATAAATTACATATTATAATAACATATAAGTACCATTCTTTATGTGTTTATTTTTAGAAACCCTCAGGGAATGCCCCTTAACCAATCAAATTCAAGGACCGGAAAGAAATATTATAAAATGATAAATAAATAAAGGATTAATTGAATATCAGCAGCAGTACTGTGACTTCTTTTAAACTTAAGAACATGATGTTTATTCATATTTATCTTTAATTTTAGTTTCCAAAGGTATTCGACCAAAAATATGCCAACCTTATTAACAAATTGCATTAGAATTACATTTTAAAAGCCTTCAGGATGCTCATGCTAATCAGTTGCTAGATTGTTTACAGTTCAAGTCTATAGGAAAGGGTTTAAAAGCTTCTGTAAGCACTGTAAATTGGTGATTTAAGATGATAGCATTTAAAGAAAACAATGACTTCATCAGTTCTCATGCTTCATAGACACAGCCTTGGAGTTTCAAAGATGGGCACTTCAGACTTGAGCACAAAAGCTTTCCTGCTGACATATATGATGGAATATTTTATTAACCAGCGGTAGCTTGATATATATATATATACACTCTTGAGTTTCAATCCCCAGAGTGTGTCAAGGCCAGAGATGGACCATTTTGTCCTGTGTCCTATTATAGCACTCAAAATCTAACACCTATCTATCCACCATATGGGAGAGTCTCCATAAAACTCCCATAAAAAGACAGAGTGTCTGGTCACTTGCTGATCGTCTTCACAGGCCACAGCCCATAAAACACACATGCACACACATGTTCTTGAATTGGTCTGAGCACCCGCAAAAAAATTAATATCCTGAACATCAAACCTGCATTGTACACTCCTCCATCCTACTTTGAGTTGGATCAGTACCTTCCTGAAGCTCAACTGATTAATGACTGTAATGAAAGTCATCTGATGTTCATTTGTCCTCAGACAATCTAATCAAGCGTACAGTAGCCATGGCATTCTGAAGAGCATGTTAAAGATGGTCTATCGTTCCCTTAAAGTAAACTCAATGCAGGCGTCACTGTTAGAGAACTGTCTTCGAGATTACATGGCATTGGTGTGTTCGACATGCCTTCTAGATGTTTGGCTGTTACATTGAATGATTTGATGCAGCTGGCTGTAACCGTCGCTACAGAGGAGGTGCCATTTGTAAGTGGCCGTATTATCTACAGATGCCATGATATCATAATTTTCACACAAGTGCGGTGTTCACGTTCAAACCGACTAACACTGATATTACCGCTGGTTGGACACAAAGTGGTACTATGGGGTACTTTTCGTTAAGCAGTAGCCTACACAAGAATGCAAGGCAGATTGATATCAAAATTTTAACTTTATTTTATTTATGTTTTAACAAAAATTTCAAATGAAACTGAAAAAAATGAAGTGCAATTAAAATGTGTGTTCAACTTTTTGAAAGATGGCTTTTCAACAGTTGTGAAGTGCAACATCTCTTTGGCAACATACCTACTTCATCCGTGCATTCTCTCCATCATGGGCCACAGGTCGGTATTTCAATGTCTGGGAAAATACATCACTTATTGTGGGTTGTTGCGGGTTTAATGTTGGTGTTTTATTACCTTTCATCCCAGGACCCAGTTTAGCTGCATCAGAAGGGTAATGACTTTGAATATGTGTGAATAAATTTGTTGTGTTCCCTCCTAGGGCTGGGCAATATGCAAGAAATATGTTCACAATATTTTTATTATATATATATAAGGAACATCTGGCTTTCAATGCGTTATTTAGGTAGATTTATCATGGGTCGCAAATAGGGGTGCACCAATCGATCGGCCACCGATCAATATCGGCCGATATTCATCTTAAATCCGTGATTGGCGATCGTGCCTATTAAATGAGCACTTGCTCTGCCTTTGAAGAGAGTGGCCTTTGGAGGGCGAATTGTTGGATATTCTAAGCATTCACAAATTAAACTTTCAGACATGATGTAATTCATATGAATATTCCGTTTTGTTTTTTAAACTGTGTAAGAATTACAAATGTATTGATATTACGTTTTCTAGAGTCAATATGGTAGTTATTCTGACCGAGTAGGATAAAGCACAGAGAGGATAAAGAGGCTGCTAATGGGTATAAAAACAAATTTAACAACAAATAAACATGCAAATAAAAATCTGAGTACACGTGATGTAACGTGAGTCATCACAATCAGACGTAGTGTGGAGCGATAGAGACTGTTTGAGTGATCATGAGCACTTTTAGCTTCTTCCCCTTCAACATGAGCGCTCTCTGTGTCAATCAAATATGCAGCTTTCCAGGTGCTCTCGATATCTCAGTCACTCATCTCAGTGCAATTCAGTGAGTATCCCAATTTTAATCACATTAATGGGGGGCATGAATATAATGGCAGGGGAAACACTGATGTTGGTCACAATATGGCTAATCAGAACAATTACATTTGAACCTGAAAGTCACTGCATTTTCATGCATTTGCTTAATAATTAGAGATATAGGTTTCAGCAAAATGCAAAAGAAAGTAAACAAATCATAGATATGAATGATTTCTCACTGGAGCAGTTTTAGTAATAGATATATTTTTTCATATTTGTGAACGTATCTCTGCTGTGTGTGATGCTCTCATGGTTTTTACTGGTTGCCAGTATGCCACAATGGCCTTTTGATATTGACAACAGAACTATTAATAACTGTTTTCAATACAAATAAATGTTAGCAATTCACAATTAATATAATTTTTATGTAATTTTGGTAATACTTTATAAAAAGGTTTGAAGCATTTATATTAACTAATACAACTTTTGATTTGATAAAATGTATTAGTTTATGTTAACCACAGTAATGTTGTTAAATAATGTTAACAAAATGAACCATTTTCTAAAGTGTTAATGTAATTTAACTGTGTGGGTTATAAACATAGAACTTGTGTGGCAAAGGGCACTTTTGGTATCAGCGGGTATCGGTCAATCCATTTATTATGTTTGCCCCTTTTACCTGGTATCAAATTTCACACCGATGTTGTCCCTTGTACCGAGTAAAACTGGTAACAACATACACCGTGGAAACCCTAATAAGTTCTAATATATACACGATTATTTTAATTACTACAACAAATCAATTAGTCATTAATCTGTATTCAGTAATATATCTTAAATTCTTGTCTATGTATGACTGATTATGAGTTATTAAATATACTGTACATAATACATTGTCTGCGATGGACTGGCGACCTGTCCAGGGTGTACCCCGCCTTTCGCCCAATGTTAGCTGGGATAGGCTCCAGCCCCCCGTGACCCTGTACAGGATAAGCGGTTGAAGATGAATGAATGAATGAATGAATAATACATTGTTTTAAATAAAATGTGAACCTGATACATACAATAGTACGTTACAGATGTCTTTTATCCAACAGGGCTTTACCTAAAGCCTCACATCCGCAGGACTAATACAAATGTTGAATCTTTTATTATGTGTTAAGATTTTAGGAAGAGAGGTAGACCAATATGTAGTGTTTTACAGATTAATCGGTACCGATAGTTGCTTTTTGGAACTATCGGTTATCAGCAAACATTCTGTACAATCTTCTGGCACAGACCAAAGAGTAACCAAAATTTGTAATATTGGCAACTATCAGCATGAATATTTGCCAATAACCGATAGTTCCAAAAAGCAACTATCGGATAACTCCAAAAATATAAAATACTATATTAACCGATAGTTGCCGATATTTTATTTACTTTTGTTACTCTTTGGTCAGTGCTAGAGGATTTTACAGTATAACAGCAGCAGCGGTGAAATAAAAACAATAATAATAACAATAATAATAATAACTTTATGTATTTAGCACCTTTTAGCAATTTAGCAAAAAGTGCTTCCCAAAAATAAAATCAAAACATCCACAGCAAAACATAGGTAAAAAAATATACAAAGTAGTAAAAGCTAGTTTATACAAAAGAGTTTTTAAACAAGACTTAAAAACAGATATGGGGATTTGCTGTATCTAAATCCTCCATCATTGACAATATTCATCCATATTTTTATCCTCTCTTCAATGTATATTTGTTGTTTCGATTAGAAAATAAAGTATTGTAAATATAAGCGAGGGCATGCAAAGAAAAATTTGAGTATATGGAAACGTGCCCAATCAGCACAAACACTGTGTCTCCAACTTCACATCTTTTAATAATAATAAACCTTATTCCTCATTATTCCTTATATATATATACACACACAATCCTTCATCTGGTGAATGTATTGGCTATGAAAATTTATTTAGATTTTTATTTAATTTGGTAAATACTTAAATACAGAGCATTCAAACTTAGCCAAGTCATTTCAAGAAAAGAGTTTCTTGGTTGTTTTGGGCTCGTTTATAGTTAAAAGTTCCAAAAGCATTTTCTCTGTAATATTTGTGGCTATGTGACACAACCAGAACATTTTTTGTTTGAGCATCCCCGTCAGTCCGGCAAAGCAGTCCTTATTTTTGAAATTCTGTTTGGTGATGCTAGTGGTACAGAAATTGCAGACTTCACCTTTAGATCAGCAGCAGTCCGCATGATAGCTGCTATCATCATCCAGAGACCAGAATTAAATTATTTTTCCTGTTGCATCTGAATTATAATCAGCTAGAATGAAACATTTTGATTGAGAAGGGTCAGATCTCTGAAAAATGGCTGCTTAAAAATCCAAATTATCTTTATTGTCAGTTTTGCAAAATAGTAGTTTCCTTTCAAGAGGTTTCTCAATAAGTACCCACATTCGTTCTGTTGAATAAGCTTTGAGATGAAATGAAGCAGAAAACGTCAATTTCAATCTGCTGCGGAACGTTATTAGAGTTGAAGAGTTTAATTCCAAAACACTTTCCACTACAGATCTTCACAGACTAATGCCTCCTAGGGGGAATAAATAAATCTTGTTAAATTGTCACTTACAGTTTTCAATTCTTAGGTGTTCAAAAAAACATGCTTTCAAAGGTGTATTTGTGCAAATCCAAAGACCTGTGCTTGTAGTTGTCTTAGACACACTTATAATGCACAATTAAAATGCAAAAAAGTGAATTATAAGTGTTAAAAACAGCTTATAAAAGATGTACTGTCAAATTAAATTAGCAGAGAAAATATTTATCAAACAGTGGCACGACACTGTTTTGAGTAACTTAATTGACAAATTGTCAAAAAAAAAAATAGAAAAAAGAAAATAATCAGTGGGAGTTTTCTATTCCTGAGCTTGAAAATGAACAAAACGATGCATTGTTTTGCCAAAAGCCTTGCCGCTAGCCTAAAAAGTAACTTTTACCAGTTTCTCACTTTTTCAAAGTTTTGAAAAAGTGAGAAAGAGGGTTTGGAAAGTGTTCTATATTAAAGGAAACAGCAGAAAGGATATGTGTCTGCTGAGGCATTGTGGGAGATATTCATTGAGGCCTGATGTGTTTTTTTTACCAGTCAGTCTTTCTCATGACAACAAATGACATGCAGAGCATGAGCAGCAGCTCTCACAGTGCAGAGAGAACAAGACACGTTTCCACGTTTATATGGCATGTACAAAGAATTACACAAGGTTGTAAATAGGTAAATAAATCAAATAAAACTGCATCAACATTATTTTATTACATTCAGTTTGTAGTATTTTTTAATAATTCCCTCAGGACAGGATTTGTAGCCTTTGCCTCCGTGAAGGATAAAAAGGAGTTAAGAGTATTTTGCAAAAAACTACTCAGTTGTTTTGACACTGTTATGTTTTGAGTGAAACATGAGGCTAAATCTTTTAACAGGTGATACAGCTGAACAACATCTACTGTGCATCTTTAATGCAAATCAAAGTCAATGCAACAAACCAAATCGAACCCACCACACTTTCACATTTTGTCAGATAACTAACGTTATAATTAAGGGAGTGGCAATACATCGATCCAATAACCAATGATCCAGTGCATAAATATCGATATAGAATTTTTTTAAGATGCAACTTTATTTGAATACTCTCGTCAGCCACATCCGTATACATTTCCATCAGTTGATGAAACAACCTTATTACATTCATTTCACTTTATGAGCACTAAATTTACTTCATGTGGGCGCTCCTTAAAATGCGAGCTCTCATGACAAACGCAGTCTGAGTGTCTCACATCTGCGATTAATTCGGGCTTCCATCGATATAGTTGCGCATACGACCCATTTGAAATTTACATGAGAATTTGCTATTTTAAAGTACCATGGAGCAGTTCAACCATCATGTGAAACATCTTGACAATACTGACATTCTGAACAGCACTAACGAGGGGAAGAGAAACACCTGCTCAGCACCAGCATCAGTTTCTAAGACTTTAAACATCTACACATCAACACCCTTACTAACATTAAATCCCAGTTAACTGTAACAGAATTGCTCATTACAACTGTGGAAGTTATGGCCAAGAAAACCGTGGATAGCACGGATAGGTGAAAACAAGTATTTTGATTTGGATTAAAATGAAAAATAACATGACAAACGATTGATGATCACTTGTGTGACGTTATTATTTATATTATAATCTGTATAATTTATTTCAACATCTGAAATACCTTATTTTGTTGTGGATGTCCCAATGAGGATACTAAATTTGCAATTTTCAGAGAGCTCAATAAAATATTCTGATTATATTTTGGTTGCATTTGAGGGCAATTGTGTAAAATAGGCACATAATATCGGATTATCGATCGCAGGGCCCTGAATCGAATCAAATTGAAATCGTATCATGTTAGACTTTGAAATATCTGCAAATATCTGATCGCAGGCGAAGAGAATCGGTATAAGATCGTATCGTGATGAAACATCTGATTTGCACTCCTACATAATATGATTATTACACATATAATAATCATATAATTATATGTAAAATAATAACACTCAACTGAGGTTAGCAAACAAACTTTATCATATACAGTATTAGCAATAGTGCTGCTATGTACTACTATTTGACATTGCGAAGTAACACATTTAACCTCCTGAAGGTGTTTTTAAAGATTTCCTGTTTGATTTGACATTATATATATCTGGGTGTAAAGTAGCTCCAAAAAACTGCTTTTGTTTCATTTTCTAATAATGTTACTGTAACATAGAAGTTTTTTTATATGACAAAGCAATTAAAAGTTATAGCAATGTCCACCAAATGGGTCAATTTTCAATTTGGCCTGTTAATTTCAGAGTGTCACTTACCATTCTGGCGGGCGCTTTAAAATAATGTAACATGTTCGTGTTTGCATTGAACGGCTCTCATAAACTATTGCGAGTAAGTTTTAATAACCCCCCACAACACATACAACATAACATGTACATAACAACTAATTGCACACGCAAACACAACAATGACTAAAGGTTTGCATAGCACGCAGACATGATATTAGTAATATGATTTCACAAAATGAGTTTCATTCTGTGCAATATGAGTCATCATTGAGTCTGTGCCATGTACTTGGCGCCATGTCCTGGTGGCCACTTAAAATTGTGCTTCATGTGGATTATCTAATGATCTATACATCCGATTACCTTGTGTGTGGGCTCATTTGAAAGATAATCAACGTCTCCGAGTAATGGTATGTGATGTCTAAGTAATGTTTTATGTTCTGTTTATTTTTTTGAAGTTATAGGCAAAAACACAGCATATCAGCAACACCTGTTCACATGAAACATAATTGTCAAAGACATATATTTAGTTATAACTCATTGTATTTTTGTCTGTGAGTAATACATATGGGCTGGTTGTATTATAATCTTTGAGAGCTTTCCAACAACATGTGACACATGACTATATGATTTTGATGTTTTTACTAATTGCAATAATATGTAGTGCAATTTTTTATATATAAATTATCAAATTGGAACACTTATGAGTTGTCTGCCAATTTCAAAGCACTTGTTCAGTTTTGGTCAAAATGCCTACATGCATTGTAAATTAGAGCTTCTAAGCTTTCAAACAATACCTATTTTGTGTTGGTCAAGACTGTAGTTGCTCATATTCTGACATTTTTTTATTCTTGCAGGCCCATTCAAGCTTAAAGAGTTAAAGTAATGTTACTATAGTTTGATTGAATTTGATTACAATAAAAATGCAAATTTAGGCTAGATAACGCAAAAAGAGGCAAACATACTGTAGCATAGTGACTCAGCAGTACAGTTAGGCTATATTTACGCGGACGCTTTTATCCATCCAAATTGACCTACAGTCAATCTAAAGTATTCCGATTTTACTTACAAAATATAAGACTTTATGAACGTTTGTGTCTTTAATTATTTTATTATGTGTTGGCCATTTTATAAAAGCAATAAATCACTCAGGGGTCATTTTTGACTCACCACAGGAAAAGAATGGGAAAGACTAAAACACAGAGCAATTTTTTTTATGTGTTAAATAAAATACATAAATCAGCCACAATGCAGAACACACATGCAAAGAAATGAAGGGGTGACACTATAGCACATCCACAAAGCAGAACATTTGCGTTCGCACATATACACATACACACACACACCATCACACACAACACAACACATGTGCATCATCACAGTCCGGCCCGCCCTCCTCCTTGCCACATACAACCAGGCATGATATTTGTGGATCTACTGTATGCAGCCATTTACTGGTCATTTCATGTGGCAGATGGCAGCAATCTGACCACAAAGCACACACACACTCCAACTGTTACTTCACTTCACTGATTAATTTTGATGCTTGCACAAGTAATGCCAATGTTGCCATTGCAAAAATGTTTATTCTAAGTCTTCTGTTTGTACACAAAATGTATCACTGTCTATTCCTGTTAATTTATGTTTGTTTTCTTGATATTTTTCTTGATTTACTTTGATTTATTGAATTATGATGTTTGATGATTGACATAAATAATAGGTAAGAAAAATTGTATATGTTTTTTTAACACCATTGTCAGGTTTGACAATAAATATAATGTGGCATAATAAACTGACACTTCAGTACAATACTTCAAACAAATAAATACTAAACTTTCACACACAAAAATTGTCTTTGATCATGTCTAAATATATCCAATTGCATAGCTTGTGATAATGTCTAGATATCCTCTGTTCTACAACGAGGAACCAAAGAGTGGATCTCTGCAGTCATTTAGAGGTTAAACTTGATAAGACATGTGATTTTCCTTTTTTCCCCCCATCAGAGGGCAGCAATCTGCCCCCGGTGCATGACACATGGATGAACTTGAAGAATGTATTAAGTAAAGGTAACATAAAATGTTTTGTTTTATATGAATTTCCCAGTTAATATATGAATTTATATTTAAATAATGTGTAAATTCTATGAAATCCCTCCCACCACCACCACCAAATGCACAATTGTAATACCTTTACTTTAGTGAAATTATTGATATTAGGTCTACATTCATATTTTTTTGTAGCATTTATGAAATTGGCCAGGGGATTTTGATTTCCCAGCATGCTTTGCAGGGGACTGGATAGTGTGAACAATTGTATGAACAACGTGTTATTTATGCATTTTTGAGCAAGATAAGTACAGGATGAATTTTGTTCATGTTGACTGTTCTGTTTTATAATTTTTTTAAAGTTGTGTTTATTTGGCTGGAGTTTGGGGGGTTACCACTGTGGTGAAGACTGGTGCTTGTGCTTTGGTTGAGGATGGACTTGCACTTTCAAGTGATGTTTGATTAGAATGCTGCTGAACTCTATAAGCATTTGCTATTGACTGACAGTGCAACAGTTTCACTGACCTTACACTTGCTCACCTAGCATATACGATTACAAAATTAATGAATTTGAACCAACATAAGACAATTCATTAAATAAACCTTAGTAAATTAATCAAATTATATTTGACCAACATAAAAAATGAAGTTTGATTAACTTAATAAAGTTGATTTAAATCAACTAGAGTAAATTGATTTAACCAAATCCAACAAATTATGTTGGTTTAAAGAAACTGAATTAATTAGAAGTAACTTAATTAAATTGCTTTTAAAAATTCTCTTAAATTAAATTAAGTAAAGGTAATGAATTTGTTTTTTGAGTGTGTATGTTCGGGTCATACTACAAGTGTGACTCACAAATGAACAGGCTCAAGGGTTAAGTATATTTGTTCATGTTCCCTATCGTTCACTGTTAATGTGTTATAGTTTCAAGCGCTGCAGTTATTATAAAGTCTTTATGTATATTTGTCCTATCAGCAAAATAAAAGGGACAGGGTCTAGAAAATCCATCGTTGCTGGGTTGAACAAATCACAGAGCTTTTATGAAACATTTCTCTGAAAAACTTAATTCTATTCCTCCGCATTGGACTACTTTAGTCCACCTACCTTCAGGTCTGGTTTAAGGTATTCCTTTAACAAAAAGATGAAACAAACAAACTGATAAAATGCATTTTATTATTCCGTTTAACACATTCCAGCATGAAAGTGTATTATACCGACCAAAGCTACAAAGTTGCATTTTTCCAGACATGATTTTATTAATTTCTTCATGGGAGTTTGATTACTGTGTGTGGTGTACAGTAGCACTGGCCTTCTCTGCAGCTTGCCAACCTGTTTATTTGTACTGTATTATTCTGAGCTTTGAAAACCACAAGCAGTCTATCGTTGATTTTCCTTTCAGCTGAGTGAATGGCTTTTTTTTGTTTGTTTGTTTATTATAAGCCCTTGCATGTGGAGCTTCAGTAATGTCATTTGTATGACATGATCTAGCAGTGAAAACAGAAATAGAATTGTACTACTGTCATTGCACGAACTGCATGTGTCAGAGTTTAAAACATTAAAAAGATAAGAGTAGTGGTGGTAAATATTGTGGAAAAGAGCATCCGAGAGAATCTCGAATAATTCCAAAGGTGTCAAATTAGGCTGAAGGAAACAATCTATTCCACTGAAACTTCTAAGGTACGAACAGACAGTTTTAGAGTCTAGTTTACTCTCCCTCTGTTTTGTACAAGTTTGTGACTACAGTCCCTTGATGTAAGTTTTCCTGATTGACACTGGCCCTTGATCTATGCTGAGATGAAACAAAGGGGCTGCCTTCCAGACTATGGGTGAACAACAAACAAAAGCAAGGGTAATTGAAAACCTTGCTTGCTCGCACTGTTATTGTGCATTGGCAGGAATGAAATGTGAGCACCACAACTGGCCATTCTGCACACAATTCGATGATGGGCCACAGCAATTATTTCATATCATGCCATTTACTGAACAAGCTTATAACAGGTTCCTATAACATGAAACGCTAAATGATTTCCAAGAAATACAGAGATATAGATAAGTAAGCCGCTGACCGTTGCACTCGTGTTTTCAATTTCCTTATATACTGACTTTCCGTGCCTTATTTGTCACACACCTTCATTACCAGAGAGATAGATGCTCAATGCATACAGTAGCTGCACTTGCTGCTTTTACCCATTACTGTAAGGTGGTTCAGTTGCTGTATCTCCCTGTCATGGTGTGGCGAAACAGTGGTTTGTCAAAAAAAAAGGAGGGGGAACTACCCCTTTCCACATATGTTTACACTCCCACTCATTACTGAAATTACACATCATTTATAAACAGAGAGAGCCTAAACGAGCATGGGCAGAGCAGCTAGCAGAGAGAGAATCGGGAGGGTGGAAGAGTAGCTCTCCAACAGCTAATTAGCCGAAGCAATGTTTGCTCTCTGCTTACGGTGGAGGCCCCACATCACCAGCCAGAGTTGGAAAACATCAGCATAAGCCAGAGGGTCCTATAGGGAGAGATAATGTCCAAATACAAACCAACTTACATGTAGAGGGTACAGTGGGTGTCTCTTTGAATGTACTGCCCCAGTGACAAGCTTTTAAATCAACATGTGAAGTAAAATGGAAAAAATATTAGAATTGTAATGAAAAAGGACATTTTGCTAATTCAGCAATTAATGGAAGATTTAGAGGGAATGGAGACCGGCTTTGAGAAGACCACACTATACATGTATATATGTACTATACACTGAAATATAATGTCCTTGCCTGAAAAGATTTTCGATTTTCTAACATTCAGAAAAATCCTTTGGACAAGAGGATTATTTTTGACATACACAGTGGCAAGAACAAGTATATAAACCCTTTGAAATTACCTGCATTTATGTATAAATTTTATGGATGCACCGATCCGATACCTGGATAGGTATCATCTCCGATACTGAAGCTTTTAGACAGATCAGGTATCGGTCCGACAAGCCCGACCCAAATCCGATACTGTGTGTTAGTCATGTTCGTTACTGTCAAGCCTCAAAAATGACATAAAAGAACCATAAAAACACCATTCACATGTGTTCATATGACTCGTGCATTTTATTCAAAGCCACTTGAAGACGTGCATTAGCTCTGTGAATCACAAAAGGCTGTATAGTGATAGACCGCATAGTGAATGGTGCTGCTCTGTTGACACAAACTCACCACAGGCTTGTGATGCACTCACGGCTATTTTTAGCCTTCACAACGGTGCACAATATTTGAGCGCTACTCAAGAACAGCATCTCAGATGTAGATGCACAATAGTTCGGTTCACTTATAATATGCATTTAAAATGGCACTGGAGGAGCATTTGACCAGAATTTGAATAAGAAGCGAATTAAACTACTGTGAACTTGCCTACAAACAGACACATACAGGAATTCCTGGAGAGTTCAGAATGTCAAAATAAAAGCGTGAGGGTTTAAAAAGTGCGCATATAAATATATTAATGTTGTAATTAAAATTTAAATTAAAAGTAAATAATAATAATATTAATAACAATTTATTATTATTATTGTCATCATTAGTATTTGTTTACATTTTATAACAATATTGAAGTTGAATGGGTTCCAAAAAATAACAGTGTGAATGAAAAGTGGACTGATGTCTAACAACTTCTTTAAAGTCCAGATGCAAGATTAAACATTTTTGAAAAAAAAATAAATAAAAGGCAAAAATAAAACACTGGCTACTTTTCTACTGAAGACTGTAATTACTGTTTTTTTTATTACTGATAATTTTGCAACATTATCCATTATACTAGTTATATTAATAATAAAGTGTTTCTTAATACGCGATACATTTATATTGAAATAATGTGTAGTTTTAGGTTTGTGTTTCTTTACATATTAAAGAGTACTTCCAATTATTTCCACACAATAATGTAAAGATATTCTAAACTGATTATGCAAAAAAACAACTCTGGTATCGACTTGGGATCGGTATTGGCCGATACTGAGATTTCCGATATCGGAATCAGATTGGACGAGAAAAAGTGGTATCGGTGCATCCCAAATAAATGTGTCTTAAAATCTGGTTTGATCTTCATCTAAGCTTCAATAATGAGCAAACACAGTCCGTTTTAACTATTAACACACAAATTATTGTATTATTCTTGTACATACTGAATACATCATTCAAACATTCACAATGGATATTGGAAAAAGTATGTGAACCCTTAGACTAATGACATCAATAAAAGGTAATTAGAGTCAGGAGTTGGCAAGCCTGGCATTCAATTAAAGACATGAGATTGGAAACCACGAAGGAAGCCGCTACATTCCAACAAAAACATTGTGCCATGCCTGAAGTTTGCCAAAGACCACCTTGACACTCCACAATGCTACTGGTAACATGTTTTGTGGACTGATGAAATTAAGATTGAATTGTTTGGGATGAACATGCAGCACTATGTATTGCGTAAAAAGGGCACCGCATACCAACATGAAAACATCATCCCAACTGTGAAGTACGTTGGAAGGAGCATCATGATTCGGACATAAAGACATGACAGATTATAACTGTTTGTGTGTTGTTAGCTTAAGTACATTATGTTTGTCTATAATTGTGATTTTAATGAAGAAGTGATCACATTTTATGACCAATTAATGCAGAAAACCAGCTTTTTCCAGAGGGTTCACATACTTTTTCTTGCCGATTTTTCTAATGTATATGTCAGAATTATACATATTTTCATGACATAAGTATGTACACAAAATGTACATACTGAAATGGTTTCACTTCATGAGTGAATTTTCTGTAAATTGAAGGGCTGCAGTCAGGGGCGCAGATTCCGGGGGAGATGAGGGAGATTGACACCATGATCAATGGAAACATGTAAATTCTTCACGCTCAATTTTCAAGCCAAATCTACACCCTTGGCTGCAGTAAGTGCCTCACTGTAAAATATATTTTCTTTTTTTAAAGAAATGGAGGGGCAAGGCTAAATAATTTTTTTGTGGTAATCAACATTATGCCACAAATGCTGTCAACTGAGCATAACTTGCATTGAATCCGGAATATTCCTTTAAACGATTAAACAGATGCAGTTGGAAGTAAGCTGTGAATAAGTGTACTGCTAACATGAATGTCGATCCTTACCAAAACCGGCCACGTTTATTAGTGTATGTAGCCTACTTCGAGTCGACACATTTGTTTTATTGACTGGGGTTTTGATATGCACTATTCCCCCAGTGATCAGTCCACTGAAACTAAACCTGCACAAACAGAATGTACAGGTCTGGAAAATCGCTCTTATGTTGACATGAAAATATCATTGAGAACAGAAAATAAGATTAGACGTGCTCGCTCTTTTTCTCTGATATATCTGAAGTACCTGCCCGTGACTCAGTGCTGCCTTCTGGTTACCTGCAGTTTCTTTCATCCATCTAGTCATCCAAAATGACAGTTTATCACATAATCATTAAGCCATGGCAACACTTTACAAGGCAGTGTCCATGTTACACATATTCCACTTGAGATCATCAGTAATACTGTAATAGCACTGCGAATGACGATGTGTATTGTAAGCAGCTATAATAATGACACATTAATTAGCATCTCCTACAAAGAGTTTTATTACCAGTTACTCTTTAACGATATACTGATGTAAACCTGTTGAACCTTTTAATATTAATACTACAAGCAAATCTTCAAGCTAAAGATCTGGCAAGTGCCACCAGGTGATGAGTTCATACATCAACCTTATCTATGTAGAAAAAAGAAAAGCAGTGAGCAATAAGACTGCAGATCTTAAATCATATATTAATATGATATGTTGATTGAATATTAATTGAATGTGTCACCTATGTACAAGGGTGTAGATTCGGCTTGAACATTGGGGGGGTGGGGGGGGGGCATTTACATGTTTCCATTGATCATGGTATAAATAGTGGGGGTTTTACTTGCTTGTTTAGATTATTGGGGACGGTTAGCCCCCCCCCCCCCTGTCGAAACTACGCCCCTGCCTTTGAACAAATAAAGAATAATTAGGATGCAACTGACAATTGACAGCTCGCGCAGAAATTGAGCTACCCAAATAAAAGTAAATTAAGGTTATATACAGATGATAACAACTCAACTTACTCTTTAGTGCCTCTTCGGTTTGTGTCGTCTTTATATTTTCTCTTTTCGCCAGCATCAGCTGAGACTCTTTCCTCCACAGAAGTGAAACAGTATTAAATCCTCCTGAGTTTTCCTCTGACAGAAATCGGAGTCAAATCCTGATTTTTCTCCTCCACAATCACCTTACTTGTGCGCCCAAAGGACAACTCAGGGATAATATATCCGGTAAGAACGTGACTGGTTCGTTTTCATGGAACAGCAGATGTGTTTTCGGGACCGGTTTGGTAATGGGTCTCTCTCCTCCGCGGCAGGTTTCGCGCTTCAGTCCGTTGCGCGCGCGCGCGTTCACACACGGGCGCGCGCTTCATCTCCATGCCGGACATAGGAAGCGTCATTGTAATGTGTGCGGGGAGGGGGTGATTGTGCGGCTTTTCTGTAACACAATCAGTCATAAAATGTACATTAAAATATGAATAGGTGAGGCTGGGGCTAGTTGTCACAAGGGCTAATCTCACTATAAAGATTTGAATCAACAGTCCAATTACACATGTTTGTTTTATTTCTTTAGCAGGTATTTTTTAAGACTATTTGAACATTGGGGAAGTTGTCACGTGTATCACTGTAAAACATTTCTACAATTTTAATGGTAAAATTATGTAAAAATGCTACAGTAAAAAAATATATAATTGCTTAATTGGTTTAGCAATCTTAAAATATACGGTATAAAATGGTATATTATATCATTTATGTACATTGGTGTGCTATATTTTATGTAGTTAAGTTCATGTTTATTGCATTATTTTAGCATCATATATGTTACCTTGGTGATGTTTTGCGTTTGTGTCTCTACATGTGTATTAATTATTGCTCCTGGAAGGGTCACTCTTGTTAAACTAAGAAATCATATGGTCTAGTTACTATTGTAATTAATAATACATTTACAAGAAGACTTTTATATTTCCAAAAGGTTAGTATATCAATTTTATATCATTAAATAATTTAAACTGCAGTGAACTGTTAAATATACAGACATTAAAAATTGCATCCCATAAAGCTTGAAACATGGTCACCGTATTTTTACAGTAAATTTATGGCAACCCCAGCTGCCGGTATTCTATTGTTAATTTAATGTATTAATGTTAATACAATTAATTCATTTGTGTTGTCCACATTTTTTTTATATTTTTGTGTTACCTATGGCATCTATGCTGTTCAAAGTTCTTGACCACCATTTACTTGCATTGTATGGACCTACAGAGCAGAAATATTATTTTCAAAATCTTTGTTTGTGTTCAGCAGAAGAAAGAAAGTAATACACTTCTGGGATTGAATGAGGGTGAGTAAATGATTAGAGAATTTTCATTTTTGGGAGAACCTGTACCAGCGATAGCAAGAAACACATAATAACTTTAAGCAATAACATTAACAGACATTATTACATTATATATTAATTAGTTAGCTATGATGTACAGTATATTCAAAAAAGTTGACATGACACTGTTAGTACTGTATTCTTGGAAACAGAGGCGGAATATTACAGACACAGGACATATTCTGACCTTGTGAAGGGTGTCAGAAGCTTTATTGATTCCACAACAAAACTTGCATGAGATCCAAACCAGATTATTCTATTAAATCAATTTAAAATCAAGTTAAAATAAAAGTCCCACCTTAATCCTATATACAATAATTTCATTAAATATAAATATCTTAAGTTACTTTACAATAACATAATCAATTTAATGCACATTGATGTATCTGAGTGAGCACACACACTTCTAGGATTTTCTCATATACAGTTGAGGTCAGAAGTTTACGTACACTTAGGTTGAAGTCATTAAAATTAACTTTTTAATCACTCCACAGATTTCATATTAGCAAACTATATTTTTGGCAAGTCGTTTAGGACATCTACTTTGTGTATGACACAAGTTATTTTTCCAACAATTATTTACAGGCAGATTTTTTCACTTTTAATTGACTATATCACAATTCCAGTGGGTCAGAAATTTACATACACTAAGTTAACTGTGCCTTTAAGCAGCTTGTAAAAATACAGAAAATGATATCAAGCCATTTGACAATTAGACAATTAGCTTCTGATAGGAGATGTACTGAATTGGAGGTGTACCTGTGGATGTATTTTAAGGCATACCTTGTAACTCAGTCCCTCTTTGCTTGAAATCATGGGAAAATCAAAAGAAATCAGCCAAGACCTCATAAAAAAAATTTGGACCTCCACAAATCTGGTTCATCCTTGGGAGCAATTTCCAAATGCCTGAAGATACCACGTTCATATGTCCAAAAAATTGAACGCAAGTATAAACACCATGGGACCATGCAGCCATCATACTGCTCAGGAAGGAGACGCATTCTGTCTTCTAGAGATGAATGTAGTTTGGTGTGAAATGTTTAACTCAATCTCAGAATAATAGCAAAGAACCTTGTGAAGATGTTGGAGGAAACTCGTAGACAAGTATCTATATCCACAGTAAAACAAGTCCTATATTGACATAACCTGAAAGGCTGCTCAGCAAGGAAGAAGCCAGTGATCCAAAACCACTATAAAAAAGCCAGACTACAGTTTGCAAGTGCACATGGGGACAAATATTGTACTTTTTGGATAAATTTCCTCTGAACTGATGAAACAAAAACTGATGAATCCAAAACTTTTTGGATGGCATCATGAGGAAGGGAAACTGTGTGGATATATTGAAGCAACATCTCAAGACATCAGTCATGAAGAAAGCTCAGTTGCAAATGGGTCTTTCATATGGACAATGACCACTAGCATGCATACAAAGTTGTGGCAAAATGGCTTAAGGACAACAAAGTCAAGGTATTGGAGTGGCCATCACAATGCCTTGATCTCAATCTGATAGAAATTGTTTGGGCAGAACTGGAAAAACGTGTACAAGCAAGGAGGCCTACAAACCTGACTCAGTTACACCAGTTCTGTCAGGAGGAATGGGCCAAAATTCCAGCAACTTATTGTGAGAAGCTTCTGGAAGACTATCCAAAATGTTTACCCAAGTTAAACCATGTATAGGCAATGCTACCAAATATTAACAAATTGTATGTGAACTTCTGACCCACTGGGAATGTAATGAAAGAAATTCAATCTGAAATAAATAATTATCTCTCCAATTATTCTGAAATTTCACATTCTTAAAATAAAGTATTTAAATGTCAGGAATTGTGTAAAACTGAGATAAAATGTATTTGGCTAAGCTGTATGTAAACTTCTGACTTCAACAGTAGATTGTACAATTTCTTTGCTGGTTCACTATGCAAGGCAAGCACCGCACACCTGCTCTCCGCATTTGGACGTTGAGGAAACAATTATTTCTTGGCCTCATCTTTTGAATCCTTTCAAGCATTTCAAAATAGGTAGAAATTTACAACCTCTCAAGCATTTCAGGTCAGTACAATGCATAATATTTTTGGCAGTGAGCTGTGATATTACAGATTGATTTTTAATACCCCATGCAATAAAAAGATTTCCTCCCTTTGGTTTTAAAGGAAAAACAACCCAAATAAAAATGGGAGCGGTTGCTTAGGCCCTATAGGACATAAATCTTTCATCCATGGCTTCCACTGGGAGAAAGAGATAAAGCTGAGAAAAATGAGACACTGAATGCCTCGTCCAAATCCTAGCAGCTCAGTTCCTTAGAGTGGACTGATATGGAGACAAATATGCCAGCTTAAAAATAATTAAATAAACGTCCTCGCCACTCTGCTTACAAATAAGCAAATGTCTAAATTTCTAAATGCCACGAAAACATTAAGGAGCAAAAGTGAACTCACTCAAGTAAATGCCAGTGACAATGTTCAGATAATGAGACATGAGGAGAATCGTGTTACTGTGAATGTTAGTGTGAAAACATCTTTACACCTAAATTCATTCAAGATACTGTCTGTGTAGGGAAATTCTACCTACAGGTACAGCTCCATGATGTATCATTTTAAAAGGTTAGCTCACATAAAAATACCATCATTTACTCACCCTTGCTGTTCCAAAACCATACGACTTTCTGTTAGGCAGACTGTTAGGGACTGACAGCCTCCATTCCACCATTCACTTTCAATGTATGGGAAAAAGATGCAATGAAAGTGAAGTTTACAGAAGAAAGAAAGTCATTCAGGGCTGGAACAACATGAGGGTGATTTTAATTTTGAGGTGAACTATCCCTTTAACCATAATCATGTACATCTGAATCATTGCAAAAATGCACTTTGTAAAAGTGTTAAATCGAGTGTACAATCTGTTAAAACAAGAAGCTTTACTTGTCTTGTATACATTGCAGTGCAAATGTCGATCCTGTTGGAAATCTTATTTGTGTGGTCTATATTAAACTAACTGTCATCTATTTTGGACAGCCTAATTTAGATCAATGTCAATATTGTCACTGTCAACAACTTGAGTAGAGAAAACAGAAGAAAACGGTCTCAGGTGGTTTTCAAAGTGAAAGTTGGAGAAAGGAAATGTAGTTGTTGCAGAACATGCATGCACTTTAATATGGGCGGGATGTCATGCCAATTTTACATGATGGAAAGCACGAGCCAAACATCAAACAGTAGACAAACTGACAAATTTCCACAGTATAAAGTTTACAGATATTCATGCAATGGTTATACTACAGCAGGGGTTCTCAACAGGGGCATTCAATGGCTCCCAGGGGGTGCTGAGAGCAAATTAGAAGAGAGGGGAGCATCAGGTTACAAATGGGGGGGCGTTTATCAGTCATAATAATGAAATCTATCGTCAAGTTCCTCTTTGGATTAAAACGTTTACCTAGACTTGGAGTATATCAGTTGGTTCTCAATTATACAGATTGTCATAGACTATATTAGGGGAGTGAGGGAATATAATTAATTTTTGTTACAACTTTTAAATATTTATATTTTGTATTTATTGTTTTTACATGTGTTGAGAGTAGGCCTACTCTTTATCATATAAAAAATGCCATAGTTTTTTTTATAGAAATCATGTTATATCTAACTATGGTAGTGAAGAAGATATATGTTTCCATGTGTTCACTATGGTCTTGTTACAAATACCACTGTTAAAACTATAATAATAAGTAAATAATGAAGAAATAAAAATGTTAAAAATGGCGAATGTAAAATATATTAACAATACCACTTTTAGTGTTAGTTTTATTATTATTTTCTGTCTTCAGGGAATGGAATAGGGGGGCATTCATCAAAAAAGGTTGAGAACCACTGTACTACAGTATATACATGCAGTATTCTTTTAAGTGTCTTTTGTAACAATGACTAGTTGCATCAGTTTAGATGTTGCAATTTAGAAATACCAACCCGATCTCATGGGAATCATAGTTATACACCCACCAATGAGAGACGCTTCCCTCATGTCCTTGTAGTTCCCGATGTGTCATTTGTTTAGTGATATTTTTTTTCGTAACTTTAATCCCTAACCATAAAGTGTAAAATCTCACCCTACTCAGAGCATAAAGATCACCATGATATTCATGTTAAAGCCCTGATGTGTATTATGGAAGAAAACGTCACTTCCTGGTTCTGAACACATGTTCATGAAGTGTACACTGAAAACGCTTGAGTAAACTCATCCCTCAACTGAATTAGGTAGTGGTGTCACATAATGTAATTAAGTTCAATTAACTTGGTGTTCACATAGAATTAACTTAACTATTTAGTTTAAGTTAACTAGATGCAAGTAGACTTAACTCTGATTTGCTATTTAAATATTGTTGTTTGTACTGTTGTTAATAATGATATTAGATCAAACACTATCACAGCTCAAATAAAGATTATAACTGATTCTAGATCAGACATTAAATAAACTTAATTCTCCAAAGAAATGCATATATACCTGCAATTTAACTGCACATTAAATATTATTGAGGTATGAGCCCAAAACCTGACATTTCAAGTAATACTTATTTAAGACAACTTGATATTTCCAGTAATAACAACTTTGGGGTTGGTTGACGTACAGTATAAGGGTGTGTTCACACTTGTAGTTCGGTTCCCTTGGTCCTCTTGGTCCGGACCAAAAAAGGAAATGATACATTTAGTCCTGGTTCGTTTAGCGTTCACACTGGCATTTTTAACACCAAATGTAAAGATACGAAACAAAAGTCATCAAGAAAATATCACAACCTGATTGGGCAGATTTTATGATGTATATATTGCAACGGAACTTACTGAACATCCAAAAAAATGCTGGCTGCTGGGCTAAATGTACTAATTGGATGTATATATGTATATATGGTGGTATTTTTACCAGCTGAGAACAAACAAAGAGCTAATAAAATGTGTGAAGGAGTCAAAACATTCCTCCATTGTACACACAAATGAAGATATGCTGCAAGGACAGCTGTCGGGCGGTTCTGACGCCTGTACCGAACAGTAATGGGCAACAGCTCCTATGATGAGAAGAATCAGGCATGCTTGAGGTCAGTATTAGGCAAATGACTTCCTGTTTTTGGTCAGTTTAGACATCTTTGGTCCATGTTGCATTCATATATCAATCAAACCGCACCAGAGTTCGTTTGGAAGCGGACCGAGACCCACTTTTCAGGTGGTCTCGTTCCGCTTGTTTGATGCGCACCAAGGTTCAGATGGCAGCGTTCACACTTCACAATTGCACCCGAATTTGTTTTAATCGAACCTAACCTGCCAAGTGTGAACACACCCTAAGTTGAACGTTTTCATACGAATTCAACAAATTAGGGTGTTAGGGTTCCCCTCCTCAAAAATCCATTTTAACCACTGGATATATCTGTACATGAAGACAAAGAACAATTGATCAATAATGATGTTACAAAGGCCTCTTGGTTTTTGTCATTTGCAATATGGACAATGAAACATTTATTGAGCCTGTTTACTTTGAATTGTTTGAATTCATCTTCATACCATTTATTTTATTGTTCCATGCCGTATACCAACAAAAGCATTTCTTTGTACTCTTATACCATATCAATTAGGTTTTCAGACACTAATGGATTGCGCCGGTTGTTATGTTGTCTACGCAGACGTATCATCACTGATTGAAAGGGCCTCGTAACGGTTGATTAGACAGGGTGTACAATGAGCTCACCACACAGTACAGATGGCAAACAATGCAACAACAGCTCTGCATCATTCTTTATAAGCCCTTAGGGACAGTGTCTGGCTTTCGTAGTATGTTTTGCCCTTTGACCTTTAGGGAAAGCTCCTCAATCACTTTATACCTGCTCACGAGGCTGGGCGGATTCAACAATTCAATTAAACCAGGGAAAACCCACCCACTAATCACATCAATACTGCCAGAGTTTCATTAGCGCTTCAGAGTCTTAAAAGCCCTGACTCTTTGTGAATAAAGGGATTGGCCACCTGCTCTTTCATGTGCTAATTAAATTTGAAGTTTCATTGGCTATAAAGGGAGACGTAAGATTGCGGTTGGAAATTATATAGAAACCAAAAATTATTATTATTTTTTTTTTCATCTGCACATTAAACTGCAACAGGTGGGGTGATTCTCACAAAAACTGCCAAGACAATGTCCTGGTCCTATTTTAATACAAAATCAAAAGAAACAAATAAGAAATTATCTTTTGCTAATAGAAAGTGAAGCATTTTGTAAGTGCCATTGTGACATTGGGAAATTTCCATTTTACTTCCCAATTCTCATTAGTGCAACGTTAAAAAAATACTTAAATTGTAAAGTATATATCAGAGAATTCTTACATTGGTACTGCCTTTAATTTTAACTGATTTAATATAGAAAACATGTACAAAAGCATCTTTGTTGCCGTAATAATAATCATAATTGGAAACAATGGGAAAAGTACAGTTAAAACGTCCAGATGTGTTACATTCATGAGAATTTGGGGTAAAGTGTCCTGAAAATATTCACAATGAAAAAAATCTTTATGGTCCTAAATGTAGGCTTTATTTGCTTAATGCTACATATAATTTCATCTCTTTCTTTTCTTTCTTTTTTTTTGCAATTATTTGAATTATTTCACCCAAAAATAAAAATGCCATTTAAGAAATAATATTTTGCTTTAAAAAAAAAAGCTGGCTGAAGTTATTCATTCATAAACAGTGGTTTCATGTGTTTGAAATGAGTTTTCTTAACTTAAAATGACTATGTAATCTCAACACACACACTTTGAAGAACCTAGTTGAATTGGGTAAACACCCAACTCAAATAAACTCAAATAAATCTCTGCAACATTTACCTTTCCTCATTGTTAGCTTAAGCTCCACTCTTCACTGGTAACGCCCAAAACTCCAACATAACAGAAATTCTTCTAAATCTCAGTTTTATAAAACAGTAAACACTAATAAGTATCCTCCTTTATTGTGCATCTTATATCTTGCACAAAAACACATAAAATAACACTTAATTTGATCATTTACGCTCCCTATCGAATCCCATGCAAAGCATGCTGTGAAATGGAAATGCCCTGCCCATTTTCATCAATGCTACATTAACACCACAAAAAGTATTCATGTAGTCCCAACTGAAATGGATTAATTAAACTTCCATTTTACAAATTTAAATGGATAGAACGCAATGAAATCAAGTTGACAAAATGTTCTAGAATTATGTAGCTTTAATTCTTTATAATTGAATAATTGAACAAGCAGCAAAAATATTTTATGAGCATATACTGTATATACCAGCCACTTTATTAAGAACACCTGTACATCTAATTATTCATGCTATTATCTAATTAGCCAATTATGTGGCAGCAGTGCAGTGCATAAAATCATGCAGATATGGGCCAGGAGCTTTAGTTAATGTTCACATCAACCATCAGAATGGGGAGAAAAAAAATGTATCTCAGTGATTTGGACTCTGGCATGATTGTTGGTGCCAGAAGGGCTGGTTTGAGTATTTCTGTAACTGCTGTTCTACTGGGAATTTCACAAGTGAAAAAAAATGGTGCGAAAAACAAAACAATATCCAGCGAGCATCAGTTCTGTGGGCGAAAGCGGATTGTTAATGACAGAGGTCAGAGGTATTCTAGCTGTTAGAATATCTTGATCAAGACCCAAAATGTTATTTGGAAGATCATATAGTACATTTACTTCCATAAAATTATAAAAAAAAATAACAGGCAAAGTCCACTTTTCACATTTATTTGCCACAAGCTAGAATAAAATAACAAAAAATAACAGTAACTGGTGGCTCCCTTTTTGAGCACAGTCCTGACAAGGACATGCCCAAAATAAATCTGTTGCTGTTAATAAATCCATGTCTTTTTTGAGAGAAGACACTTGAGAGATTTTTTGACAAAAGACAGAATTAATTCAATAAAATAGTATGAAAAGATAAAATGTATTGTAATCTAGGGCTTTTTGCAAATGTTTTCAATAAAAAAATATTCGACACTGTCCTTGCCAAAACAATTATTTTTTTTTTTACCATGTTCTGATTCTAATCTGAGGGCAATAATACTCCTACTTTGAGTTTTATGAATATTTTTTTTTATAGATGCCAAATACATTTTCTAAAAGGCTATTTCATAACCACATTCATAGTTCATACGTAATATGCACATTCACTCTTTGTATAATGCCTGATATGCTGAGATCTGCTCCATAAATAGTCTCATTTAAGAATGGCATTAAGAAGCACATACTGTCTATAAAATGCAGATTTTGTGAGTAGTTTGTATCCTTGAAAATGTCTGTTGGTCAGTAAAACACTTCTATTATAAAATAGCAAATATAGAAGCTTACATGTCACATGCTGAGCAATTCCCGCTTATTTTTGCCCATATTTGATTATTGGGGGTGGGGGGTATGAAAATACTGTCACAATACAAAACATCATAATGGTCTTAAAACATGCTGGAAGGGTGGCAACCTGGATTTGTTTTCATGAGATTCACCCAAAGAATCAATTTTAAAGCCAGTGAGGCATAAGAAATAGTGGGAGAAAGAGAGAGAGAGAGAGAGAGAGAGAGAGAGAGAGAGAGAGAGAGAGAGAGAGAGAGAGAGAGAGATTTTAGAGGCAAACAAGCTTCTTGAAGCTTTGCGAATTTCAAATGAGCTCAAGGTTAATTGAAATTCAAAGAAACAGACTGAATAAAGAACGGCAGCTGTAGACTGAGAAATCACTGATGGGGAGAAATCTCTGCCTGCCTGCCCCCTTCTCAGAGTGATACGCAAAACAGAATTTGGTCATACGAGTTCACCACTTTGACTCATATTGTTCAAAATCCCCAAACTTTCATTTGACTTCCAGGTTTAATTGAAACAATCTCAGACTTTAAATGTGGTCTCACATTTGTCAGAGGCATTACACAGACCCCAGTAATTATAGTGATGGCTGCATGATTCATGTCATTCTGGACTCTGACATATATTTCAGGATTTTCATGAGTGAATAATATGTTGCATCTCTTGATTTTTTAATGCAGTGAAGATTAGCATCAAATATAGATCTGAGTACTGCGTCCCACACCATCAAAATGAACCTTCAGTGCTCAAGACCTCAGAACAAGACAAACAATGACCAAAAATGATGTCAAAGCTTTGGCCATCATCTCTCCTGTCATAGTCTAACTCATTTCACTCTAAAGTTTTCTCCTTGAGCTATTTTCAGTATGTCCTTAGCAACTTAGAAATAGTTTGTGTCTCACTGGCTTCATTAATTATCATAATTATCCTTATGTATCAATCTCTCAGTATATTCTCGGCAGATCTAGTTTCTGACTTCATGTTGTCTGGGTGAGCGCTGGGGGTTTCTCTTTTCTCCTCAAACCAACCTGTGCATGATAGAAAAAATATCAAACTGTTTAATTTTTAATCTCTTGATTTCAAAGTGCTGTAGTGCAGGGCTTTGTACTAATGGCCCCAGATTGGATAACTCGTGCGAGGCACTGGAGATAGCCCAGATACTTTACTGCTGGATGGGCTATGATTACAGGTCAAAAGAAAACAAGCTTCTGTCAAATTCCACAGTTGCACAGATACTGTCTGTCTGCAGTCAAAATGCCTCGCTAGATGCTTTATGCTGAGAAACAGGCGGTCTAAGTTGACATTTGTCAGGTGTCTGTATTTCTGTTTTGTAGGACAAACCAGAATGGGAAATGATAGCAAAATGTCAGTAGAAAATTTGAACTTGCATCAAAAGTGTGTATGTGTAAAACGGGCAAGAGATGGCTGATAAAATGATTTATTTTAAATTTGTATTATTAATCATGAATTCATCGACTGCTCCCTGTCTCAGTGACATAAGCATAAAATAAGCAATTAAGTCAGTTCACGGCAAGTTTATTGTTCTTTTTATTAAAAGCCAGTTAAAAAATAAATGTAGTTCATTCTGGGAAAAAATGGCTTACAACTTAGAAGAAAATGACTGTACCAGCTTGGGTGCCAGCTGGCCCAAAATGCCAAAGTAAAAAATAAATACAAAGAGTCATTAATTGCAAAGTAATAAATGAATAATGTGCATGAAAGCTAGCACACAGCAAACTGAAACTGTTGTCCATAATTGTTCACTTTTTAAACAAACAAGACATTTCAGAATCACATTTAATTCTTACATTAACATTACATTTTAACACTGAACAGAGTGTCAGCAAGAATTCTCAAGGAATTATCCTATGAGTATTACACTCACATTCAAGTGTTTTGTTGTCAGAGAGAAAACATGGAGGATAGCAGTTTCATTCTTGTATATTTCTTGGAGAACTGACACTGACCGCGTTCTTTCCTCCGCTATGTTGAAAGTTTACGTTTCCTCCCAACTTGGAAACACCAGGTAGGCACCCTGAGCAGGTTTGATTACTCCATGTGTCGCGAGTCTTAGCTGTGATCAGCAATAATGCTGAAGCTGTTAATTTAACTCTATTTCTCAGCTGTAGTGTTGTAGTAGTAATACGAGCAATCATGGAGTGAGAGACAATTCCGGATGACTTCAAAGAAACTTGTGCACTGACTGACAATGCATTTTGACAAGTCAGCTGAACTCACACAAAGCACTGAAAAGACAAGTCACCTGCTGGCAAAAATCTTTAATATCACAGAGATGAATGAAAATTCACAAATTTTAGCTGCTCTTACACATCTGCACTGCTCTTACAGTTTAGTTTGGAATACCATGAACACAATGTGATGTGTGAGTGATGAAAACAGTAATACGTTCCAGTGCTGATAATCTCAGCTATCAGCACTCTTTGAATGCCTCTCGTCCAATCAGATTTGAGGACTAACTAACTGTTGTATAAAATTATATATAATAAATGAGATATAACTATATTTTAATAAATATAAAATATTATTTTCAAGCAAAATTTCAAAAACATGTTGAAGAAGATAACAGATCTTTTCGAAAGAAATGGAGTGTGTGTGATATAAAAAAGTGACAGAGTAAGAAATAGAATAGATATTACCTCCACAATCTGCACATGCATACATCACACATACTGTGGTCTGCAAATTGCATTCACAGTTTCTGCCATGACAAAATAGCTGGAATGATAAAACTTCCCTCTCAGTGAATCTGACAGATGTACTGTAGCCTATCCTAGGGAGAGAGAGAGAGAGTGGATGATTGTTTTTATATTGTCACAATTTTCTTTAAGATTGAAAATGAGTGCAGAGTGCAGTGAGTGACAGCCAGTAATGTGTGCCCATCCTCATGCATTAATGAGCGCATGCAGCACTCTGTCCACTGTCTCACCCCGAGCAGAGAGCAACAATCTGATGGCGACTCACATTTCACTTATTTGCAAGTGCTTTCACCTCCCTCCACAAAAACACATTTGGTTTGCAGAATAACGACAAGTCCAGGTGCAAAGAGTCCACATATTGTTCAGACAATGTGAAATTCTTTCACAGTATGTAAATGACACATCATGTTAAAAATGGATTGCCCTTAAATAGAGGTGTACAGATGCATCTAGCGGATGAAATGGTGCGTTCTAAAATTGGAAACAAATGTTTTCAATGAATGTTCAATGCTGCTTGTACAATGCTGCTTTATCTTGCTTGATGATATTCTGCATATGTATCTTTCATATAGCCTACACAATGTATTTTCAGTTACAAGTATGTATTTTTGTGGATTAAAAACTTGAATAAAGCCTACTGTTAACTTGCATAATAAACGTCACCATTTCTAATCGATGCAGTTGCACCGGTTTCATACACTAACCTGCAAACTCATCAACGTCACTTTGTTAATTCTTGAAGAAGTAAAAAAACCTTAAAAACTTTTGTGTGTATGGTGACTAGATTCACAACTTGTGACTGTCACATGGCCTGCATCAACGTGTCGTGTTTGATACCCGTGCCCGCTACCCGCGATGCAGCACTTCTCGTACTGTGTGCCACCAGCTTAAGACTCAAAGAGAAAAATGCACTAAAATGTTCTTACAAGAACAATCAATGAAAACTTTCAATTAATCACAAAGATTCTCATGTACAACTATAATTAGCATAATTTTATAGTGTGTTTCACTTGCAAGTAATTCTGATGATCATTCAATTTCACCATGTAAAGTCTGCAATAGACAGTAGGGACTTGCTAAAATTCTCTGAATTCAATTTAAAGATTAGATTTGCAGGGAATTCCAGTAAACATCAGGTTCTGCAAAACATCAAAATAATACCTCTACAGCCGCGGCCATCTATATGGAGATGTACGGCTCTATTTATCTACTTGAGAAAACAGATCCGCCAAAATTTTTTGGCAGGTTTTTATTTTTGTCATTTTGCCCACCAAAACTCCACAGCACCCCTAATTTTTTCCCCCAATTGATATCTAAGGTCAAATATGGAACTACAGCAAGCCCTAATTTAGAACCATTGGGGCAGAAATTAATCTACCCACTTCCCACTAGTGTAGTGTTAAGACCAAAGTAACATATAGTATTAGGTCACACCAAAACATTGGCAAAATACGATTGTCAATCCGGTATTTGAGAGCTTAATACGGTTGTGGTCACAAACAGATTGTTCTTTATGAGAGTGACAACTCAAACACAAACAACAGTGATTCCGTTTCAATGATCAAGTGATGGAGAAAGGACCTCTTAACCATATTTGTTTGTACAAAACAAACCCAGACGGGACTTGTGATAAGCTGCATTCACACAACACACTGGGGTAAAGCATCAGCATTTCCCAGGTGTCACGTTCCACACAATTCTGATGAAGTATCATTACTTGGATAGTACCAGTGCTAAAAGCAAAACAAGACATACTCTGTCAGCGGTTTTCATGTGGAGTTCAAAATGGCAAATCATGTAACCGCGGCTTCACGATTGCTGTTGCATAGTGGAAAGCCACTATTAATATTGTGGAGGATGACAGTTTAAGAGATTTAATGCCCATTGCAATGAAAATGAGGACTAGATATTTCAATTAGCTTCAACTTGACTTTGGGAATATTACTTGAATTGGTGCTATTTTAGTGCACTTCTGTCTTTATACTAGGAAAGGCTTTGTTTGGAAATGCTGTATGAGCTTTACTGCATTAACCCATAGAGCTCAGAGCAAGAATATGCCCCTCCTACTGTATATCTGTGGTCACGACCCACAACCGTTGTTATTTTTATCAGCACTAGTAAAACTTTTTGCATGCATATAATCCAAATTAAACAGGCAAGGTCACAAGCCCATGACCATTTATAAATTTCAGTGATTTCACAGTCTCCACAGTGGCAATGCTGAGACAGGAGCTGGACAACCATCATCTACAACGTCCGGCCAAACCCAGAGCTACTTGGACAGATGGCTTCCCCCAGGACACAGCCTCCAATGGGATGTGCACTGGGCGAGAGGGCGAAAAAAACAAAACGCTAATATTAGACATACTTGAGCGTTTCTGAAGGTACTGGCACTAACAGATGGCATCAGAGCACTGACTCACGGCATGAACGCAAAGAGCGATGGCACAAAGCTTTCTGAGATGATACACCCTGAGAGAGAGAGAGTTGGAGCCGTGAGCAGGAACAAGTCGAGATTTCTCAATGGAGCTTGTCCAGATAGAAAAGCTTTTCTTCACATCCTGTTCAAAACCTTCCCTAAAGCATGCTTAGAGACTTAAAGAATTTCTCCCCTAGAAACAACCAAACCTAACTATTCTCATGTCACAAAGCCAAGATGTTTTTTACAACATTTTATTTTAGGAATAGTTCAAAATTAAGGTCATGTCCACAATAATCATCAAGTTTGAAACAGTTTCCTAACGTCACATTCTTCCAAACTATGCGGTAAAGGACAGTGTTTTTGAAATGCTCAGTTTTTTGGTAGAGGACAACACTTAAATCTATTTTGGATCAGAGGCGTAAAGTAATGAAATTAATGCATTTTTAATCAAAAACATATTTGTGTGGACATTGCCAAAAATTGAACATGGTTTAATCCAAACCCATATGTTGTTGTTTTTTTTTCCCTCCAAATATGTTTTTTCTCCATACAGCAAATCATAGAGACCATTTCTGTCAATCTCTAAATGGATAATAAACCACAACAAAAGTAGTACATACAACATATACATATACTACATTCCAAGTGTTTTGACGACATATGATATTATTATGTGAGGAACAGACCGAAATAAAAGTAATTATTCACTGAAAATATTACCCTCTATTGTAGCTTTCAAATCAGATCATTTAGTAATTCGATTAAATTTAATTACAAAATACACTTTTAGGAATAGTATGGTATTTAAGCTTAATTAAAAATGTCAATTACTAAATGACAGTTTATTTAAAATAAAATCTATCTATCTATCTATCTATCTATCTATATATATATATTCACAAAGACTCCATGGAAATAATGGCAAGAGGAGGCGTTACCCTGCCCGTAGGAAGGGGGATTAGCTTCTATTTCCCTGGGGGAGGGAGATCACTGAGGTAGTCAAACAACTCCGCAGTGGCAAAGCCCTGGGGATTGATGAGATCCAACCAGAAATGCTGAAAGCTTTGGATGTGGAGGGGGTATCATGGATGACACGCCTCTTCAACATTGTGTGGAAGTCTGGGACGGTGCCCAAGCAGTGGCAGAATGGGGTGGCGTGTCCCCTCTTTACAAGGGGGGGCCAGAGAGTGTGTGCCAATTACAGGGGTATCACACTTCTCAGTCTCCCTGGTAAAGTTTACTCCAAGGTGCTGGATCGAGGGTTTGGCCAATTGTTGAACCTTGGATTGTCCGAGGTAATTCCGTCCTGGCCATGGAACAACGGATCAGATCTTTTCTCTTGCAAGGATCTTGGAGGGGGCCTGGGAGTATGCCCATCCAGTCTACATGTGTTTTGTGGATCTGGAGAAGGTGTATGACCGGGTCCCCCGGGAGATCCTGTGGGAGGTGCTGTGGGAGTATGGGGTGGTGGGGTCCCTTCTTAGGGCGATCCAATCTCTGTACGACCAAAGCAAGAGCTGTGTCCGGGTCCTCGGCACGAAGTAGAGTTTGTTCCATGTGGGAGTTGGTCTCCGGCAGGGCTGCGCTTTGTCACCAATCCTGTTTGTGATATTCATAGACAGGATATCAAGGCGTAGTCAGGATGGAGAAAGGGGTGCAGTTTGGTGGGCTGGGGATCTCATCGATGCTTTTTGCAGATGATGTGGTCTTCATGTCATCATTGGTCCATGACCTTCAGCTCTCACTGGATCGCTTGGCAGTCGAGTGTGAAGCGGCTGGAATGAGGATTAGCACCTCTAAATCTGAGGCCATGGCTCTCAGCAGGAAACCGATGGAGTGCGTACTCCGGGTAGAGAAGGAGGTATTGCCCCAAATGAAGAAGTTCAAGTACCTCGGGTTTCCTCAGAAGGATGGCGGGCTTGAGGAGCTCAGTCATCCGTGAGGAGCTCGAAGTAGAGCTGCTGCTCCTTTGCATCGAAAGGAGCCAGTTGAGGTGGTTTGGGCATCTGGTAAGGATGCCCCCTGGGCGCCTACCTAGGGAGGTGTTTCAGGCACGTCCAGCTGGGAGGAGGCCTCAGGGAAGAGGCAGGACTAGGTAGAGAGATTACATCGCCACACTGCCCTGGGAATGCCTCAGGGTCCCCCAGCCAGAGCTGGTTAATGTGGCTCGGTATAGGGAAGTTTGGGGC
Source organism: Moxostoma hubbsi (assembly GCA_032164185.1). Taxonomy (NCBI): domain Eukaryota; kingdom Metazoa; phylum Chordata; class Actinopteri; order Cypriniformes; family Catostomidae; genus Moxostoma; species Moxostoma hubbsi. Next base: position 47,904,589 of record JAVLUX010000010.1, read on the forward strand.
CCCCTGCTGGAGCTGGAGCGACCCAACTTCGGATAAGCGTTTGAAAATGGATGGATGGATGGATATACACACACACATACCTGATCTCTGAAACCCAATGTTGTAACAAGCTTAATTTCTAGAAATAAAAGTAATTATTTAATTAAAATATTACCCTCGACTGTTGCTTTCAAATCAGATATAGCACCTTTAAAGTTATAGTGTCAGTTTTGACGGCATTAATGTTTGGTCACAAGAAAAATAAGAAATGTCTAAAGGCGTTACTTTTTTTAGCAGAGGGTAAGATTTTCTGTTAATAATGAATTGCATTTTCCTTCTTGGGAGCTTGAAAACTGTTGTTATATGGAAAAGTGCTGTGTGATGATTTTTCAAAATTTCTCCTTTTGTGTTCTATAGAAAATATAACAACATATTGGGTTGGAATGACATGAGGGTGAGTAAATCATAACATAATTTTCATTTTGGGTGAACTCTCCCTTTCTTCTGCTATGGCTGTGAGATATCTATTTAGTTAAAAACAAAAACTGAAAACTAGACTTGCAGCATGTTGGACTGTTGCTGTTGATTATACTCTCCTCCATGTCGAATGTATTCACATTCACACTGCTAGGATGAATGCTCACATTATTCAAATGGGAACCCTGATAAAACCCCATCATATCTTCATTGGTAGCTGATCCCTTCTTCACACAATAATTGGACGATCATCCTCTAAAAGCTTTGTCAAGTGGCAGAGATTACCAAAATGACTGACGGAATATTGGAACATGCCAGTCTCGGAAGAATCACTGCCTCTGTCTCCCAGTATGTCCACTACACTATTAATCAAATACATGCTACTTTTCACACAACTACAAAAAGCAACACATTTTGAAGCCTATTTGAATGCGATCATTTTTCCCCGAGATGAATTGGTAAATTTGTGCTTAACAGACATACATGTCCAAATATAACACTTTTTCCTTGCACAACTTAAGTGAAAATAAGGAAAAAAGATTATATTCTTGGCCAACATGGTCATCTGAGGAATCTAATCATGTACAGGAATGTATGTAGGTATATTGTAGTTTTACAATGCTTCTCCTTATTTATTTTGTTGAAAACGTACCTAAAGTACATTTTCTCATTAAGCTCAAATCTTCTGAGTGCTTCCTGGATCTTCATTATAGATTTTTATTATGTGTAACAGTTTGTGGTTCAGATACTACCTGCTGGCATCCCATCTGATTTAAAAAGAGAATTAAATCAGTGAAGAGAGTCTAATCACAGACTGCTCAGAATGGCCACTGTAGCAGCGGCATACATGATCAAATTCAACCGGATAAAGCAATCATATTTTCTATTGATTTTTCTTTTTTAAGAAATTATTTTCATTCCATTATACATTTGCATCTCATTAGAAATGTTATGGCATTTAAGCTTAATTCGTTTTTTTATTATTATTATTATTTATTACTAAATGACAATTTATTTAAAATAAACTTTATATATTTTTTTTCACTTCTGTAAAAACATTAACTTCATTAATATGATAAATATACACAATTTCAAAACGTGATCTGCAGAAAAAAGTCCAATATCGTCGATAACGATACCAATACCAATATATATATTTTGGGTAATTAAATGGGTTATTTAAAATATAATTTTTATTCACAATTTGTCTTTTTTTATTATTATTATTTGTTTTAACATTTGTGAGCCTAATAGAAAATAATTAGATTTCTGTTTTGTTTACCCTTACAAAAATGAACCATGGTTTCACTACAGTAACTATAGTTTAATCATGGTATTTAGATAAACTATAGTTACCACACAATTAACCATGGTTAATACTACAATATTACTGTAGTAAAACCATGGTTTTCATCCAGCCGCTGATAGAGAAGCCCACCCAAGTGACCCAGGCCCACCCAAGATGATATTTTTATTTCAAATATATATTTATAAAATAGTTTAAAAAAAATGCATAAATTCTGCTTTCTGAAAGTGTGAAAGAACTATTTGAAAGTGGAGCCTTTCAACTTCTCTGGAAATTAAATTTGGGTAAAAATTTGGCCCATCCATTTTTATTGAGGCCCACCCAAAAGTAATTTCCTGGCTATGCCTTTGCTGGGAACATTTTCTTTTTGTAGTCAATTACAACAGCAATGGTCAAAAAACTTTTACAAAACAGGCACTGTTTGCAGACATTGCTCGGCGCGAGTGCCGTATACTGACAATATAAGTCAATAATGCGCATGAGGGTTTAAAACGCACACGCGAGTTCTTCCTGTTTCCTTGCGCGGCTGTAATCTATCGCGAGTGTCAATAATGCGCTTTGATTAATGGCATTAAAATGCCATTATAGTAATACGATGATACATGATTAATAATTTATGCCACCATCACCCAGGGAAAGAGCCGCAGGTGGGCCGAAACTGCACACACTCCCTTCCGTTTTTAAGCAGGCACTCAGTGCTAATTCGGACAGACATGAAACGATAACTAAAGCGTTTGGGGTGTTTTCATGTGGGATTTCCATGTATTATTAAAAGACTCAAGCAGCATTATCACAACATCCATTCTCGTATGCATTTTAAGAGCAAGCTTATTCCTTTTATAGTGATGTACAGCTTCCCAATATTGAATATATGTTGAGATCAGTTGAAGTGCACTTTATGTTTATGTAGCGTATTAGTGCAGGTATTAAGATAAAATGGTGATTTAGTAATTATTTTTTTTTATTTTTTTTTAGCCAAGGACCCTGACAAAAGTTAACTATGGTTTTACTATAGTAATATTGTAGTAATATTACTATAGTGAGCAGAAATCATGGTTTTGATACTTTGATACTATATATTGTAACCATGACAGTAACCATGTTTATATTGTGGTTACTATGATTTCACTACAAATGCCATGTTTAAACTATGGTTACTGTTGTAAAACAATGATTGTTATTTAAGGGCAAACCTGTTGAAGTGTTTATTAAATAAAGTATTCTTTGGATTTGGCATTAATATTTTTTTCTGAACAAAGCAAATACCGAATCGTACCTAAACCGTGACCCTAAAACCATGACACAGGCTGAACCTTGAAAAATTCATACCGTTACACCCCAAATATATATATATGTGTGTATGTGTGTGTGTATAGTTGCAGCCCTCGCCCGTTCGGGTTTAACGCACCAAAAAATCTAATAAAAAAATAACGCAATGAGTGAAGGACAGGAGAAAATGGTCAAAGGTGTCTTACAGAGATATTTTACTGACTTTTTGTCTTGTGTTGTCTTTTGGATTTTCGTGAGCACAGAAGAATATCAGTACATCCACAGCATGAAGGTAGGATCTTTATTTATGAATGAAGTACTCATGTTTTACAAACTCCCCGCTCTGCATCCAGTTGTTATGACATCCCCTAAACACTTTAAAATACTCATGATGGCTTTTAACATCTCTATAACCTGTAAATCCACTTCGCTAGCTAATTACTCATTGACATAAACACCACAGAAATCTATATACAGTGCTTGTCTGCTTGTGTCTTTCAGCATGATTGTTAAAATGAGCGGAAGAAGAAATAGTTCCCATCCTGCAGAAGTATTTGCTAATATAGACTAATCCTTTTTATTTCACTTTGAAGCTTATGATTATTGTTCATGTTCATGGTTAAGAATCAATATTCTTGTGTGAGGATCAATATTTTTAACACAACATCCGTATTGGAAGTATCGACACTTTAGGAACAAAATCTGTAGACAGACACCAGTCAACCATTACTGTTAACAAACCCTGAGAGTCCAGTAAAGGAATACGAAAACGCAAAGGTGGGAAAGCCCTTGCTGGGAGTAGGGATGTGCAAAACTTAACATTTACGTAATCGACTTGTCAGTGAGGTAGTCTTAGTGACTATTAGACTAGTCGGTGTTAAGGAACCTATGTACTGTATAATTAGGCTTTGTTATGTTCACGTGACCCTGATCTGACACGTTACAGAGGGATATATACGGATGCTAAGCCTAGTATTTCAATATGGAAACTAACAGATGTTCAACGTATAAACAGGCTAAATAGCTATTACATCTCATTGCACAACACTATGAAAGTAAGAAAAGTAAGAGCGGAACAAAACCGCTTCTGCGCATCCTGAATGCAGAATGACACGCTTCAATATAACCAAAGTGCTTCAGGGTGATCTTGGCTCCACATTCAAAAGCGCAAAACTGTAAGATTATGGGTACACAACATCTAGTTCATGACATCCAGCAGTTTAAGCATTAAAACTATTTATTCAAGCAGTGTCAGACAGTATCAGCAATAGACTTTAGTCTCTCCACAACACCTCACAAATACAGGAATATTACTAACAGCAGTTCATTTAGCGTCCGACAGTGATTGTTTTCAGATGTATTGTTGATGCGCCGCTTTGATGCATAAAATGACTAAACCTAAAGCTTTAAAGAGATGAAACTTCTTGCAGAGGGTTTTACTTTGCTGACTGCACAGCAAGTTATCATCATGCAAAAACCCTCTTCGAGAAGTGGAGTCTCTAAATTAATTTGAGAATTGCGTCTCCCATTAAAACCACCACCATTAAAAATATGAATGTTACTGTTAGTCGGTTGTTGGATGACTAGTGGACCACCCTGGCACATCCCTAGCCAAAAACACTTATGTAATCATCTTGAGCGGGTAATAAAGTAAGTTACAGCAGTGGCTAACTGAAGTGCAGACAACAAGCATGTGATTATGATCACATTAATATATAGCTCTCCACAGTCTCTCTATTAAAGACATTCAAAGTGTGTGAAGAGTTTAATGCACTTCGCTAATGACTGCAGAAACCTTTCAGGTAACTGTATACTCTCAGCAGGAGCAAAACATTGGCTTACTTCCTTTGTAAGTGCCTCACTGTAAATTACATTTTTTAAAAGAAAAGAAAAGAAGGGACAAGTCGAAATACTTTTTGTAGTAATCAATGTTATGACACAGCTCAACTTGCGTTGAACCTTTTAAAAGCAATAAGGTAAACCAAATAAAAGACAGAAATAACAAATAAACTGTCTTTCCACTAAGTGAATTGGAATGGTGTTAATTACGTTGGCAGTTTCTCAGCATTGGCAGCAAATGCACTATAATATCACCCTCATGTTTGTGAAAACAGCAAAGATCAGTCATACCATTTATCAGTGAATCTATTACTCACATCAACATGGTGTTCTGTAGTCTACTAATGTGAATAATTTTTGTGATTAAAATATTGAGACATCTTGTTTATCTCCCTTAGCCAAGAATAAAAATACCTCAAAATAAATAAACCACATATGGTGTATTAAGCAAGTGAGTAATGAATTATTACTGGGGATGGATCGGTGATATCACTTATTTTCTTTCAATCCGATACCAATAATTTCAAGTCCAATATTGTTGATTCCGGGACCAATATACAGTATATATATATATATATATATATATATATATATATGTTGGGTAATTAAATGGGTAATTTAAAATATAATTTGTATTCATAATTTGTCATTTTTTCACTACAGTAACTATAGTTTAATCATGATATTTAGATAAACTATAGTTACCACACAATTAACCATGGTTACTACTTTAATATTACTGTAGTAAAACCATCCTTTCAGCAAGAAAAAAAAAAAACCACATGGTTACTACTATATTACATTTATTTTATTATTTATAAACAAAAATGACACATAAATTCATAAGAAATGTCACATTTAGATATGTTGTTATTTTAGCATGAATTTACTCCAGAAGCTGTTTCTCAGATTTTCTATCATCACCTCTACCAGGCACTGATCCCTCTTGTTTGATCGAGCCTTCAAAATCAAATCCCTTTATTGTCATTCAAAAATATACACAAGTGCATCAGTGGGTGAAAGTCTTGGGTGCCGTTTCAAGCAACATAACAGTATGACAATTACAATTAGGGGTGGCTGTGGCTCAGGTGGTAGAGCAGGTCAGCTGCTAACCGCAGGGTTGGTGGTTCGATTCCCAGTCCACCTGACTCCACATGCCAAAGTGTCCTTGAGCAAGACACTGATCCCAAAGTTGCTCCCAATGGCAGGCCAGCCCCTTGCAACACTCATACACCAATTAACTCTGCTGCCATTAGTGTGTGTGTGTGTGTGTGTGTGTGTGTGTGTGTGTGTGTGTGTGTGTGTGTGTGTGTGTGTGTGTGTGTGTGATTAGTATACAGTGTAAAGCGCTTTATAAGTGCAGATAAACACCTGATTAAACGCAGAAAAAAATATACTCCTGAAAATATACAGTATACACAAAATAAGATGATTTTATGCAATAAAAAAATACACTGAACAATACAGAAAAATTCACCAAGTCCTCAAGGTGGCATAGTGACTTGCCTCAATTGGGTGGTGGAGGACAAATCTCAGTTGCCTCCACGTCTGAGACTGTCAATACGCCCATCTTACCACGTGGATTGTTGAGGACATTAGCACGGAGACATAGCACGTGTAGATGCTTAACGCTATTCTCTGCGGCATCCATGCACAAATCACCACACGCCCCACCGAGAGCGAGAACCACATTATAGTGACCACAAGGAGGTTAACCCATGTGACTATACCCGCCCTAGCAACCGGACCAATTTGGCTGCTTACGAGACCTGGCTGGAGTCACTCAGCGCACCCTGGATTCTAACTCAGTGTCTTTACTCGCTGAGCTACCCAGGCTCTCAGTATCGTAAGTATTGATACTTTAGGATCAATCCGCCCATCCCTACCCCTAAACGTAACAAAATACTCTCTGGCAATTGCTTACTGTGAAAGTCGTATAATGGACGCTTTTATTGAGAGCAGACTAGGGAGCCCATTTAGAGCCAGACAGACTCAACCATAATGAGAAGTAAAGCTACTGTCGGAGGTTAAAGACTATTAAAGAACTTCCCATTTGGACTGTGCAGTTTTTCATGTATGATTTTAAAACGCACAGAAGAGACCTTTAAAATGATGGAACTATGCACTTTACGTTCATGAATATTTAGTTACAATTGCAATATGGGAGCCTTTGGGATTGGAAAGAAATCTTATGGCAGTTTAGAGAGGATTAATTTAAACGTCATCAACGTTAAAAACGAACGACTGTAATGATTTAAACAAGAGGAGCGGCCTATTGCAAAATCAGAGCCAAGTGTTTAAAGGTGAAGTGTGTAATTTTTTTATTTTATTTTTTCAATTAATTTTGGTGATGCTGATGGCACAGAAACTACCATCATAGTCTGCAACTCTGAATAATTTGTACAAATTGTTGAAATCGTAATTCTGCCATCTGTTCAAAGTTGGATGTGCGATATTACGACTTTATATCTTTGATCTCTGACAATGAAATTCGGAAGATGACGTACAAGGACACAACACTGCAGTTAGCTTAGCAGGTCTTCGACTGTCACCAGAGGTGTCTACTATCAAACAAATTGCGGAAGGGAAAACATTGGCATGCAATGCTAGCGTTTGATCTACAGGTGCATGATTGTCAAAAGAGAATATACCATGTTTTACACACCCGTCTCTGAAAACATTGGCTAAACAATTTTTTATTGTCCAGTAATATAGGAACTTTGTCTCATTGATGCTTTTTACTTGCTTAAAAGTGAATGTTTATTTTAAACTTTGTATGGAGATGTGGATTGCCACACAATTTTCCAAGTTGGAAGTCAGACTTCAAGAGGCGTTCCATTGCACTTTCCCACGTAGCAAGTTGCAATAAATTCCCATTTTTCAAGTTAAAAGGAATGCAGCATAAGATGTCATAAGATTTTATTCAAACAGAATTTCAAATTGATACAATATAGGCACGAAGTTTTTGCTAGCCTCCTATCAAACACTTAATCTTGTAAAAGGAAAGACTGTAAACAAATTCTGATACTCATTCCATATATATTTATGCAATAAAAATGACTGTTTCTGTAGCTCAACTGGGGGTGCCTTTTCCATACAATGCAGTAACTCACTGTGTAACCACCATAGTACGATGCATCATTGTAGAAATGAACTAGCTAGTCATAATTGTTTCCCAAAATAGTAGTAACTATGTTGCACATCCATTGTTCAAACCACATTGGTTGAGCTGTCATTATAGATGTTACTCAGGTGGTGGAGTAATAACTTCCACAAATATCAAATTATAATATCTCATATACACACACACACACCAGAAAGCCATTTAATGCGAGAATGCTGCTGAAGACATGAAAGCGGCATGCACTTTACAATGTGACAGATGCAATGCACTGCAAAATAGATGAGTTTCCCTCTACATCTTACTTCGGTGTTCCCCTGATGCATTTGAGCACATATGCACATGCGCACTCTTCAAAAACGTATTAACGGCACTTATGCATTAACAGAAACACATAAATGTTGTGTTCTCCAATAGAAACCGTGTGTGATAAAGTGCTTTCGCCTTTAATCCCTTCAACAGCAGCAGTCGTGTTCAACTGGCGTTTCAGAACACCGCTTTCATGTAAACGTGGTCAAAGTCATGACTGAAAGATATATATGGAATAAAGATATAGAAGTCTCAGTGAAGTGAAATGATGTCCATACCGCAAACTAACAAGATGCTTCTAACACAGGTGGGGAGCTGTAGTTCCAACTACATAACTTTGCGATGCTCTTTGCAAATGTTCATTGGTGTCATGTCTACATGTGTTTTTGTTCATGTTTTGTTTTCAAGTCTTTTATTTTGGAATACTAGTTCCCGTTTCGTGTCATGTTGTTGCCTTGTCATGTTTCCCTCCATGGTCATGTGTCTTGTTTTCATTGGTTTATTGTCTTATCAGTTCTAGTTTGTCATTTGTTTAATTAAAGTTATAAGTCTTGTTATCTTGTTTATAGTTCTGTCTGTTTATTGGTTTTCTTGTTACTGTTTTACCCAGTGGCTGTGTATTTAAGCCCTCATGTTTGCCATTGTCTTTTGTCAACTATTGTTAATGTACCTTGTTTGCTAAGTTTAAGTCAAGCTTATGTTTAGTTCATGTCTATAGTTAGGGTCTGTAGTGTGTAAATAAACTGCACTTGGGTTCTTTATCTTCACGTCATCATCACCAGTACCAGCACATCGTTACAATTGGAACCACGGTTTTGGGAAACACAAAATCGTTGAACTATGTTGGTAAGGATGGAGCTTGCAAACCTAGATTTGTTTTGGAAAATGCCCCCCCAGTAAATATGGCACTAGCAATGGAAAAGTCATAAATTTGATTCCAAGGGAACAAACAAACTGATAAAATGTATACCTTGAATGGACTGTAAGTCACTTTGGATAAAAGCAACGGATAGCTCCATAAATGTAAATACAATTTAATGTTTAGACTGATGTACATTTTATACCCTGTAATATGCTTCCTTTTTCTCGTTCCAAACCCATAATTGTAACAATGCTGGCAAGGACGAAGACAATGACATGAAGTGTAGATGGACCCAAGTGCAGTTTATTACACAAAACAAAAATTCCATAAACCCAAACAATAAATGAGAACTAAACATAAAAATGGTCTTGACCAAAACAACCGTGTTACATCACCAATACTCAACAAAGGACAATGGCAGACATGAGGGTATAAATAAATAGACTTGGGAGAGCACATGAACAAGACAACCAATCACAAGACTGAACTAATAAACAAGATAAAAAGACAATGACCATGAACCAATGAAATAACTAGAACTGATAACAACATAATGAAACAATAAACCAATGAAAACAAGACACATGAACATGGAGGGAAAAACAGGAGATCACATGACTAGGTGAATTAAAATTTTCAAAATAAAAGAAATGGAATCAAGACGTGAACAAAAACACGTCTAAACATGACAACAATTCTGTCTTTCATTTTTTGCTATTAAAGTTATGGTTAGGTTTAGGGTTTGAGTAGGTTATGGGTTAAACAAGAGAAATCATAATAAGATTGTTTGCTGGCTCTTTTATTTTTCTTTATGCAAGCAAAAGTCATACATTTTTGTACAAGCCAACTTGTTACATTTTGCCATCTCGTACTATTTTTATGACTTGTCAAGAGATCTGTTCAGAAATCCCACACTTGACCTTAATATAATTTAAATGTAATTACAGATGATGAAATATAAAATAAAGCAGCTGTTTGGAATGCTTTGGAGGGTTTGGGAGCATTTAGTCAGTGTTTAGAGAAAACATTGCATAAATGATTGTTTTCATATGTTCAGAAAACAGTGACTTTACTTTTCAGAGGAATCAACCTACAAATGGCTTACTAATAGTTGTAAAGTGCACATTAAAGTGTGGTAGGAGAAAGTATTTTAACATAAAAAATTACACACATAATATTTTAATTCTGAGTAGCTTGCAACTTGGCAAATTTCGAAGTTACTTTCTCAAAACTATGAATAACACACACCAGTCAGAGGAATGAGAGTCTACAACTGTGTTTATTGGTTTGAGATAATTGAGATGAGCAGAGGAAAGTGCATTACACAGTGATGATAGAGTTCTTTGTCTCTTTCAAAGACATTAACTACATCTTTAAATTGGGTTACACATCAAAGTTGAATGAGATTATAAGCGCCTCGACTAAAACCATCAGATTTTGCCAGTAAAATGCTATGATTCTGTATTTTCATTAAGTTCAGACATTTTTACACACAGAAACAGTCATTTGAGATGTTGCATAAAGTGTTATAAAAGAAAAGTGCAATAATGTCTTTCTTTTTACAAGAGGTATGTTTCTGGCAATGGAGCTGAATACTGAAGAGTAATTTTTCTCAATGACATTCTTTATAAATTTCAGGAACTTTTGTCTACTTGGTCAGCAACCACATCCCAACCAGCCCATAAGTTACTTCATGGCACCTGTACAATGAATAAATTCTTGAAAATCCCTCAAGAAAGCCAGAATATGTGAAAACTGCACTACACTACAACTATTTGCACCCCTAATTAAATACTAACATACAGTATAGGGACATAACTGCAGCATGTTTATTGTGTTTATTTAGAGTCCCACACCCTAGACACCCTACACCAACCCCTACCCGTAATCCTAACCTTCCCTTACAAAAATGAACCCTGGTTTTCAGGCATGTGCCATTGTCTTTGAGACTGGGCAAGCATCAAAGATTTTAATACAAATTATTAAATGCTATGCCCAAAACACATTATATGGTGAGTGTAATGTTGCAGAATTGTTATAGATGTCAATTGTTGCCTTTTAACCCACCAGTCAATGGAAACAATTATGTCACAGTGGCAAACTTCATGACCATCCATCCATCCATCCATCCATCCATCTTCAACCGCTTATCCGAAGTTGGGTCACGGGGGGGCAGCAGCTCCAGCAGGGGGCCCCAAACATCCTTATCCCAAGCCACATTAACCAGCTCTGACTACGGGACCCCAAGGCTCCACCTAGTCCTGGGTCTTCCCCGAGGCCTCCTCCCAGCTGGACGTGCCTGAAACTCTTCCCTAGGGAGGCGCCCAGGGGGAATCCTTACCAGATGCCCAAACCACCTCAACTGACTCCTTTCCACGCAAAGGAGCAGCGGTTCTACTCCGAGTTCCTCACGGATGTCTGAGCTCCTCACCCTATCTCTAAGGGAGAAGCCCGCCACCCTTCTGAGGAAGCCCATTTCGGCCGCTTGTACTCGCGACCTAGTTCTTTCGGTCATGACCCATCCTTTATGACCATAGGTGAGGGTAGGAACGAAAATTAACCAGTAGAACGAGAGCTTTGCCTTCCGGCTCACCTCTCTTTTAGTGACAACGGCACGATAGAGCGAGTGCAATACCACCCCTGCTGCCCCGATTCTCCGGCCAACCTCCTGCTCCATTGTCTCCTCACTCGTGAACAAGTCCCCGATGTACTTGATCTCCTTAACTTCCTTCCCTACCCGGAGTACGCACTCCATCGGTTTCCTGCTGAGAACCATAGCCTCAGATTTAGAGGTGCTAATCCTCATCCCAGCCGCTTCACACTCGACTGCCAAGCAATCCAGTGAGAGCTGAAGGTCACCAAGCATACAACAATATTGAGCCAAGCATGTTTATGTCCATTAAATCATACAATGAACCATAGTGCCTGAAGAGCTTGTTTTGACATGCAACAAAATTGAAATATTGCCAGTTATTTTCAACATCATATACTTCACGTGTTACAGTTCAGAAACACTGGAATGGACAGCAACAATTTACTAATCTGACCACAAAAGACAACAATCTTAACCTGATGTAATGTAGACACGGCTGTATCCTATCCTATAAAACAGACATAAGAAGGACATGATTGCCAGATCACCACTTCATAGCCACAAACTAACCAGAAACAATGACCTAGTATCAAAAACACAGATTTTTAATAAACATATTAATTTACCTTTACTTGACACAAAATCCATGCTTCTCTTTTTGCGAATGTTCACCTCAGTCACTTTGTTGTAAAAGTCTCCCACTTGTTGAAGTTTCGATAGCCTTGCTTTCTCGATTATTAATTGAAGTTAACTTTGCCAAATCGTTGGTCGTCGATGCTTACACTACAGATATCCATTTTAACACTTAATAACGCACTAGTTATGTGAACTTGAACATGTTTACACAAAACTAAAATGTAGCCTATCAGATAGCATGACTGAAGGAAGGAGCTTCTGATTGGCTTACTCACTTTGGTAAGCATGCTTACCTTGGCCATTTGTAGTAGCGGGCGTGACTTTGAATATTAAGATACAGTGTTGAATGAAAGGGTGGTAAAAAATAGATTCAGAGAGAGCATATCATAAAGTGCTTATACCTGAGGGTGGTACCAAAGTGAATAAACACCACTGCAAGGGAGACTAGGAGCAGTTTGTGGCAGGTGCCAATTACACCTACACTCCAAAAACAAACTGCTCTTTGGCTAAACTTTATTTGATTGTGGACAGTGGTTCCACGTGTATGAAATGAGTTTTCTTAACTTAAAATTACTATATAATCACTGTTATTTTGCACATGCTAATTGCGCCCTTTTATTGCCCGAAGGAATTATGCAGATCAGGCAATGGAGCAAACGCACCCACAAAATCTATGGTGAATGAAATTTACATGTGTAATTCTGCCAGATTCGGCCCGATTCTAATTGCAGACCTCCATATTTGACCATCCCTGCCGGGACTGAAAAGCATCACTTTGATCCAGACACCTGGATCATCTCTTAAACACACAGAACGTGCGCTTGGCGACCCAGTGCATCTGGCTATATGCCAGGTTATAAAGCACATAACTGTTAATCAGAATGTTGCTGGTTCGATCCCCACAGCCACCACCATTGTGTCCTTGAGCAAGGCACTTAACTCCAGGTTGCTCCGGGGGGAATGTCCCTGTAATAAGTGCACTGTAAGTCGCTTTGGATAAAAGCATCTGCCAAATGCATTAATGTAAATGTAAATTTTAACATTTACTCTCCCTATCGTGTACCATGCAAAGAATGCTAGAAAAAAAAAATCATGTGCCTTTTTCATCAATGCTACATCAACGCCACAAAAAGTATTCATGAAGTCCCAACTCAAATGGATTAAGCAAACATCCATTTGACAAATTTAAATGGATAGAACGCAATGAAATCAAGTTGACAAAACATTCTAGAATTGTGTTGCTTAAGTCCATTTTAATTAAGTAAATTGAACAAGCAGCAAAAATGCTTTTTTTTTTTAAGTGTATAGTGCAAATAGTCACACAAATAAATAAATAAATCCTTTCAAATATAATAGCAAGTTGTTCTTAGATTCTTAATAAACATTCTAAATAATAAAAGGTAAATATGTTTGTAGGTCACTTTTCACAAATGACTGATTTGTTTAGTTTCCCTATCTAGTTATATTTACACAATTTACTAAATTACTTTTATTTAACAAAAGTAATAATATTACGATGGATCCACACTCACTAATTCCCCAAAACAATGCACTGAGAGAAATCAGCAAGGGCATTAAAACACTCCCAGCATGAACACAAGCCATTACAGAAGAGAAGACAACTGCTGTGTATTAAATCAGGACACCCAAGGGGAAGAGATGAGGTGGTTATTTCTTTCTAAACATAATTTTTATTTAATGACTTTTAAAAACTACATTAAGCCACTAAATACAAAAAAAAAACCAAAAAAAAAACATATTAGATATTCCACAAGCACCATGGTTATTATTATACAATATACTACAGATAAAACTTTTTGGATAAAACCCAAACTATTGTTTTAAGGCCTGTCAATCGATACATTTTAATAAAATGAATTAGTACATGATATCTACAATTAATCATGTCAACATTTGCTTAGTAAGCAAACATTTGGCTACATTATTGGGGCAGATGATTAAACCTGTAATTGGAAAGCACAAAAGTGGCTCAATTTAGAAGTCAATATATTGTTTACTTTATTTCAGTACCATTGAATATAAGCCTGCCACTGGCCTACAGTCCACAGCAATCCATGTTGCTATTTAATTCATTAATCTGTCCTGTTCTTGTAGGTCTATGCTATATTGTTGGTCTGTGTGCACATGTCAGATGGACACTGTGACAGGGTGGAGGGAGGGCCGGGTTGTGATTTTACACACCCGGCCCCTTATCAGGCTAATCAAGCCTCTGAGAGGGTTAAAGGCCGACTGCGGACGGTGGTGCGACAGAGAGAGAGCATTTGCGGGCAGCTGTCCATCATATGTGTGTGTTTGTGTCTTTTGGTTTAAGTTCTTAATTAAATAACATTATATTGTCAAGTCAGTTCTCGCCTCCTCCTTTCCATGAATCCCTTTCCAGATGCTTTTGTAACATCTCGCTTTGATTGTGGCGTGTCTCACTTGTTTAACATCTCACAACATAAACGCTGTGCTTTTTGGTTGCTGTGTCAAATTAACGTAATTTAAAAACTTGAAATCATTGAAAACATATAATTAATCATTAATTAATTTAGTCATTCGTGTTTTTGCACGAATGACTAAAATACATGTCTACTTTTCAATGGTCATCATTCATCAATCAAGACAGTTGCTTAGATGTGGATAGGGTACTATAGCTAACCAGTTAAACCCTCACATCTTGGCTAAAACCTACTAAAAGTAACCTGCGATTTCAAGTATTATAATAGAAACAAATTTGAAAACACTACATTTTAGGCTAAGCTTGATTGCTATTTGTGTCCACGTATAAATGGACTCACAGCTGCAGGATATTTCAGTGCTTCCATGAAACGATGTACTGTATGAATTGTTGTATTTATCACTCTGTTAGGAGCAAAGAGTAGCAAGGTGACCAGTTGAAATACATGGCCAGACGCTGCCAAGACCTGCCCGGGAGTTATTTGTCATCCACGGGTCTCTTGTACAGAGTTGTAAAGCTACAGTCCCCAGTTGATTAGTTCACACACATACACACACCAGCACAGGTGGCCAAACACACACACAAATACCTATTTTTTTGGCTTGGTGCTTTTATATACACACACACACACACACACACACACACACACACGCACAGTCTGAGCACTGCATTTTTCTTTGCATTTGTCTGTGTAAAAGAGCTTATCATGGCTCTCTGGCAATACTTGATTGGTCAATCACTGCATTATAGAGTCAAATATCAGACATTATTCAATATTTTTCATCCTTTTGACTATATACAATGTACACAGTTCTCTATATTGATCTATTTGCTCTTAAATGGCTTAAAGGGTGCTTTTGTAAATCAAAGGAATCACAATTTCAACCAAACAGCTTGTTCCAAGTAAATTTAAAATGTTTAACTCTCAATTGCATTTGGATCATTTTTGACCCATGAGAGGAAAATAATATTTTTAATTTATATATTTTTATAGCTCAGTAAGTAAAGACGTTGACTACCACACCTGGAGTAATGAGTTTGAATCCAGGGTGTGCTGAGTGACTCTAGCCAGGCCTCCTAAGCCAGCAAATTGGCCCGGTTGCTAGGGAGGGTAGAGTCACATGTGATAACAACCTCGTGGTCGCTATAATGTGGTTCTCGCTCTCAGTGGGGCGCATGGTGAGTTGTGCGTGGATGCCGTAGAGAAAAGCGTGAAGACTCCAAACGAGCTATGTCTCCGAGGTAACGTGCTCAATAAGCCACGTGATGTGTGGATTGACATCTCAGACGTGGAGGTAACTGAGATTCGCCCTCCTGGATTTACCACCCGGATTGAGGTGAGTCACTACGCCACCATGAGGACTTAGAGCACATTGGGAACTGGGCATTCCAAATTGGGGAGAAAAGGGAATCAAAATACACATTATTATATATATTCAGATTTTTTAATAAAATTGTTTAAGAGATATCCATTTAAAACAAATTGTTATATCTTTTGCGTTTGCGTGTCAGTTTTGACCGGGCATCAATTGTGGCTTCACACATGATGTTATGTAGACTTTTTTTGTACAGCTATAAATCAGATTTGAAACACTTCAATTACATTTTGCCTCTTCCCCAAACTCCCTCACACACTTTTTGTCTCTCACTGGGACACACACACATACAATCACACACACATTTCTATACAAAACAGACATGACAGATGTAACAAACATAACAAATAAACGAAATCAGATGTACTACTGTCTAAAGGTGGCGAGAGTAAAAGTTAGTCTAAATAGGGCTTGAAACAGGAAATTATCCTCATTTTATTCTGCAGCATCTGATGCCAAACCAGCTAACAGCAAACTCACATCAACATTCAGCAGTTCATGCATAAAGTAAATTGAATAGATTTGAAGAAGATTTGTACACTTGTTTTTATGATGTTTAGTTGGTACGTTGGTTTCATAAATTTTGACCACCAAGTTGCAATGAGCAGTTATGAGTAATAGAAAACTGTAAAACAGTTCACGCTCACAGGCAAGGAAGAGGCGAGAAACCGGCTTGACGTACAAATAATAGTTTTAATGAAAAACTCAAAAGACAAACACATAGGACGACAGACATGTCCGTAAGGATCTCTCTCTCTGCCGCACTGCCCTCTGCGATCGGCCTTTATCCCTCTCGGTGGCTTGATTAGCCTAATACGGGACCGGGCGTGTCGAGTCACGACCCGGCTCCGCCCTCCGCCGTGCCACAGAAACACATTCAAATTACTAGCAATTCTCACATTTTAAATTGTATATTATGTTATATTTAGATAAAATTTAACAGAAATGTTGATAAAAATTATATCTTCACATGTATCACACTGCTTTGCTGTAATTAATGTATATTTTGAAAATGTCAAAGAATTTCTAGATTTAATTATTTAAAAAAACAGCATATTAATTAATTAACATTTATATTTGTCAGTTAACATGCCAAAATCTCAATCTTTTTACATGTATGAACAGTTAAGAACTTCTTATTGACTTACAATACAGTTTTAGATGAAAAGCATCAGGTTCTGAATGTTTTATAAGCATGAATTCTACCGGGTCAAAATTGACCTGAGAATATGACAGTTGTATGCACATTCTGAATGCATTAGGAGGGTTAAAGCAACTAAAACACAATAACATGTAGTTAAAAATGTAGCTAATTGAATACAAGGAAGATATATACTTGTTATTAATATTCACCAACACAAAAATAAAACGGAGTAATTAATAGCAATATGTACCTACATATATCTACATTTTTATATTTGGAAAATTCCACTCAGAGCCTTCCAAGAAAATAATAATAATAATAATAATACAGTAATGCAAATGAACTAATGAAGCAGAGTTTTTAATTGACTCACTGAAATGGAGTTTGAACTGATTCACAAAATCAATCAATAATGCCATTTCTCAAACTTATGCTCAAAACGTTCACACTGTTAAAACATTTCTTTCTTAACCCTCTGGGGTCGACGGACACGCCGGCGCGTCCTGCTGGATTTTTTCGTCATTATAGCATAAACAACATAAAATACTCCGTCATTTTGGGGCATACAGATAAGTGCAAGACATCATTAGAGACTATAAAGGGTCCACTTTTATTTGTGTACACTCACAATAACAACAAAACTTACAAAAATTTAAAAATAGTCCACAATATCACTGTTTTTACTGTATTTTGGATCAAATAAATGCAGCCTTGGTGAGCAGAAGAGACATCTTTTAAACGGTAGTGTAGGTCTAAAATTAAAGTCTTTATGTAAAGAAAATGTATAGTCATATTACTTCTTTTAAATTAAAACTTGATTTTGATTCACACTTTCTTTCACATTCCTCAGTTTTAGGCCCAGGGAAGGGGTCTTTGTCTCCTCAGGTGTGAAACACATCAATATTCATGATAGTTCATGCCTCCTCGCGTATGACCTTTCTAACACTAAAAGTGTCTTACAAAAGTTAAATTACTATAATGTTTTGAATGAATGAGTGATCAGGATGGTTTGTGCTGAATACAGTGTTATCAGACTTTAGTCATTAATATGTTTTTAAGCAACTGAAAAAAGCACAAATGTCAAGGCATGTCAAAACTTCTCCAGGGCCCAAAACACCCTCAGACCCCAGAGGGTTAATGCTCTTACACTGGTGAGTTGTGAGACAAGAAACGATCATGAAACTTATAAACTAATCTAATCACATAGATGTTAGCAAACTTTATACATCTCCCCGCAACCCCACCCCCCAAAAAATGCATTGAAATGATCTCAGTATTCAAAATGTGGTAGCAAATATCCTCACAAGAAAACTGCTAATATTTGATATTGCCTAACCCTATAATGACTATTAAATGGAATTATTGACACTTTACCAGGTGATCAATTTCCGACAAACCATTTGTGCTAGTTTTGTCTCTCGTATACATGCTCGCTCTGTTTCTTCTCACATAATAAAATAATTTCAACTCAACATCAATATTTCATGTCCATTTATTTATTTGGTAGGTAGCCATGTAATAAAAAACTGTAATGTACAGCTAGCCAATCACTATCGGAATTACTTGATTCGAAGTTCATGAATTTATTATGTACACACATTGTACATGTAATAGAATTCTTTAGCGAGGGACAATAAATCTGCAACATAAAATAATTTTAATGCATCTGCTAACTTGACTTCACCCTAAAACATGAACCATTCTGCAACCTGTGACATTCATGTAAGAGCCTTTGAAGGGCAGAGCAGATTCTACAGCTTATTTGTGTTGTATTAAGATAACACAACCAGAGCTGGAGATTTTCTGGGCAGATGGAATGATTGATCGATTTTGGATGCCGGCTGGTAGTGGTTGATTAATAATTCATCCAGAGGGGTCAGAGTGTAAAAGAGTTGGGACCCACTATTATGGTTGAGTAAATGACAACACGCATGTCAATCATCACCCACAGAAAAAAAGAAATCGCAAAAAAGATCTCTTCAGTTTCTCAATTGTTTTTCAAAGAGAGCATCAAGATTACATGGAGAGCAAATTGAGACCTTTCCTGAAGTCTCCTGCTTCTCAGATGTTTCTCCTGATAAAAACACCCCAGCAATCTCACGTTTTCCAAAGAATTCTCAACAATGTCTCAAACTGTGCTCAGATTGGCCAAGATATCAAAGTCTCCAATTAAGAGATCTCAATATGAACTCAAACATTTCTCATTCAATTAATTTGAGATCTATTGCAATGGGATGAATCTCATGAATGCATGCCAATACTATTTGTCATCACACAAAAAGTGAAGTCTATTTTTTAAATCTCTAAATAATCTACATTATTATAAATTACACAGAAAAGTGATGTATTTTCAAATAATTCTTTATAAAATAAAAATAGATTTTTTTTAAATGTCAAATGCTACAAAATTCTTTACATTATGTGTAGTTCATTTCAATTGAAATCTCCATTGTTCATAATTCTGTATACAATATTTATGCAATGTGGCATATGTAAAAATATTTTCATTCTTAAAGCAAATGTACAGTATGTAATTCTTAAATATTATAATTACATTTGAACAAATTAAGCATAAAAGTTAAGCATTTGGGTATTTAGATTTAGATTATTTAGATACTGTAAAAAGAAAAATATATATACAAATGATCAAATCAAATACTTAATTAAATATTTCACATAATGTTTTATTCGTTTCAACTGATGTCATCAGATGACATCATCTGAGAGATATTTATAAAGATTTTCTTGTGTGGAATTATTTAACATTACAAATACATAACAATAAATTAAGCATAAAAGTTAATTATTAAGTTAAAAAAATTATGTATATGCTATAACAAGAGAAAACATAAAAATTTTCTCATAATGCTAATTCATAACATGCACTTTATTCAATTAAGTTTAATAGAGTTATACAGTTGAAATGTGTTAATCTTAAAATTGTGTGAATACCTATTACTGTAATAAAAATTACAATGATCTTGTACTTACATCAGCATAAATCTAAGACAGTACAACAAATACTACTATGGTGAATAAACACATCCATCCATCGTCAACCGCTTATCCTGTACAGGGTCGCGGGGGGCTGGAGCCTATCCCAGCTAACATTGGGCGAAAGGCAGGGTACACCCTGGACAGGTCGCCAGTCCATAGCATGGCCACACATATACAGACAACCACTCACACTCACATCCACCTAGGGCAATTTTTTTTGGGAGACATAAATTAACCTAGCCTGCATGCCTTTGGATGGTGGGAGTAAGCCGGAGCACCCAGAGAGAACCCACGCAGACACGGGGAGAACATGCAAACTCCACACAGAAAGGCCAGGGCAACCGGGGTTTGAACCCACGACCTTCTTGCTGTGAGGCGACAGTGCTAACCGCTGCACCACCGTGCCGCCCTGAATAAACTGTTTTGTATGTTACCGTCTCATTAGTGTCTATGTTTCTAAGGAATTTTTAAAGATCCTGAGCATTGTAAGAGCCACATTTCAGCTAAAATAAAATTCCTTGAGCTACTGGGCTGTTTGAACAATGAGCAGTTGCCAAAAAAATACAACAGTGCTAACTCAAATAAGAGGAAAAAGAATGTCTCTTGAAAAACTGCTCAAAGAAACCTGGACAGACTCATGCAGTCACCGGCCAAGCGGAACAACCTGCACACAGACAGTGCTATTGAAGCATTTAGAGCTGTCATATAAAGCTGCCACACACCTTAGTGTGTCTGATTGTGTGTATGAGTGTGTGTGTGTGTCGCTGAGGTCCCAGTGGCTATCGAGCAGGCGAGTTTGCAGACAGAGTTCATCTGAGCTGTGTCTGCTGGTCAGAATTAGACTCTCTCTAGTGACGCAGGTCCGTTCGATATCCAACTCATCCTCTGTGCTCAGGGTCCTGCCTTTCATACGCCTGAAAAATGATCTGTCAGAATGTGTTTCTGAGTTACACACACACACCCCTTTCACTCCTGTTCAATTAGGGTACAGCAGAGAGAGAGTCTCAAGACATGCTCAGTAACTCCCTTTTCTTTCCTTCTCTCATACATGTTCAAATTTACAAATTATGCTGTCTGTCATTACTTTCCATCCCATACATTCTCAGGATTCCAGGATGACAGTGCACCCACAGTTGCCAGAGCCAAAATAGGTTCACAATCTTTTGAGCATGAGAATATAATAAAATGCATGATTATTTTTGATTATTTTTGTTGGTAGATTGGTGTAGTTATGACTAAACTAATATTCAATATCTATCTCGTATTATATTTCTGCTTTTGCTCTGCCACAAACGTGCATCTTGCATCTTTATAATATAATATAATGTAATATAATATACAGGTATGTTCAGTGTTGTCACCCTAATTTCTTAAAGCAATATTCTTGGTTCTATACAAGTTAAGCTCAATCGACAGCATTTATGTCATAATGCCAACCAAGGCTGGACTGGTAATCTGGCATACCGGGTATTTTCCCGATGGGTCGACGCACTTTGGGGCCGATTAGGGGTAGACCGGTAATTGGGAGAACCGAGCGGGCCGGTGGGTTGGCTGCGAAACGGGCAGAATGTGTCGCGATAAGCTAAAATGAGCCACCGCTATGCAGAACGGATTTCAAATTCCAAATTCCAGATTCAGTCTATTGAGCAACAAAACCCCAATAATAACCAGAAAAACTTTTAACTATAAACAAACCTGAAAAACACTTACTTATTTCGGGACTCTTATTTTGAAATGATTGAGAATTGGCTTAGTTAGAATGCTCTATATTTAAGTATTTACAAAAATTTTGATTTTATAGACTATATTCACCAAATTGAGGATTTTATATATCACCAGGTGAGGTTTTTTATTATTATTCACAACAAAGTTTCTATTTAGTCACATTTTTCTTTGCATGCTCTCACTTCAATTTAGAACAACTGTTGATTTATCTAATAAAAATAACAAAATATGCATTGAAGTGAGGATACAAATATGGATGAATATTATTAATGATGAAAGATTTAGATATAACAAATCCCACAAGGTGTCAGCTATTTATGTATTTATTTTGCTTCTAGAGGCTGCTGTTAGACTGTAGGAATAATAATAAAAAAACAATCTACAACTATCAGCATAGATGTTTTCCTATAACCAATAGTTCCAAAAAGCAACAATAATATCGGCACCGAATAATAACATGATTTTAGTATGATAAAATCGCTTACTAACATTTTTTGTATAAAGTTATATTATACAACTTAGTTGTCATGATGATGTAACATCATAAACAATGTGGCTCAGGTGGTAGAGCGGGTTGGCCACTAATTGCAGGGTTGGTGGTTCGATTCCTGACCCACATGACTCCAAATGCCTGCGTGTCCTTGGGCAAGACACTGAACTCCAAGTTGCTCCCAATGGCAGGCTAGCACCTTGCATGGCAGCTCTGCCGCCATTGGTGTATGAATGTGTGTGTGAATGGGTGAATGAGTCACAGTGTAAAGTGCTTTGAATACTGTTAAGGTTAAAAAGGTGCTATATAAGTGCAGACCATTTACAATGTAATCCTGCAAAAACGACAATTTCAACAACTTTAATGCTCAAATTAACAGTGAAGGCACAATAAACAAAGAAGTGTTTTAATAAGTTTTAAACAACTTTTAAAAATGTGTAATTTCTGCACCACTAGTATCACCAAATGGAATTGCAAAAATAATTGCTGCTTAGAAGAGAAACTATGACTATAATCAAAAAACATGTGCATTAGAATATTTGCCCCTGGGTTTATTTCCCAAGCAGCTCAGAAACTAATAAAAATGTATTCCATGAATGCACAGTTAGTTGCTTTGCATCAAAAATCTCATTCTAAATGATTGCGCACCTTACAATCTAAAATTAGACAAAGAAAAGCTACTTTACTAATTTTGTTTATTTAATGAGCAAAGTTATCCAATGTGTGCTAAAGTAGTTTTTTCAAGAGAAGTAGTTCCTTGTTAGTTTGCTGTATGGACATAATTTCACTTCGCTAAGACTTCTATCTTTTATTCTATATATATATATATATATATATATATATATATCTTTCATTCTGACAACATTTTGATCACATTTACATAAAGAAAACCGCTTATCCTGGTATTTTGCAGAAAGCAATGTTCTGAAACATCAAGTAATGCAGTCGTTTTAGGCATTAAAGGCTGTTAAGAGAAAGCACTTTATCACATGGTTTCTGTCAAAGAACATGGCTTTTATGTGTTTATGTAGTGCACATGTGCATATGTGCTCAACTGCGTCGGGGGAATCCCAAAGTCTGATGTGGAGGGAAAGGTATGAATTCTAGGAAGTTATTACTCTATCCCATGCATAACGTCATTAACGACAGCTCTGTGTTGTTGAATCAACATCAGTTTAACAAATATAAAATAATGGAAGACATTAAGAAAAGGGCGAATAACTTTGCACCGTATGCCCCCAAGGGTCAAAGTATCTGATGGAATACCAACAGTCTCAATGGTTTGTAAACTAAAGTGAAACGCTAATAAGAAGACATCTCATGCATTCTGTTTACATCTGAGATCAAACAGCTTGACAAGCAGATTTGAAGTGTAATCTAACAGATGAGCTGCATTTGATCGGTGAAGTGTGAAACCAGCTGTTAATAATCTATTAACATGAGCTAACCAGTTTCCTCAATCTAAAATGCTTTAAGGTGTTGGTGGCAGTGGAAATTATTAACACCATATGCTGGCATGTGTGCAGACATACAGTATAGTACACAGAATACAGAAACACGTTCACATGTGTCACGCACAGCTACACACATCATATCTGTTGCTTCTTCACATCATGACATCTTGTTTCACGTAGTTGCATTGATGTACAGTACCTGCCATACTTATTTGATTTGAGGGCGAATAACAACTTAAATTTCCCATGAAGTGATTGTACTGCTCCTGAAGATTTTAAAGATAGTTCATGAGTCATATCGATTACTTTTACTGTTGTTTAATAGCATTTTTATCCTTTTTTGAACTTAACAGACAGAGTCGAACTGAGGGGGCACTCAGACTGAGGGGGCATGTGCCACCTTAGATAATTGAGCCAAGAAGGTTATGAATTAATTATCTGAATTTCCCAAAAAGTTTTTGTATCATTTATAATGAAATTAAATGATTATTGCATGTAAAAAAAATAAATAAATAAAAAAATAATGTTTGTGGCAGAAATCTTAATTCAGATGTCTAAATTTTGTTTGTACAAATCCAATCGGGACACATATTATATATACACAAGGTGTCCCATGGCTGTTTCGGAGATTGGGTTGATTGGGGGGATTGGGGTGGTGGTGGTGGCTGAACTTGGTGCCTCCTCAAAACAAAATTGGTGCATGACGACCCTGTTTACAGAACAATGTTGCTATTCAGTGTCAGTAGTCCAAACAAAACTTTTTAAAAATATACCTTTTGTATTCCACAGAAGAACGAACATTAAAGAAAGTTGTCAAGAGCGAATTAAGACAAATAAAGAAAGTTCCTTAAATATGTATATGACAGTGCAGAGGTGCACATGGAAGTCTTGGAGAGTTTCTCAGGTTTTATCGTACTCTTTTATCTTATCCTCTTTGCCTCTGACAGTCAAAACAATATCTCAACATATCCAGATTTAGAGGCTAACACAGATTAACACGCCGCTCCTGGATTGGGATTTGTCGACAAGGTCTAAGCTGTCTGTTAGCGATCTGCTCTATGAACAAAGGTTTTCCCTGAATGCCAATGAGAGCAAAGAGTCAAGAAGGTTTTAGCCGAGGATAAGACCGCGGCTTATTGTCTTCACACAACCACCTGCTGGTCTGACCTCCTGGCTTAAACCGGACGTGTCACCCGTCATTAAACAAAGCAATATGGACTAAATCCGATTGGCCACTACATTTCTCCAAATCTAAGGATTACCAACCAGATTTCCAGACCCAGGCCAGGCGTGACGGCTCGTGTTCCCGCAAGGTTTGGACAAACAAGTGCTCAGCAAACATTAAAAAGCCTTTTAGCTGCAGAGGGGTGGAAGAAAGCCTTTTAACATCCTGCCAATATAAGTGATGGCTTCTCTCTGACCTGTGGCTAAATGGCTGCAGTTGTTTGCGGTGTTAGTTATCTCATAACAGCACAATAAGGAGCTGTTATTGAATGGGGGCACAAAGTCTCTTTGGGGAGCCCCTCATTTTAAAAAGGCTAGTTTACAGCATTTGCATGGCAAAATGTTCACGGATGCTTTTGTTTGATGTCAATTTATTCTATTTTTGTTATGATTTCAGAATAAGGCATTTTAGCCTGAATAATGGAGACAGTAATTATTTCTCTCCTCTATCTATCAATCTATCTATCTATCTATCTATCTATCTATCTATCTATCTATCTATCTATCTATCTATCTATCTATCTATCTGTCTGTCTGTCTGTCTGCCCATCAGTGAGTCAATCCATCTCTCTGTCTGACCATCTGTCTGTCTGTCTATCTATCTATCTG
This sequence comes from Moxostoma hubbsi, assembly GCA_032164185.1. Lineage (NCBI taxonomy): Eukaryota > Metazoa > Chordata > Actinopteri > Cypriniformes > Catostomidae > Moxostoma > Moxostoma hubbsi. Next base: position 47,930,460 of record JAVLUX010000010.1, read on the forward strand.
TCTGTCTGTCTGTCTGTCTGCCCGTCAGTCCATAAGTCAGTCCATCCATCTCTCTGTCTGACCGTCTGTATGTCTGTCTATCTGTCTGTCTGTCTGTCCGTCCGTCCTTCCGTCCTTCCATCAGTCCACCCACCAATCTATTTTGTGTCAATTCTGGCTTTTAAATGAGATTAAACTGACATACCTGACATACGTGTCATGAATTGACTAATTATTAGTAGGATGAATAAGTCAAAGTCATGAAAAACCTGGAAATATAATATTTTTCAATTGTGATTTCGAGAACCTAATAAGATCTTAAAAATAATCAAAATCTCTATAGTGAATATAAGATTATCTATTTATGCTCACCTCTAAAATATTTATTTTGCAAAAAAATATATTATATAGAACAGACAGGGAAAGTTATGAAAATGTCTTGGTAAAAAGGTGTGGGAACCCTGTGTCAGAGCTGAAACATGGATTGGCTTGCAGCTGTATTTGAGGTTTTAATTTTGAGAGGAATCACCATATATTGACAATCAAACTCTTCAATCTACGCTTATTGTATAGACCATTTTCAAACATGTACTGGTGCTCAAACTCTTCAGAGTGAAAGCTCACCTTCCAGAGACTCAAAGATAACACTAACAGGGGTATTAAACGTCTATATGTAAATAGCATAGTGAAAACAAATCTTCATCTGATGCCGGTAAGATCTGCAGATCAGAGTAGAAAAAGCAAACTTTCAGTTTGTTATTTCCATCTGGAACTGCTTTGCTAATTCAAATAGAGAACATGCAAAGCAGCTTCAGCGAGAGATGTTACCTCACGGCTGTCTGTGTCACTGTATTAACTCGCTTACTCGCTTACTGTATAAAGGCCTTTTATAACCACATTCCCTCTAAGTGGCATGCATGCTTTCTACTTACTGAATACTGTGCAGGATACACTGTATATGGTCACATATTTAAATAGTAAGTAAAACAGTACACATTTTGCAACAATAAACAGTAGAATGCCTGTTTTCACATGACCTCATAACTTTGCATGTCAGTAGCATTCCTTTATCATCTTGGAAGTAAAAATGGGTATTTTTATGTCTTAATTTTTGCCAGTCTGATAAAAAAACATGTTTATTCATCAAATTGGAAATGGAAGTTCTAGTGCAATTCATTGTGGGATACAGTAATTTACAGTTATGTTAAGAATGGCGTACAACTCTACTACTTTTGCAATATATAGATTAGCAGAAATGGTAACAACAGTATGGTAATATGCCATTCTGATCATAGCATGTGTAGTGTTTTGCACATGTTGTTTTCAGCATGTAGCCTGGGTTTTCCATGACTACAGGCAATTTGCATACTGGACACAGAATACATACTATATCCTTCACATATGGTAACAGAAGTAGGTTAGTATGATATTCTGAACATGGCACAAAAGGAAATGGAAAAATGTGAGGGAAAAACCAAAGATATCTTGAATGTTGAATTGCTTAAGCCTAATCTTGATTGAAAATATGCATCGCTGATTATTTGTGAGATAAAGACTGTGTCCTAAAACAGTACAAAATAATGACTGTCTCCAAACATACTGAACCCCCCTCAGCATTGTGTTGTTATTTTTTCGAGATATTCTTTTTTTCTTGTGATTTAATAGTCAAAGTAAAATAAAATCTCAAGATAAATAAGACAGAACAACATTACTGTAATTTGTGGCCTCTAGAAAATGTACAAATAATAAATACACTGGCAAGAAAAAGTATGTGAACACATTTAAATTAGCTGGTTTTCTGCATTAATTGGTCATAAAATGTGATCTCATCTTCATCAAAGTCACAAGTTTACTTTGTCACAACGTTCAGAAGGAGTTTTGCACCATTCTTCCTTACAGAACTGCTTCAGCAGGATGTCTGGTGTGAACGGCTCTCTTGAGGTCATTCCACAGCATCTCTTTTGGGGTAAGGTCTGGGCTCTGACTGGGACACTCCCAGAGGTGGATTTTCATTTTTTGAAGCCATTCTGTAGTGGATTTACTTCGGTATTTAGGATTTATTTTGTCCTGCTGCATCACCTGACAACATGCTTGTTTAATGCTTTCTATACAGTGAACTCATGAACAGAGATGTTAACCAGTTCCATTGATTCCTTCATGGTTGTATAATTTTTTTTACCCTATTGAGCATTCTGTGATGTGCCCTTTGAGTCATCTTGGCTGAACGGCCACTTCTAGTGAGAGTACCTATAGTACTAAATCACCTCCATTTATAGACAGTTTGTTTAACTGTAAACAGATGAATATCTAAGCTCTTCAAAATAACTTTGTAACCCTTTCCAGCCTTATGTAAAGCAACAATTCTTGATCGTATGTCTTCTGAGATCTGTTTTTTGTGAGGAATGGTCCATGTCAGCAGATGCTTCTTGTGAATAGCAAACTCAAAATGTTTGAGTGCTTTTTATAAGTCAAAGTAGCTCTAACCCACACCTCCAATCTCATTTCATTAACTGGTTGCCAGGTATGCCAACTCCTGAATCTAATTAGCTTTTGTTGATGCCATTAGCCTAGCGGTTAAAACAGATTGTGCTTGTTCAATTTAGATGAAAATCAAATCATAAATGCAGGTAATTCCAAAGGGTTTGGTAAACCTGGTAATCCTGGTAAAATTAGGCTAAATTTGGGTGATAAACATATATTGTATACAGTATATAGCCTAAAAATATATTTTTTATGCTTATTGCAATACTTAATGAACTACATTAACTAATTAGTGGTGCTTGCAAAGCAACACTATTGTAATCTCACATACTTATTTTTCTTCTTCTTCTTCTTCTTCTTCTTCCGTACAAAACTTCGGCGCGTAACTCGTCCCGCACCTTTTGGCGTAGACCCATGAATGAGGTGTCAAATCGTGCGGCTCATTGAGGAGAGGTGTGCTATGACTTTTATAAGCGATCGGGGGTACGGTGTTTGCCCCAGGGGCAAAAAATTGGGCAAAAAATCCCATTGACTTAACATTGAGCTGAACTTTGACGAGTCATAGCTCAGAGCAAGGATTTCGCAGAGACGTGTGATTTACCACATTTGAAGAGGCTGACAGGCTCTGTGAGAACATACCTCACAATGGGGTAAAACTTTTACCCCTGGGGGGCAGGAGCTGCCCAAAGTTGCCCCAATGTAAGTCAATGGAATTTTTGGCAAAATTTTTTGGTCACAGACCCACGAATGAGGCATCAAATCGTGCGGATTATTTGGGAATGGTGTGCTATGACTTTTATAAGTGATCGGGGGTACGGTATTTGCCCCAGGGGCAAAAAATTGGGCAAAAAATCCCATTGACTTAACATTGCGCCGAACTTTGACGAGTCATAGCTCAGAGCAAGGATTTCACAGAGACGTGTGATTTACCACATTTGAAGAGGCTTACAGGCTCTGTGAGAACATACCTCACAATGGGGTAAAAGTTGCACCCCTTGGGGGCAGGAGCTGCCCAAATTTGCCCCAATGTTAAGTCTATGGTAGATTTTGTATTGAACATAACTCTGGATCACAGTGTCTTAGAGACAAGGGGGCAGGCTCATTTTACTCAGACGACCAATCAGTCTCTCAGGATCATTGTGAAGCTATCAAGCCACGCCCTAGCAACCATTTACAGTACCTTAGCAACAAGTCCCATAGACTTCCATTGAAAGAGATCAAAGGGATTTTTCTGGACTGAATTACCATAGAAACACAAGGGTGGTCTCGTTTGACTTGGGCCAGTAAAACAGCCAATCATGAATCCCCTCAACACTTCCTAGCCCCTCCCTAGCAACCATTTTCGAGCACCTTAGCAACCAATATCCAAAGACAGATATCTTCCATTCTGAATGTCACAGAGGCATGGGAGTTGGTTTATATCATTCATACTGACAAGCAGCCTTTGGAGATTCATCATTGGCAGCTGCCAAGCCACTCCCTAGCAACAATTTAGAGCACCCTAGCAACCACATTTATTGATTTCAATTACAGTAAGATATCTTCAGATCAGAATGTCCTAGAGACATGATAGTTGCTTTGTTTTAATTGGGTGAGTAATCAGTCTTCAGCTTTCATCATGTGAACTACTTAGCCACGCCCTAGCAACCATTTAAAGCACCCTAGCAACAAAGAACCATTGACATCCATTCAAAATCACTAAGATGTGTATCTTGGGATCAGAATGACGTAGAGACTTCCGGGTTGACTTATTTCACTCAGGATGGCAAGGAGCATTGTTCCCTGTCACCTTGATAACTGCCTAGCAACCAGATGGGGTTACCCTAGCAACCAAGTAACAAATCAAATATCTTTGAACCAGAACATCGTAGAGACATAGGGGTTGAAATATTTCTCACAGGATTGCAAGGGGCCTTATGAGTATCACGTAGGTAACTGCCTAGCAACCAGATGGGGCTACCCTAGCAACCAAGAAAGAAATCGCATATCTCTGCACAAGAAAATCACAGAGACTTCTGGGTTGACTTATTTCACTCAGGATGGCAAGGAGCATTGTTGGCTGTCACCTTGGTAACTGCCTAGCAACCAAATGGGGTTACCCTAGCAACCAAGAAACAAATCATATATCTCTGCACAAGAAAATCACAGAGACTTGCAGGTTGACTTATTTCACTCAGGATGGCAAGGAACATTGTTGGCTGTCACCTTGGTAACTGCCTAGCGACCAGATGGGGTTACACTAGCAACCAAGAAACAAATCACATATCTCTGTACTAGAAAATCACAGAGACTTCTGGGTTGACTTATTTCACTCAGGATGGCAAGGAGCATTGTTGGCTGTCACCTTGGTAACTGCCTAGCAACCAGATGGGGTTACCCTAGCAACCAAGAAACAAATGACATATCTCTGCACAAGAAAATCACAGAGATTTCCGGGTTGACTTATTTCACTCAGGATGGCAAGGAGCATTGTTGGCTTGCCCCTTGTTAACTGCCTAGCAACCAGATGGGGTTACCCTAGCAACCAAGTAACAAATCACATATCTCTCTACTAGAAAATCGTAAAGACTTCCGGGTTGACTTATTTTACTCAGGATGGCAAGTAGCATTGGTGGCTGTCACCTTAGTACCTGCATATCAACCAGATGGGTTTTCCTAGCAACCATGGAACAACACCAATATCTTTGCACCAGAACATCCTACTGTCATGGGGGTGGCCTCTTTCAACTTTGGGCAGTAGGTGGGACATTATGGTAAGAAATTTTGCCACGGCAAGCACCACTCACATTTTCTTCAGGAAATGTACATTCTAGTTTTTCTTCTTCTTCTTCTTCTTCTTCTTCCGTACAAAACTTCGGCACCTAACTCGTCCCGCACCTTTTGGTGTAGACCCATGAATGAGGTGTCAAATCGAGCGGCTCATTGAGGAGAGGTGTGCTATGACTTTTATAAGCGATCGGGGGTACGGTGTTTGCCCCAGGGGCAAAAAACTGGGCAAAAAATCCCATTGACTTAACATTGAGCCGAACTTTGACGAGTCATAGCTCAGAGCGAGGATTTCACAGAGACGTGTGATTTACCACATTTGAAGAGGCTGACAGGCTCTGTGAGAACATACCTCACAATGGGGTAAAACTTTTACCCCTGGGGGGCAGGAGCTGCCCAAAGTTGCCCCAATGTAAGTCAATGGAATTTTTTGCAAAATTTTTTGGTCACAGACCCACGAATGAGGCGTCAAATCGTGCGGATTATTTGGGAATGGTGTGCTATGACTTTCATAAGCGATCGGGGGTATGGTATTTGCCCCAGGGGCAAAAAATTGGGCAAAAAATCCCATTGACTTAACATTGCGCCGAACTTTGACAAGTCATAGCTCAGAGCGAGGATATCACACAGATGTGTGATTTACCACATTTGAAGAGGCTGTCAGGCTCTGTGAGAACATACCTCACAATGGGGTAAAAGTTGCACCCCTTGGGGGCAGGAGCTGCCCAAATTTGCCCCAATGTTAAGTCTATGGTAAATTGTGTATTGAACATAACTCTGGATCACAGTGTCTTAGAGACAAGGGGGCGGGCTCATTTTACTCAGACGACCAATCAGTCTCTCCGGATCATTGTGAAGCTATCATGCCACGCCCTAGCAACCATTTACAGTACCTTAGCAACAAGTCCCATAGACTTCCATTGAAAGAGATCAAAGGGATTTCTCCGGACTGAATTATCATAGAAACACGAGGGTGGTCTCACTTGACTTGGGGCAGTAAAACAGCCAATCATGAATCCCCTCAACACTTCCTAGCCCCTCCCTAGCAACCATTTTCGAGCACCTTAGCAACCAAAATCCAAAGAGAGATATCTTCCATTCTGAATGTCACAGAAGCATGGGAGTTGGTTTATATCATTCATACTGACAAGCAGCCTTTGGTGATTCATCATTGGCAGCTGCCAAGCCACTCCCTAGCAACAATTTAGAGCACCCTAGCAACCACATTTATTGATTTCAATTACAGTAAGATATCTTCAGATCAGAATGTCCTAGAGACATGATAGTTGCTTTGTTTTCATTGGGTGAGTAACCAGTCTTCAGCTTTCATCATATGAACTACTTAGCCATGCCCTAGCAACCATTTAAAACACCCTAGCAACAAAACACCATTGACATCCATTCAAAATCACTAAGATGTGTATCTTAGGATCAGAATGTCGTAGAGACTTCCGGGTTGACTTATTTCACTCAGGATGGAAAGTAGACTTGATAAATATCACCCTGGTAACTGCCTAGCAACCAAATGGGATTACCCTAGCAACCAAGAAACAAATCACATATCTCTGCACAAGAAAATCACAGAGACTTCTGGTTTGACTTATTTCACCCAGGATGGCAAGGAGCATTGTTGCCTGTCACCTTGGTAACTGCCTAGCAACCAGATGGGGTTTCCCTAGCAACCAAGAAACAAATCACATATCTCTGCACAAGAAAATCACAGAGACTTCCGGGTTGACTTATTTCACTCAGGATGGCAAGGAGCATTGTTGGCTGTCACCTTGGTAACTGCCTAGCAACCAGATGGGGTTACCCTAGCAACCAAGAAACAAATCACATATCTCTGCACAAGAAAATCACAGAGAATTCCGGGTTGACTTGTTTCACTCAGGATGGAATGTAGACTTGATAAATATCACCCTGGTAGCTGCCTAGCAACCAGATGGGGTTATCCTAGCAACCAAGTAACAAATCACATATCTATGTACTAGAAAATCACAGAGACTTCCGGGTTGACTTATTTCACTCAGGATGATAAGGTGCATTGTTGCCTGTCACCTTGGTAACTGCCTAGCAACCAGATGGAGTTACCCTAGCAACCAAGAAACAAATCACATATCTCTGCACAAGAAAATCACAGAGACTTCCGGGTTGACTTATTTCACTCAGGATGATAAGGTGCATTGTTGCCTGTCACCTTGGTAACTGCCTAGCAACCAGATGGAGTTACCCTAGCAACCAAGAAACAAATCACATATCTATGCACAAGAAAATCACAGAGACTTCCGGGTTGACTTATTTCACTCAGGATGGCAAGGAGCATTGTTGGCTGTCACCTTGGTAACTGCCTAGCAACCAGATGGGGTTACCCTAGCAACCAAGAAACAAATCACATATCTCTGCACAAGAAAATCACAGAGACTTCCGGGTTGACTTATTTCACTCAGGATGGAATGTAGACTTGATAAATATCACCCTGGTAACTGCCTAGCAACCAGATGGGGTTATCCTAGCAACCAAGTAACAAATCACGTATCTATGTACTAGAAAATCACAGAGACTTCCGGGTTGACTTATTTCACTCAGGATGGCAAGGAGCATTGTTGGCTGTCACCTTGGTAACTGCCTAGCAACCAGATGGGGTTACCCTAGCAACCAAGAAACAAATCACATATCTCTGCACAAGAAAATCACAGAGACTTCCGGGTTGACTTATTTCACTCAGGATGGCAAGGAGCATTATTGCCTGTCACCTTGGTAACTGCCTAGCAACCAGATGGGGTTACCCTAGCAACCAAGAAACAAATCGCATATCTATGCACAAGAAAATCACAGAGACTTCCGGGTTGACTTATTTCACTCAGGATGGCAAGGAGCATTGTTGGCTGTCACCTTGGTAACTGCCTAGCAACCAGATGGGGTTACCCTAGCAACCAAGAAACAAATCACATATCTCTGCACAAGAAAATCACAGAGACTTCCGGGTTGACTTATTTCACTCAGGATGGCAAGGTGCATTGTTGCCTGTCACCTTGGTAACTGCCTAGCAACCAGATGGGGTTACCCTAGCAACCATGGAACAACACCAATATCTCTGCACCAGAACATACTACTGTCATGGGGGTAGCGTCTTTCAACTTTGGGCAGTAGGTGGGATATTGTGGTAAGAAATTTTGCCACGGCAAGCACCACTCACATTTTCTTCAGGAAATGTACATTCTAGTTTCTAACTAATGTTTAAAATTTGTTTAAAATGAAAAGTTGTATATGTTAATATTACAATTTTGAACAAACATTAAAAATTAACAATTGTATTTGCATCTGTTAACATAAACTAGATTAATAAATGCTGTAAAAGATATGATTTATTGTTAGTTTGACAATTAATCCTTATGTTAATGTTAATGAATAGAACCTTTTTGTAAAGTGTTACAATAATACAATTGCATTTTTAATTTTGTAAATTCTAAAGCACATAATTGAAACAAAAATGAAGGGGAACACTGCTTATAACTCTACACAGAGGAGCATTCACTCTAAATTACTTGAAGCAGGATTGGGAAAACTCCTGAATCAACTAAATGACGAATAAAACATAGTTTTGTATAGGTGAGTGTGGATTGTTATTCTGCAAGGCTCATAAGCAGCTGTCAGCGGAGGGGCTCTCTCTCCCTACAAAATCCTAACTGACAGCACCGGAACTGAAATCATGTGACACGTCTGTTTCTATGGTGACAAAGTCTTCATTCTTGAAGTGAAGCCCAGGTCAACATATAAGCCATGTTACATTATCAGATTTGACTAAGCATCAAAAGATGTCAAATGCTTATTACTCTGCAAGCACATGCACTGAATTAGCAGTCAGATTGCCAAATACTGACGCTCCATATTGAGATGTATGCTAGAACTCCCAGTGTAAGGACTAGTGAATTATACTGTTTGACATTTTGATTTTGACGTAACACATAACTGAACCTAATTCTCTAATTCATTCTTTCAGGCTTAAAGATTCAGGAGATTGGATCATTCTGGGGGGCAGCATGTGTGTGTCCATGAAACCTTTACTAAGCTAGCCAAAGTCCTGTCTCAGATGTGAGACACAGATGAATGCATAATCACTTAGGTCAACCAATTCAGCTTAATGGTTAAAGACGTGAACTGGTAAATGAATCTATGAGATACCACAATAATGTTCTTACAAAATACTTTTTATTGCTTTTTTTTTTCTCCCAAAATTGGAATGCCTAATTTCCAATGCACTCTATGTCCTCGTGGTGGCGTGGTGACTTGCCTTAATCTGGGAGGTGGAGGGCGAATCTCAGTTACCTCCACGTCTGAGGCCGTCAATCCGTGCATTTTATCACATGGCTTCTTGAGCGAGCCACGGAGACATAGCATGTGTGGAGGCCTCATGCTATTCTATGCGGCATCCACGCACAACTCACCACACACCCCACCGAGAGCGAGAACCACATTATAGCGACCACGAGGAGGTTAGCCCAACGTGACTCTACCCTCCCTAGCAACCGGGCCAATTGGTTGCTTAGGAAGCCTGTCTGGAGTCACTCAGCATGGCCTGGATTCGAACTTGTGACTCCATGTGTGGTGGTCATCACTCACTGAGCTACCCAGGCCCCAATTTTATTGCTTTTAAAATATTACGACTATTATGGAGTGATTTCCACCACACCAATATGTCTTTGCCCCTTATAGTCTTTTTCAAAAGTTAGTGTACTTGTTATCCAAGTGGACAAAAGTGTTAGCGAAGAGCATGCTTGAGATGAAATATGAGACAAGTGATGTTTAAAAAAAAAAATGTAAATATCACTAGTAAGCAGAGTATTCTTATTGGGTGTCATTTTCAGTCAAGCTGTAATTTTACCATATTATGAATAGAAGTGAAATGACTATTTGTGTGTGTATTTAGAATACATAACATGTTAGATATGAAATTAGCCTAGCAAGACAAAAGAGTCGGCCATTTCATTTTAAAAGCATTAAAATTCATTTACAGCACAGAACTTGTATTAAACACAATACAGAGTATGACATTTGCTGGAATCACTCTGTTATGGAAATATGCATGGCCGTTAGAGAAAATTTCCAAAATGACATGATTCTCCTGTGATGCATGTACGTATATACTGTACATTGTTGGACATTGTTAATAGAAACCTTAAAAAAACAAAAACAAACAAAAACAAACAGTGAAGGTGTAAAAAAATATTTTAACGAGAAGGATTTTTTAGCAGATTGCTATGTAGTTGCTAAGGTGCTTTCTCTGCATCTTTAAAATCCACCAGGTCCCCCACTGTTAGCATCTCTGGACAATATTAAGATGCATGTCTATCGTCGGCAGTGAAGGCCAACAGTGTGTAACAGAATTGCTGGGAATACACCATGCCATGCTGACTCTACCTGAGAAATGGCCTCCAGTCACACAAGATTGGAAGAAAAAGAGGGCCAGTCGCCCTGAGTCATCCCAAAATAGAGCTTAATCTATTTGCAGTAGAGCTTTAATAAAGTGCGCAGGCCAGAACTGAAGGTCTTTGACTTGTGCGCGGAGAGACGGACAGGTGAAGTAATGTATTCTGCCAGCGCTACAACTAAGGTTGGCATTTCACTCGGAAACTATGTCCCCTAAAGCTGTTTCATCTCTCGCTAATGGCGCCCTTATAGCTTGAAGGGCGTGAGCTGGTGCAAGATCAAAGTGGTTCTGATTAAAGACATTTTTATCCGGTGACATGAACATATCTTACATTTTTGGAATAATGCAGACTGCAATTGTCTTGTGTTGCTGGAGCTGCATATTTGAGGACAGTCTAGTTTGCAAGGTCTAGTTAGCTCCTACTGGTAGATGCCGTAACTACATCATTCTGGGGGCAAAAATGATCATGCTCCATAAGTTCCACAAGTAAAAATCCCAATAATTTTTTCATAGGAAAACGAATTGTTAACCGTCTATTTAAGACAGACCTACCATGAGCTCTGAGATTGTTAATTGATGGTAAATGTTGAAGCCATGTCTGTGTTATTAACTGTTTAATAGTGAAATTCCTGGTAAAGAACTACACTACCCTCACTATCCTGTGAGGAAAAATCCACCAATCAGAGAATCACGGCAAACAAAGCACAGCAAAAGAGCTCTGCAGCGACCGCCCACTCCCATGTTGCACTTCGAGTCTCTCTCCTTACACTCTCAATTAAAATACACAGTCTTGTATCTTTGTTATTTGTCTGATTTTAATTTTTTAATTTGTCAGATTTTTTGCATTAAATCGAAGTTTGTAATGTTGTGATTCACCTTGGGAGCTGGTTTGTTTGTTTCATGGCTTACAACTCTTTTATGAAGGATTTTCTGAAATTTCTGTGGAAAAAATGAATGGGAAAAATACTCCCAGGATCAAAACGGATGTTGTGCTCCACTGACGACCATTAAAAAAATGTGTCAGTGGCTCCGGAGTAATTAATCACATGGCATTTATGGCTCAGGTGAATGGCTTTAGGACAAAAAACTGTGTCAGCCAAGCAACTTTCATTGAGATGAATGGGAATGCTAACAGATTCTGTATCTCTCTACAGGTATCATAGACCTCCATGTTGCAGAGGATACTGATTGCGTGTTGTGTATTGACATATGGCCCAATTGCACATGTATTAGCCCCGATACACACTGTACGAGAAAAGCGCAGAAGATGCGTGAACAAATCTTGTCAATACAGACTGCACTCAGTCACTCATATGAGCTCATTCCAGTCAATATCCTCCCACTATTGTTTGTCATGGTGGATACTGATACTATGTGCTGTTCAAGGTGCATCAGAGGAAGAGAGAGAGAGAGAGCGAGAGAGAGAGATGAACTAATGGTGGGTGTTTGTTGGAGCATTTGCATATATTATTAATACAATTCCCATAATGCATTTCTGCATTGTGTAAACCCACTCAGATTCAATATTCAAAGACAGAAAACATGATACTATGGTAGCTGGCCATGCAAACTATTAAGTTATTTAATATGACAATCTAAGACGTTTGGATACAACATTCAGCTGTATTAGTTGTATCAACTCACTTGACAATTTACCCACTAGAATCTGCTCTAATGGGCTTCCACACATTTAAAATAGTTACAAAAGGTAATTTTAAACCCTGGGTTAATGTAATCCAGGGATGTGTTGTTCCAGGTACCACATGCTCATACTTTACCAGGGATTAATAATTAATCTTGATTAATCTTTGAGATTTAACATAATACATAGTATGTGTATTCTGAATTATTGTTCTTATTGGAGTGGTTTTGTATGCTGGTTTCAGAATTGTCTTCATTTTTTAAAATTATATTTACCTAACTAAAATTGCAATATATCTGAACTCTAATTTTATACAATGTATTAATTCCAATTTCTGTTGGTCAATTTTTGTGTTTTGCCACTTACATTTTTTTGTGCTGATTTTATTATTATTAGTTAACTTTTGTTGAAATGGCCATCTGTACACTGTAATAGGCTATTTAGGCTGCTTAGTAACACGTTTGACAACTAGCCCCAGTATATCCCTATATCATCTTAAATAAATAATGTTTGTTTGATGGAAATTATTAACACTTCAAATGTAAATATTCAACTAAATTTCCAATGCCAACCTGTTTTTATCCTTTGCATACTGTATGAATCTATATCAAATGTAATATCTAAGTAGGTAGGAGGGGGGTGCAATAGTGCATGAACACTGCATACTTGTAAGAGGCTAATATGGGCCTCTGAGTGACAGACAGGCTCGCGTGTGAATACAGGTGCGGATTTATGATTTCTGAGGCCCCAATTGACAGACCAACCCAGGGCCCCATTTTGAAGTTTTTTGCTTAAAAAAAATGGCATAAAATCGATTTTAGATCATAATTTTAAATTCGTCATATAAGATGTACATACATTCAAAATGTTTAATGAAATAGAAATCTAGTTAAATGTAATTAATGCATGTTTTCCCGTTTTTCCACAGATAAAAAAAATCTATATTTACCTACATATATTTGTACAAAACTGTGAAATGTATATTTCTGGCCCATCAAAAGAAGATGAAATTCCAGTGTCTTTAAGGAGTATGCGCTGGATCAATCATGACTATGCAGTATGAAGCCTTGCTTTAGTTAAACACATTTCAATCATTTCCTTCCAACCACCTGCTTGCTGCAATCACTAGCATGGAAACTTTTGCACTTTGAATAAACAAGAATATCAGAGAACACCAACCATACACATCCACTGCTAGAGAAAACTCACATATGTGCAATTGGTCTTCTGTTTCAAAACGATATAGTTGTATGAATGTAGCCCTTGTGACAACTTCCCCATGTGACAACATCCCCTGGCCTCAGATGCATCCAGAATTTGAGGCAACACCAAATTGACAAAGATTTTTTTTTAGAATGAATTTATGAATTACAACATATAAACAACAACAATACAGACATATTAACAATTCAGAAACATTCTACAGGTGAACCAGCAGCACTATAATGCTAGAGAGTTGCAACAATAGACCTGATGAATGATTATATTGCGCACAGAAAGACAATGAATATAAATGAACTACTTTAAAATCAAAGAACAATTAAACACCTATTATGAATATTCACTTTTACTTGAACTACGAATAATTGCACAATCTGATTAAATAAATCAGTTTTATTCATCTAATGTGTTCACTTAGCATAGTTTGGTGGCATATGCCCTCTTTACACACATTGTAAATCAAATCGAGGCAAATTAAGTATTTTGACAGCAACAATGTCTCAAAACAAGGACATTTAGAGCAAAAGGGAGTATAGGAAAACTACATTTGAAAAACAAAACAGAGACAGGAGGAAGACAAAAAAAACCTGGTGTTGAGCTGGAACAGAGTGATTACAGAACACTTGAATTTTTACATTTTTGGCAAACTGTTCCTTTATTACACGAGAATACTGTTTTGACATTCTGAACATGCCACTGCACAGTGATGGTGATGTATACAGTATATATATTGAATATCCAGAGCAATGTAAATGTATAATATCTCAAGGCTGTAAATACTCCCATAAGAAATTGATTGCCTTTATTCTCAGATGTCTCTCGTGGTTGAGTAACGACTGTGCTTAAAATGCCAATCATCACATTACAGTAATAGCATCATAAGTACAGTGCTATTGGGTGTTTAATAGATGATGTTGCACAGGAGAGCACAGACAGTGGAACCGTCATTAGACTCAATGCTCCAGGGAAGCACAGCTACTATGACTAACCGATCATGCCTAAATGAGAGCCATTACACGAGAACCATGAATATTCTCCACGGCAGGACAGAAAAATTGAATAATTGAGTGCACTGGCCCAAAAAATGAGACAGTCTTAATGCATATGAAATGAGAGGACAGCAAAACATCGTTTTTCAGGGCAGCATGCCACTCATATACATTTATGCAAAAGCTAAAATTCAGTCCAAGAAACAACCCCTACAGTGAGTGGTTTTTACTAACTTTTTCATTGGGAAAACATTACTAATTAATTTACTTTTAAGCTACGATCTAAAACACTTTTTACAGAAAAGTTCAAATTCAAAATAATGTCTGTATTTCCTCCATGTTCATTGTCGTATTCTAGTGATATTCTCAGCACCTCAAGTTTCTCCCTTACTATGAGTTGTTAGTGACACTCACAGAAATGCAAACAGATAAACATATGAACATAATTCATGTTTTAAATGTATTCTAAGTAAATAATATTACTTTAGAAATGTGTAACAAAAAATTTACTTGATTTGCTTAATTTGATTACAAAAATTAGATGTTGCACTACTTTTTGATTAAAGTAATTAGATTACAGTAACTAAATACTTTGTAATCAGATTACACACAACGTTAGTCTTGATGCATCATTTTGAAAATACACAAATGCAAATTTAGTGAATTGATTTGTTTGGGCAGCTATTAAACAGATTCCAACAACAACAACAATAATAATAAACATTTAGTTGAGTCCCTGTGTGACATTTTACTTGTATTTTTTGCAAAATATTTAGTAAACTGCAAAAAATGTGGGTTTTCTTTTTATTATTATTAGTTTTATTAAGTGTATCTTTACAAGTTTGATGTTACCCTAATTAAGATTTTCATTGTTATAGGCAAATTATTTAATCTGATATATGAAATTATCTATAGATATATTGTTAAAATAATATTGAGCCCTTAAATTGAATCAATGCATTTAGCTACTTCTTGTTAGTAACTTTATGTGTAGTTATCACATTTTTTTTTTTTTAAATTGCTTGATTGTATTTTAAAGCTGTGAAATTTCTGCACCACTAGCATCACCATGCATAACAGCAGACATAATGTATTTTCAAACAGATTTCATGGGTTGTACAAACTGATTGTCCTGTCCAAACTCCCAACCCAAATTTTTGGTAGCTACATATACCGATTTTAACAAAAACCATAGGCCGATATGGATACAGGCTGTTTGTCACTTACCTTATGTTATCAACAGTTTGTACTTTGGAATTATGCTTTAAAAATGTACAAAGAGGTACAAAGTTTTTTTTACTGTTTTAACAATAAATAACTTCCATTGAAAATGGATTGAATCTGTTAAACACCTGACAGGCCAAAATGTTAAAGAGAGGCACATAGAAGATACAAAAATAACTGAATGGGATAACATGATGATTGATATGAAAAAAAAGTTAATACAAATATTTGTTCTTCCACTTTTGCAGTTTTTAATGCAACAAAACTCAAATTTAACATAAAAAATGAATGCTATGCATATTTTGAAATAAATAAATAAATAAAATAATCAACCATATCATTACAAAATAAAAAGTTACCATAGGAACAAAACCCCCTTTTAAATTCTGTATTATATTGGTATAATGGATAATGCTAGAGGGCGCAGTTCACTGCTGATCCAAATGCAATCTTTCTAAATCGTGGTAGTGCACGGCTGTTTATAGCGTATGATTTGTGAATGCTCCTGATAGCAATTATTATGGTTTAATACATTTATCATTCCTGCTTGTATATCAAATAAATAGCCTTTAAAGCACAGCTCACATTCTTCACTTCTTTGCACATTCAATGCATCTGTAGCTGACAAACGCGTAGTGTCGTTCTGTACATGGAAAGTTTTGGTGGGAAATCCAAAGAGACAAACTATAATACTTCACTAAACACAGTGAAGCTGAAGCTTCTTGAGTGGTAACTGTTGATGACGCAATCGGACCATGGTTGGAACCCAAATAATATGATGTGAACAGAGACCAGGACGTACAGGAGGCAGGGGGAGGGGGAGAAAACGAAACTGAGTTCAGAACAAGCAATCGAACCTAGTGTGAAAGCACTTTTAGCAAGTGGTGGTGGCGTAGTGGGCTAAAGCACTTAACTGGTAATCAGAAGGTCGCTGGTTCGATCCCCACAGCCACCACCATTGTGTCCTTGAGCAAGAAACTTAACTCCATGTTGTTCCAGGGCGATTGTCTCTGAAATAAATGCACCTTAAGTTGCTTTGGGTAAAAGCATCTGCCAAATTCAGATTTGCAATTTGTTTAGTCTCAGTGATCTGTTTGGAAGCTTGTTAACACACTATATACTGCAGAAATATGATGTAGTATGTTTACTGTGCACAATATGCACATTTTCTGACGTGACCTATGAACGTCTCGGTTACGGTCGTAACCTCTATTCCCTGATGGAGGGAACAAGATATTGTGTCGATGTAGTGATACTAGGGGTCGCTCTCGGGAGCCCCAAAACACCTTCAAATCTTTGAGAAAAGGCCAATGGGAATTGGCGAGTGGAATTTGCATGCCACTCTCCCGGACATAAGGGTATAAAAGAGAAGGAATGCCCACTCTCATTCAGGTTTTGTGCTGAGGAGCCGAGACAAGGTCCCGACCGTTTCGGCGGCTAGTACAGCATTGTGGCAAGAGGGACACAACATCTCACTCCCTCCATCAGGGAACGAAGGTTATGACATTAACCGAGATGTTCCCCTCCTGTCACTCACTCGACATTGTGTCGATGTAGTGACACTAGGGGTCCCTAGAGAAAAACGGCACAACAGGTGAACCATGTTACATGAACTGCCAGTGCAAGCAAGCTGCTGTGTGTATAATAGCAGGTGCACGTAACCTCCCCCAACGCCCCTAATGACATCATGTAGTTCCCCACATCCCTAAGGGGGGGAGCAATGTAGCAAGCATGGGAGCAGGCCGCGCCAGTCATGGCATTTTCTCTCTATGTTTTCTCTCCACAGAGTATTAGATTCGGCTGGGGCCATCTAACGCTATTATATGCATCGGGAAAGGTGTTCTTGTCCTTTCCTATTCTTGTGTGGTGGTAGGGCCTGCCTTGAAGGGGAGGAGCTCTACAAACACAGCGAGACAGAGAGAGGTCTCCCTCTGCCCAAGGGAGACCGTACCGTGGAAAATACATCAAAGGGGGTTAGCGGAGAAATCGGAACCTGTGGAGCACCTATCCCAGTACAGGGCATATTTGTACCCGTAGTGGGTCTGGCTGTGAACTCCTCAGCTGAGTTGACGAGCCACAGGGCTAGGGAGGAAGGACATCCAGGGTCCATGACTTTGTGAACTCGACTGGGGATAAAAGTGCAAATTTTTGGCTCAGGGGAGGGGAAAGGCGCTATACACAAGCGATACACCCGGCCAATTGTTTCGTATTACTGTAAATTCTGGGTGTTGCCCAGCTTGCTGCTCTGCAGATGTCTGCTAGAGAGGTGCCATTGTCCAGTGCCCACGAGGACGCCACATTCCTTGTAGAGTGTGCTCAAACCCGCAAAGGGTGTGGTGTAATGTTATAAGCATTTATGGTGTAATTGCATATTAACTCCGCTAGAGGGCCACCTTGGTTTTATGGCGGTGGTTACTGTGAGTGAGTGAGTGATATACACGCACAAGCTGGTTAGCAGCACAAGCTGCTAGTGTTCTGTAATAAACAAGTGGTTCTGAGATATACCTCTCCATGTGAGTAGTTTATCAAATACACTACATGAGAAAGAACGCTACATGGTGTCAGAAGAGAGTCATTTCGTGAACTCGGACCTGCATTTCACAGCACTGAGACGTGACCGAGTAAGTTGGCGCATTGTGACTGAAGTGAGTCTGCCATAGTAAAAAAAAACAAAAAAACAACAACAAACAAACAACAAATAAATAAATAAACATGGATCAGTTCAGACTACCACCTCCATTAGTCCTGTTGGGAAATACAGGCGAAAACTGGAGGAGATGGATACAGCGGTTCAACATTTACATGACTGCTACAGGATCAGACTCAAAAAGTGAGAAGGTAAAAATAGCCATTCTACTTCATGCATTAGGAGAGGAGGCTTTAGAAGTGTACAACTCGCTGTCTATTGAGCCAGAAGAGGAAGATGAAACAATGCAAGTTATAGTAACTGCACTGGAGAAGTATTGTTTACGGAGAAAGAATGTTGTTTTCAAAAGACACCAGTTCTGGGCTTACCCCATGGCTGATGTGATTACCATTGATAAGTACATCACAGAACTAAAAAAAAAGAGTAAAGGCTGTGAGTTCGGCTCAACGGAATCTGACATGATAAGAGAGAAAATCGTGTTCAGTATCGGTGATCAGCGTTTAAAGGAGAGGCTCTTAAGAGAAATAAATCTGACCCTTGAAAAAACAGTGGACATTTGTAGAGCAGCAGAGGCAGCAAATACACAGATTCAAGCAATAGGAGAGCAGAATAAAACTGTTCACGCCATTAAAAGGAAGACAAAAGATGCAAAACAGAACAAGAGATACGAAAGAACGCCATCTCAGCAGCAAAGTGCAAATGTGGAATCATTCATCTGCAAAAAGTGTGGAAAATCTCACCTTCCACGACAATGTCCAGCCTTTGGAGCTAGATGTCATGCCTGTGGAAAACGCAATCATTTTGCCTCAGTGTGTATGTCTGGAAAAAAAGACACTCAGCCTAAACACAATAGAAATATCCCTGTTGATTCATTATTCATAGGGACAGTGGAACTAAAAGAGACTCCCAGCTCTGTACAAAAAGCATGTTACACAGACGTAGACATTGGAAATGTGACAGCGAAGTTCAAATTGGACTCCGGGGCTGGAGCCAATATTATACCCCTAGACATTTATCAATCTCTGCATGAAACAGCAATCTTGCAACCAACTTTGACTATGCTGGTGGCGTATGGTGGAACAAAATTAAAGCCAGAAGGTGTGGCCAGGCTGCAGTGTGTCACATCCAAAGTGCAAGTTTGCTTAGCCTTTTACATTACCAGACACTCATCCATTCCAATACTTGGTAAGGAAGCATGTGAACGGATGCAACTGCGAGTTGAGACTGTTGTAATCAAGCGTCCTACCTCCAAAGAGGAGCTGATAACACAACATTCAACAGTTTTTGAAGGACTTGGTCAGTTTCCAGGTGAACATCATAAACATGTCGATCCGATAGCAATCCCAGTCATTCATGGCTGTAGAAAAATTCCCTTAGCAGTGCTGGGCAAATTGAAGGACACACTGGATCAGCTGTTGCAAGCAGATGTTATTGCACCAGTCACCCAGCCCACTCCATGGGTTAACAGCCTTGTTGTCACTGAAAAAAAGAATGGTTCAATACGAGTATACCTGGATCCTCGTGACCTAAATAAAGCCGTTCTTCGCCAACACTTCTCAATCCCAACTACCGAAGATGTACTTTGTAGGCTTGCTGGAAAGAAAATTTTCTCCATCTTCGATGAAAAGGATGGCTATTGGCAAATCAAACTTGACACAGACTCCTCCTTACTATGCACATTCAACACACCATGGAGTAGATACAGATTCAAACGTCTGCCATTTGGTGTCAAGTCTACAAGTGAAGTCTTTCAGCAGTACAATAATGAAGTGTTTGGTGACATAGAAGGTCTACATATCGTAGCTGATGACATGATTGTCGCAGCTGCCACAGAACAAGAACATGATGTCATTGTTGCAAAAATCATGGAGAGTGCAGAAAAACACAATGTGAAATTCAACCCTGACAAGATTCAGTACAAGGTGAACAATGTACATTTTATGGGACATGTGATCACTCCACAGGGCGTGAGCACAGATGGTGGCAAGATACAGGCAGTAGTAAGCATGCCAACACCCGCAGATAGACAATCACTACAGTGTATTTTAGGCATGATCAGATATCTTGCCCCATTTATGGGATATACCTCTCCATGTAAGTAGTTTATCAAATACACTACACGAGAAAGACCACTACAAAGGGGCGGGCACGTCCTGGGTCTGGTAGGCCAATGCAATGGCATCCACGATCCAGTGGGGAATACTCTGTTGGGAGACAGTGTTCTCTTTCTGCTGTCCACCAAAACAGACAAAGAGCTGCTCAGATCATCTAAAGCTCTGCATGCGATCCAAGTAGATGCACAAAGCACGCCCCGGACACAGCAATGCTAAGGCTTGGTCTGCCTACTCCCAGGGCAGCATTTGCAGGCTCACCACCTGATCCCTAAAAGGTGTCATGGGAACCTAGGGCACATAGCTCAGTCAGGGTCTCAGGATCATGTGAGTATCTTCCGAACTGAACTCCAGGCACGTTTTGCTGACAGAGAACTCTCTTCTTTTTTTCTTGATGTAAATGAGCGTGGTCAGGAGGGTGGTCTTTAATGAGACAGCCTTTAACTCGACTGACTCTAGGGGCTCGAATGGGGCTCTCCGAAGTCCCAGCAGGACCACGGAGAGGTCCCATGAGTGAAAGAGGCATGGCCTAGGAGGGTTCAGCATCCTGGCACCCCTCAGGAAACTGATGATCAGGTCGTGCTTACCAAGGGACTTACAATCAACTGTATCGTGGTGCGCTGCAATAGCAGCTACGTACACATTCAGGGTGGAGGGGGGACAGCCACCCCTCCAGCTGCTCCTGCAGGAAGGAAAGCACTGACATGACTGTGCACCTATGGGGGTCTTCAATACGGGAATAACACAACTTAATGAACACACGCCACTTCAGGGAATACAGCTGCCATGTAGAAGGAGCCCTGGCCGGAGTGATCGTGTTTACCACTGTGGGTGGTAAACCACTTCAGTCTTCCGCGTCCCGTCCTTGGACCAGACATGGAGGTTTCAGAGGTCTGGGAGTGGGTGCCAGATGGTGCCCTGTCCCTGAGAGAGAAGGGAATTTGCCAGGGAGATGTGAGGTCCGAGAACCAAGTCTGGGTCTGAGTCTAAAGCCAGTGCTGAGGCAGTCTCATATGCATCAATTCGAGTGGCGTGACCACCGCCAAGGATGCCATATGCCCACTCCCCTTAATGGGGCAAGTGCTGCCTCTGCGACCTTCATGAAGACGTGAGGGGACAGGGAAGGGGAGGACCTTGTACTGTTATGCCCGGCCATCGAAATCAAACTGCAGGAAGGGTCTGTATCAAGGTAAAACCGAGACATGAACGTACGCATCCTTCAGGTCTACTGATGCTGGATGCATGCAAAATGTGTTTCTGCATCAGCATCTTGAATGGGAGTCTGTGTAAAGCACAATTCAGAACTCGCAGGTCCAAGATTGGCCGTAACCCACCACATTTCTTAGGTACAATAAAGTAAGTGCTGTAGAACCCTTTCCTTATCTCAGCTGGAGGGACAAACTCTATCGTCCCCTTGCCGTAGAAGAGTTGCGAACCCGTATGTCGGATGGTCCTGGCTAGCCACCGCAACAGGTTGGAAAGCGCTAGCCACGTGTCCAAGATCCGGACTAGGGGCACTAAGGGGACGATCGTGTCTGACGTACCTGGGGGTGGGGCCTCGCGGAGGGGGGGAGCAGGCAACGCCATGTCGAGCAGCGTTGCTTCGAACCGAGGTGGACCTCAAAGCACTTACCTTGCTCTTCGTACCCAGCGTAGGGCGGGTTAGCGACTGTGGAGGAGGGCCTCTTGGGCCGAACTCCCCAAATTGCCTCCAGTGCCAGCCAGGCCGGCCTCATACCCGTGGGTACAAGGCGCAGCGTGGGGGCAGCTGAAGTGGATTTCCCTCGGAAGAAGAAAAGCAGCGACCGCAACGTTGCCATGGTCATGTCCTCGCAATGAGAACACGAACATCAACGAATGCTGCCTCAGTGTGATCACGGCCCAGACATGTGAGACATCGCCCGTGGCCATCGGAGGTGGAGAGAAAACGACTGCATCCAGGAATCATTAAAAGATGGAAAGGCATCTTAAAAAGATGTGTCTTTAAAAGACGTTCATGTCAATGTGTTGCTCTAATAGAGGAAAATAAACTCTTTTCAGAAATATATACTCTTTTAGTAGCACTGTCGAAGAGTCCAGGGGCACATATCGTGCAGAAGGAGAGAAAGCCACTGGAATGCGCCTTATATCCAACAGCATATGCTTCTTTCAGAGGTGAATGGAACAGCAGTAGCATTCAGCTCACTGATACACAACCGCAAGAAAAAATCTGAATGAGAGTGGGCATTCATTCTCCTTTTATATCTGTATGTCTTTATATCTATATGTAAATTCCACTTGTCAATTCCCATAGGCCTTTTCTCATTTTGGAGAATCCAAGAAGGCAACAGCCTGGTGACGGAGGTCTCCCTCGAGGATAATTGGGGATGTGGTCTGTATTTAACGATGGCTTGGAGCTCTCAGCTCAGACTGCAGAAGATGGAATGATGATTTGACAAAAAGCGAGCTTGATTAAATATCAGCAGAGTTCATAAGTCTTGTTGTTTATGCCATGTGTAATTGTACAACACAGTAAAAAAAATGTCCTTAATTGTAATGGTAAAAGTATGTAAAAATGCTACAGTAAAGAAAATGTTCATTCTTAACGGTATTAACATATACGGTAATAAATGATAAAATATTTAATTTGTGTAATTTTATGGTGAAATAAAAAAAAAGGTTTTTAGATGTAGAAGAATGATTTTACCACATAATTCATCTTAAAAATGTATACTACATTTAACAAGAGAATACATGTACTTTTTACAGTAAATTATTGTTAAAATTACTGTAAAAAAAAAACAATAATCAGGCGTTCCAAGAAGTTTCTGTGTGTCCCAACACATTTCATTTTATTTTATGGGAATAGTTATGTTTCTTTTTCTTTTTAGTATCAGTTATGTACATTGGGTTGTTCTGTTTTATATTTTATGTAGTTTAGTTAATGCATTATTTTAATGTTACATGCATTACCTTGAAGGTGTTGTGTTTGTGTGAGTAACACTGTGTGCTGTCTCTACATGTGTATTAATTATTGCTCCTGGAAAGGTCCATCTTGATGAACTTTAAGTCATCATGTGGCCTTTTATAGTTACAGCAATGTAGAGCTGGGCGATATGAGGTTATATATCATGGCAACGATGTAAAGTGTCAATTGATAGAGATGTTGCTATATTGTGTATGTCGCTATATGTACATTTCCTTGTGCGTGGCGTGGGCTTATCTATCAGTGGGCAGGGCTTCACATGAGACTGAGAGAATTGAATAAACATCAGTTTTTCTAGCATTGAAAATTTTTTGCAGCCACCTAAGCAAATTTAATGACATTCAAATGTGATATAAATGCTTATAATCTGACGTGCGCATCTTTAACGTGAGTGTGGCACGGCTATCTCTGGAGCTTGCGAGTCCAGCAGGCTTCCCGATATTTGTGCTTCACACACCTTACTTATTTTTTACCCAGTAAAAACCCTAATGGAGAAAGACATCTCCACAGAATGGGATGACTTCCAAACAAGTCAAGAAAAAGAAGGAGCTTTTTATTAAAATAGGTGTGACATCTGTGGTGTGGGTTCACAAAAGCTGACACAGAGCAGAAACATTTTATCTGTAAACTTTGTTGACTGACGATAATCATTCTTATTACAAGCAATCAGGGGTGGGCGATATGACCAAAACTCTATATCATGGTAGAAGTCATTTCATATCACGGTTATGGTTTACAGTATATCACAATACTGTTTTTTTGTCTTTCAGAAAAATCCAGTTTTCCAACTTTTACCAGTTCTGTCTGGTCCAGTGAAGGTGGGTTTGTGCCCATAGGAGACGTTGCTGGTGATGTCTGGTAAGGACCTGCCTTACAACAGGACCACAAGCCCTCAGTCCAGCCTCTCTCAGTCTATTGCGGACAGTCTGAGCACTGATGGAGGGATTGTGTGTTCCTGGTGTAACTTGGGCAGTTGTTGTTGCCATCCTGTACCTGTCCCGCAGGTGGGATATTTGGATGTACTGATCCTGTGCAGGTGTCGTTACACATGATCTGCCACTGCGAGGAAGATCAGCTGTCCTTCCTGTCTCCCTGTAGTGCTGTCTTAGGTGTCTCACAGTATGGACATTGCAATTTATTGCCCTGGCCACATCCGCAGTCCTCATGCCTGCATGCAGCATGACTAAGACATGTTCATGAAGATGAGCAGAGACCCTTGTCATCTTTCTTTTGGTGTTTTTCAGAGTCAGTAGAAAGGTCTCTTTAGTGTCTGAAGTTTTTATAACTGTGATCTTAATTGTCTACCGTCTGTAAGCTGTTAGTGTCTTAAGGACCGTTCCACAGGCGCATGTTCATTCATTGTTTATGGTTCATTGAACAAGCATGGACAACATTGTTTAAACCCTTTACAATAAAGATCTGTAAAGTTATTTGGATTTTTACAAAATTATCTTTAAAATACAGTGTCCTGACTTTTTTTTTTTATCAATAAATAAGTTTCTTTGCATCGTTTTTCAATCTAAGCAAAAAATAAATTGATATCATCATATGGTATAAAATAACTCTTATTATAAAAAGCAGACTTTTGTAGTTAAATAAGGTTAGTATATCATGTTTATATATCATATAATAATATGAACCGTAAAATATACATGCATCCAAATTACACTTTATAAACCTCAAACATTATAATTATAATAGCTTGTCCATAAACAATTGTGCTTCACATGTTACTAAAGCAGAGTGTGTTTACATGCACAACATTACACTAATAACTATTCAAATCAGCTCATTTTAAAAACATAAAAACGTAAGAAAACCGTGTTTACATGAGCTTTGAAATGATCTGGTTTTTCTACTGCTGTGACGTCAAAACATAGAGACATGCGTCCATTCATTAAACTGCCAGAACATCAGCAAATGTGTAATGATATTGTGTAATATAATGTAGTTCTATTTTCATAACTGTGTGGAGTGACTTCAGAGAATGAGCTTGTGTTGCACTGACTTGAATTCCTTTTTATTTTCATGGTTTGCATATCAAAATAAAATGTAAGAGCACACAAGTTAAGAACATCACAATTTAATTTCAACTCATTATTTTGAATAAAAAAAAAGTGCATGGAAACATTTTTCACAATCTAATTAAATACATTGAATGTTTTTATTTTTGGAGTGTACTGGTGTTAGACTAGATGAAAAATAGGTAGTAACATATTGTTTTTGTTCTGTACGATCTAGAAGAGTAATATCAAGATGTTAAAAGCAAGTGAAACAGCTGAATGTGATGGCAATTGTATCAAACGATTAATGATATTGAACGTGCTTGGGGAAAACCAACCAAAGTGATAAAAAAGGAGAAATTGAATTGTGATGAATGTAAAAGAAAAGAAACTTAATTTCAGGGAGGATGGGATTACATCATGTCACGCAACTGCAGAAATAACACCCTGTCCGCCAGAACAAGGTGCAGTAAATAGATCTGGAGGGACATCTGAAATGTCTTTACCTTCTGAGACAAGAGACAAGATGATTAAAGCAAAGGGGTATGAAAAAGGTGGAAGTGACCCACCTGAAATTACTCTGAAGCATGTAGTTCAGAATTTGTCTTTGTATGGGAGAGACACAGCTGGCCTGACCAAAGCTTAAAAAGCAATTAAAAAAAAAAGTTAATTTGGGATCCAGAAACAGGAAACAGGAAAGTGGTCTCTGGTCATCTCATGATATTAAACAAGCTTCTCTGTGTATTTTTTTTCTTTATCCCTCACGCGCCCCCACCAGCCCGGCCCAAACCTCCTCCGCTCTACACACATTTTTCAAGAATGTCAGCTTTTAAAGAGACTATTAAGTTACACCACTTAAACAAGAGGTTGGCAACCTATCATATATCCTACAATTGGCACAATTGGAATCCCCAATTCCCAGTGCACTCTAAGTCCTCGTGGTGGCGTAGTGACTTTACTCAATCCGGGTGGCGGAGGACAAATATCAGTTGACTTCGTGTCTGAGACGTCATCCCCGCATTTTATCCTGTGGCTTGTTGAACACGTTACCGCGGAGACATAGCGCACGTGGAGGCTTCACACTATTCTCTGCGACATCCATGCACAACACACCACATGCCCCACTGAGAGCGAGAACCACATTATAGCGACCACAAGGAGGTTACCTCATGTGACTCTACCCTTCCTAGCAACCAGACCAATTTGGTTGCTTAAGAATCCTGGATGGAGTCACTCAGCGCACCCTTGATTCAAACTTGTGACACCAGGGGTGGTAGTCACCATCTTTACTCGCTGAGATACCCAGACCCCGTAAAAGTGTCATTTACAAAAATGGTTATGGACAAATAAGTGTACAAATCTGAATTGTATTTTTTTATTTATACCTTTACTATATCAGGGTTAGTCAATTACATTTTAAATCTCTTTTGGGTGTGATTTTCTCTTTTCAGTGAATTCAAAAGACTCGAGTGACAAGTTAATGACATAGAAACATCATCTGGAGTTAATTCACTCCACTAAAGAACGATCAATCTTAAAGTGACATTTATTATAATACCAGGTTTTTGTTGAATTTGATATAACTTTAATCTATATAAAATGTGAAATGATTGTTTTTCTACAATAAACTATTTAAAAAAAAAAAAACATTGCGTTAATAAATTGAAAATAAACTTTTCAGTTAGTAGTTAGCGTGTTTATTATAGAAAATAAAAACATTTTGAATTAATATTAGCAGGATATTTTGAATGATGTAAACAGAAAGTCACACACACGCACGCACGCACGCTGCGTTTCCATGTTTTATGGTGATTTTCCATAGACATAATGGTTTTTATACTGTACAAACTTTATATTCTATCCCCTAAACCTCACAGAAAACTTTCTGCATTTTTACATTTTCAAAAAACATCATTTAGTATGATTTATAAGCTGTTTTCCTCATGGGGACTGACAAAATGTCCCCACAAGGTCAAACATTTTGGGTTTTACTATCCTTATGGGGACATTTGGTCCCCACAAAGTGATAAATACACGCACACACACACACACACACACACACACACGCACGCGCACGCGCACGCACGTTAAAGAGTGAAATTTATACAAATCTGCACATCTTGTAGTGTCATTGGTGGATTTCGCAAGACCTTTGCAAGATTGAAATCCTAGAATCGCACTTGGTTGCATCATATTTTAATACTGTATTTTAAAACCACTTATCCTTGTTAGTTTTGTTTAGCACCATTTTGTTGAAGGGTGAGAGTCAGCGAATTAAGTTGTTCAAACTGCTGTGGTTTCACATATCACTTATTACACTCACAGTACTGTGAAAACACAGCTGTTTTTCTGTGAACACATTTAGTTTCACGTGATCAAGCAGAACACAGTGCTGCGTCAAGTATCTAGACCTAGCCTGTTTCCTCCTCTTTTTCATCTTACCACAACATTTTGCAAACGTCCCTTAACAAAGAAATACATTTCAAAGGGTTACATTTGTATTGTCCCTTTTTTGAGTCAGATATCATGTTTAAACCGTTTTGATTAATTGGTCTCTAATGTATTTTTACACATTATAACGATAGTCCTTTCAGCTCTTCTGGGGCAATGGACTTCACATCATTTTCAAAACTCAAATGGACTACCGACAAAACCTTCAATAAGCTGTTCCCACACCCCGCTGAGCAAATAGTACAATATGCTCTGCTGTAATCAACACACAATGGCTTATTTTGATGGGAATGAGAATAGGGATTTATTTCTGGAACAGAATAAAGCAGGAATGAGCCAGATTGGCAGGATCTGTGAGACTAACTACATTAGAGTGGGCAGTCCAGTTAATTCATGTGTAGACTTTTCTTCCCAGTGGGTTTTTGGTCCATCTCCATTCCCAGTCACTTTGAATCTAAGAGCTGCCACAATTTAATTGCAATCAACTCTAGACTCCTAATGTCTTTAGAATTAAAAGAATAGTTTTCTTTTGCCATTATTTACTCACTCCCATGTCATTCCAAACCTGTGTGCTTGAATTCCACTAAACAGAAAAGGAGAATTTTTAAAGAATCATCACGCAGCTCTTTTTCACGACAGATTCACTGATCTGTCAAGCCTCAAAAATGACTAGAAAACATCACAAAATATTATAAAAGTAGTTCAAATGAGTCCTGCGCTATATTCAAAGTCTTCTGAAACCATATGATAGCATTGTGTTGGGAATATACTGAAATTTTAGTTGTTATTCAATGAAAATCCTCCCCTACGTTGCAGCTTCTCCATCCCATTTATTTGAACTGGTGCATCACATGCACTTACAACACATACAAGATCCAAAGGCGGTTTGGTGTCAAAAACACATAGATGTGGCATTTTTTTTTAGTTGAAAATTCAGAGATTGATTTCAAAGAGTTTCAGAGCTTCAGCAAAGACGAAGATTTTTAGGGGAAATGGCTTAAATTTTGACGCAACATTCCTTATTTATTTATGTAATAAAAATAACACATCGTACTTTCCTATTGTTTTGTCTTCAAAACCTGATGCTTTCTTTTTCCTGTGGAACACAAATTTAATTTCCTTTTAAAATTATGGGTGAGTTGAGGGTTCGGTAAGGGGTAAGACTTCATGGTTAGCTTTAGGTTTAAGTTAGGGGTTAAACTTTATAACAAAACGGAAATTCGTAATAACATTGTTTGTGTGTCTATCAGAGATTAAATCAAAGCATTCCACTTTTATTGAATAATGTGTCTTAAAATCCTTTATGTTCTTTACAGTCAGATACAGTTAAATGTAGCTTTATCTTTTAGGATTTTTAGGCCATTTTAAATGGAATACGAGACAAAAACACTTGATAACAATAGGATTTTTTGCAGTGATTTTGTTTTACTGAATTAAACTTTTAATTCAGTGAATGTTATTTAAAGGTATTTTTAGAAGATGATTATGTCCTCTATTGTTAGCAAGCACATTTAATACAACCTTTTAAGTCGGGCAGAAGCTGAATAATCAGTTAAGAGCGAACGATTAATCGTTGCAATAATCACCGAATAGTCGAATAACCGTTCAAATAATCATTAGATTAATCGATTATCAAAATAATTGTTAGTTGCAGCCCTTTCAACAGCAAAAGAAAAAAACAACTATTATGCTTTCACAGCTTTGCAGAAGATGATAAAAAATATACAGCTCAGGATAACGTCAGTTAGAAGAGAGAAACAGGCCAACATTTTGTGTTAGAAGCCTCATCGCAGATATGGTTACTGATTTTTTTTAAACATATTTCAGGGAAATATAATACAAAGTACAATGTTATAAATTTACACTAAATATTTTTAAAATGGAAAATATAAAAAAATCTGCTACATTTCTGTTGTTATAAAAGGTGGAAATGTGTCATAACAGGTCTGTGAAAAGGGTCCATTGTGAACCTTGTATCGTGTATATTCAACTGAATCATGAGATAACCATATTGGTTATTATTTTTGTCCTATTTTGTCATGTATTTGTATGTAATTCCGACATGATGTGAATGCACCATTATTGGTTACCTTTGCAGAGTGTATTGCAAACCAAAACAGAGTGCAGTATAAAACAGGATCTACATGAAAAGGTCTGACCCCCTTTAGAATAGAGTGATTGGATTCCTTTCACACCCAGAAGAAAGATGTCCTCTGAAACTCCACTGGCTCAGTCAGACACCAGCAACAGCCCAGAGATTAGAAAACTACAAAGGAGAAGCCAGCTGTGAGAGAACCTAAATCCATGTGAGGAGCAGAGCCTGGCCTGGAGAGGGATAAGGGAGCTTCATTTTGGATAAGAGTGAACCGAGAGAGCAAAGCTGTGTGATCATCGACCAAACAGCGCTTCTAAAGATCCGGCCACACTCACTCACTCAAAACTAACTCTACAACCTGCTGGTGTCCTGAGATGCCCGTACGCCCACTAAACAACGAACCTCACCCACTCAACAGATGACTGTAGTAAACAAAAAGGGAAGTGTTTCTAGACACCGCTTAGTCTTATCTATAAGAAAGAAAAATCACAACTGAGATCTCTACATTTCAATTAGTTCTCCTAGATAGCAATGAGTTTATATGGAAAGCACATGGAGACTTTTAAGTCCTCCTGTTTCTTAGATTTTCACACATGTGTCTCCTCTAGAGTCAACAATGTCTCAAACTGTGCTCAGATTTGCCAAGTTCCCAAAGTCTGCAAAAGTCAGAAATTTCAATAAGATCATAAACATTTATTATCAAATTCTTTCATGAGTGAATGATCTGACCTAAACCATCTACATAAATGTTTAAGCTCTATAGTCTATATTCTATACTGTACATCAACAACTAGGCATGTAACTCCCCCCCCCCCCCCCTCCCCCCGCAAAGTTGACAAAGTTGAAGGACATACTGTAATTAAACTTCTTCTGAGACATCTGTTTAATCACGTATATAAAAGAGCAACTTCTGAGCTATGTCATTTTTATCTGGGTAGCCTCAGACAGTGTTACATTTGCCCCTGACCATCTGATGCATATTTACAAAAGAGATGTTGTCTATTGAGGGCAAATGTCGAGTTTTGGAATTCTAATTTACTTTCTCCATAGGCGAACTGATGTTTAACGATAACTTACAAACTTATTAAGACAGACCTACCATGAGTTATATGCTTCTGTTTAAGCCATCCGTCTGTGTTATTCTGTGTGTTTATCAGCAGAATTCTCAAGAAGGAGTAGCTTCAGTCTGGAGATATCTAATGGGGCTTTTCCACTGCACGGTACAACTAGACTCTGCTCGCTTTTTTGGGGGGTTTTCCACTGTGGATAGTACCTGGTACCTGGTACTTTTTTGTACCACCTCGGTCGAGGTTCCAAGCGAGCCGAGCTGATACTAAATGTGACTTCAAAACCCTGCAGATCACTGATTGGTCAGAGAGAATCGTCACTATCAGCATCACTGGATTTTCGACACATTTGTTCATGTGACTTTCAAATTTGTAAAAAGAGATGGCTGTGCGCAAAACCACGCCATGGTCAATAAACGAGGTGCAGACATTCCTCTCGTTAGCAACGAACAAAACAGAAAAGTCTTTCAGGAAGTGTCTCAGCTGTTGGCCGCACAGCTGAAACACGGCTACTACCGAACCTACCAACAGTATAGGGAAATAAAAAAAAACTTAAGTGACTACAGAACCATCAAGTGAACCAACCAACCAAACCAAAAGTGGAAGTGGTTCGACCAAATGGACGCTTTCTAAACCGGCGAGCAATGGGAGGGAGAGTGCCCTGGACTCGACGATGGAGGATGGTATGTTTTGTTACGTTAACTCTATACTCTGCTTGAAAGCTTCACTTTATTTAGATGACCAGCTACTGGAAAGCTTGCTTCTAAAACAACCAGGCTAATTTAACTGTTACACTTGTGTAAAATCACCATGCAACAACTGCTTTATGCAGCACAATGAGCTAGTAGCAAACAGCTAGCGGTCGTGTTATCTTTTATTGAGGCGGCACTAAACAGCAGTGGAAAAGAAAGCTCAGAAAAGTAAAGCGACTAGAGATGAGTCAAGCTGTAAAGTGCAGTGGAAAAGTGCCATAAATGGGGGTGGAATCTCCAAAAGAGGGAGGGGTAGGTCCAGGAGGGGGAAGAGTTACTACAGAAGGGAGTTGGCCCAGCTCCAAAATGAGGCGACACTTCCACACATGGTTTGGGTTAGGTAAAGGGTTAGGCTAGGCGCTCTGAGTATCTTTCCTGGTGGTTTGGAGCTCCCGCAACTTTTTGGAGCTTGGCCTACAGCTACAGCCTTCTCGACTTTCTGGTATATAACCATCCTAAAGAGAAAAGATCCACCAGTCAGAGAATTGCGGCAAACATTTTATACAATTTAAGTTCCTAAACATTAACTAAAAAACTGTGGTCATTTTACACGTCAGTTTGTGGTTCTTGGTCAAAACAATCCGCAATGTGGACCAGACTTGAGGCTGATAGTCGAAAGACTATCTGAGACTGGACACCACTAAGCAATGGTTGTTTGTTATATGGTAAGGGGAAATTTTTGACCATGTTGGGCATGGACAGGAATGAAGACCGTACACACTTCAAAGGAGCAAGCGGTAAGCGTGTATCTTTGAAGGTGTTGTACAGCTAATATAATGCATTAGTTCAGCAGTGCAAACTCTGCTGCATCACATGCCAGCCAGCGCCACATCAATATATGATTTATGGTCTCATTACTGGCAGCAAATGGGTCTTGGAGATGACACACTCTGAAAATCTTCTGCTCAAATAAACACCCATTAGGATGGAGATAGGTAAAGACAGTCGGCTCTGCTCTCCGTTGATCTGATGGATGGAAGGTCATTTTTAATAGATCCTTTGATATCGGGGGTACTTTGAAAATCTAGATACTTTGAAGGAAACTTTGCAAGAAATTGGATGGGAAAATATAAATGTTCACAAAAGGTCTGATAATTTGGACACAGCATGAGTGCATCCTAAAAAAACATATGTAAACATATGTAAATGAGCACCACTTTCATTGTCATTCAAGTGTGTTATAAACGGTGCATCCCAAAACACACACAAAATTTTGAGTTTAAGAAGCGTGCATTGTATGTTAACACTGAAAATGCAACAAAATGAAGCATGCTATTAGTAGCCCGATGATGCACATCTTCAACCGTCAAAACGGAGTGTAGAATGTTGAATGCTCTCAGCGCTCGCGGCTTGCCGTATGTAGCAGAAGGGGCGGAGTTACCTGGCTGTGAAGCTGTTCTGACAAAACAAATGTAAATAATGGAGAATATAGCAACTAGCGAAACTTCTGTGAAGTTCAGTTCCTTCAACTGTGAGCTGAATGCTTTACCATCACCCCACGCTGTGTGAATATGGAAGCTGTTTGAGATACAAGTGTTGTACTGAGGTTGGCTAAAGCACTAAAGCTAGCGCCAACACATCGCATGCATTTGAAACATCACTTCCATCAGCCATTAAACGGCAAATGTATTTGTGTAGTAAAAACACGTCGAAGTGCTCCATTTGGGATGATACTACACTTTGAAAACTCTGAGTACAAAGTATATGATTACTATATTCATAGTAATCATGAAACATGCTGCTTGGATTCAAACAAAAACAAATTCAAACTGCAATTTACAGCCTCAGAAATGGTTGAAGTGTAAAAAAGGACTGGAACACTATTATAAGAGCAAAACTACCAGGCCTATCCTGCAAACATGCACTTGCAAGCTCTCTCTTAGAAAACAGAAAGTTTTCTTGCTTTCTTCCCCCAAACAAGGATTTTTAGTTCAGTAATAACACTAAGCATTTCTCTCAGACTGTGTTCAGTCTCTCTATTGAAATGCCGCCAGCCACGATTACTTATTTGCTGGATATATCAGTCGTGGTTTGTTAAAGTGGAACGTGCCTCGGGAATCATCAAATAGAATGTAATTAACTGAACAAGACATTAATTGCTCGTCAGTTTTGGCCAGAGTACTCTTTCCATTATTTTCAGTAGATGATAGTCACATTTGGAAAGGCCCTCACAGTTTTATACAGGCAATGGTAGCTACACAGCTATGGAAGCTATAAAAATGGCACAAAGACAGACCGCCCACAGATGCAGATGCTATCTGATGCATATTGCATACAAAAAAGATAAGTACTTGCCAGACTTGCAAGCTCAAATCTGATTGGCCAGATTTACAAGATTCCTGTGAGACAGGGTGCACAGGTTTTTATCAGTCCAATAGTAAAAAAAAAAAAAAAAAAAAAGAGGTCATGATTGAAAGGTATCAGACTGCTACACTGAGTGATTTTGAGGAAGCACGTCATGGTTACTGTCGTATGACGAGACGTTGTGTCGAATGAAGTGACACAAGGGGTCTTCCTTGGACGCCAAATTGTACCTCTGAACCTGAGAAAAGGCCAATGCCGGCTGGCCGTGAGGCGAGTCGCACTCATCCCGAGCTGGATGGAAGCACACGAGTGTGTTGGGGGAGGGTGGTTCTTGGGGATTTACCCGGCGAAACAGAGCCCGTCATCATCCCCGTATCGCCTTCATCGCCAGTGTCATCCTCAATCATGTGGGAAGAAGGAGCGATGTGGGGGGCGGCTGAAGTGGCATTCACCTCCGAACCAACCATTCGGCTCCGAAGAAAAATTCTGACTGGCATTCGCTGCCCCGCTTCCCTTTATACCCGTATGTCCGGGGCGGGGCATGCAAATTCTGTCTGCCAACTTGACACTGGCCTTTTCTCAGGTTCAGAGGTACGATTCAGCGTCCAAGGAAGACCCCTTGTGTCACATCATTCAACACAACGTCGAGTGAGTGACAGAAGGGGAACTAGTGGCTGGATTTGACCATTTTAACAAAGTTTGTAGAACTAAATTTAAAGATATTCAACAGTGTATTTTCTTCTGAGGCAAGTAGTAGCAAATAAAATATCAATTAGCAAACATATTTATATTCTACTTTATTTTCAGAGTTATAGCCGAAGTATAAATATTTATCTAGTATGTATGGGGATTTTGTTCCAGTAAAAATATATTAACATCCAAAAAACAAGATAAATTTACATGAAAAAAAAAGAAGAAAAAAGTCAAAACTGCATAACACATTAAGATATGTTCAGATACTATATGAACAAAAATTATAATAAAATAGGATTATCAAAAATGAACCAAAAACCGTTTGTTCTTTCTACTGGTGAACTATATTTACGTGATTTGCAGTTTATCACCAATGTTAGGATTCAGCTAGTATGACATTGACATTTGTTTAGAACATTTACATTTGAAAGGAACATGCTGACATTTACCTTCCACGTAAAGAGAATATGACAGAACTAATTAATCTACTTACAGAAGGTCAGCAAAAAAAGGCAAATGCCAACAGAGATCCGAAGCATGCTTTCAGAGATAAATCCATTGCCACGCAAATGCTGATGCCATTTGTTTCAACACGTGTCAATCAAATCTAAGAGTTTTTATTGGAGAATGAACTGTGACATATTCATTCACCATAGCAGCAGATGTCTACAGGTGGGGCATGTTGAAGACAAACATTTCTTAAAAGGACTGGAGCTTTCAACTTTCAAAAATAATACATAATCACCATTATAGAATCATAAAAGTGACCTATTAATGGACAAGTAAGTAGTATCTAACCTATCGTAATCTAATATATGATTATATAAAGTACATGTAGCTTAAATATTGTTGTGCAAAATTATAATAAATATGAGACACCAAGCTTGATTAATTTTGAGATCATATTTGCCCAAAGGGATTTTAATATCTGCTGATCTAATGGCGTTCTGCACATGTGCAGTGTTTGTGGAATGAAAATTG
This sequence comes from Moxostoma hubbsi, assembly GCA_032164185.1. Lineage (NCBI taxonomy): Eukaryota > Metazoa > Chordata > Actinopteri > Cypriniformes > Catostomidae > Moxostoma > Moxostoma hubbsi. The sequence goes on from JAVLUX010000010.1 coordinate 47,966,259, forward strand.
TTCACTAGTTCCTGCTGCATCAGATGCACTGGAGAGCAGAACAGGTTCTTGTAGAAGTCATTCTGAAAGCGTTTCTGCTGTACACAGCTGTTCACTCACACCTCCATATGTTAAACACTTCTTTGGATACATAAAGCAGCGCACACAACACTCCTGCAGGATAAGCAGGTCACACACTTAACCAAACTATAACCACAACATCTGGACAGAGGAGGTGGTGGACAGAAAATACTTCCATCACTTCCTATCTGATCGTGATGATGTAGACATGGGAAGGATACCTGGCTATAAATAGATAATGGGCTATGTGCCCCTTATTTTATAAAAAATATCAGATTGCGTCGTCAACGCCACCGTTCAAGGGATCGGGGAATATTCTTGCTTCATTGATTTTGCTTAAAAATTTAGTCATTTATTGAAACATGAAAAACTCACCCAAAAGATATTTCTAAATTCAAATCGCATCTCAAACGAAAATAATTAAGTGGTCAGAAAATCGGATATAAACACCCTTCCATTGCCATCACGCAAGTATCAGTCAACAACAGGTGGCAAATTACTAATACAAAAGGATGACAAGACAAATATAAACGTAAACATAATAATAACAACAACAACAATGATGAAAATAATAATTGGAATAAAAATACATTTTAGGTTCAAGGTGAACTTGTTTAGACTGAAAACACATGTAGGCTTACATTTACATTCATGCATTTGGCAGACACTATCCAAAGCGACTTACAGTGCATTTATTACCGTGACAATCCACCCGGAGCAACCTGGAGTTTAGTGCCATGCTCAAGGACACAATGGTGGTGGCTGTGGGGATCGAACCAGCAACCTTCTGATACCAGTTATGTGCTTTAGCCCACTATGCCAAAACACTCCAATACTTGTGAATGCACATGTAAAGTAACCTGCAGAGTTGCGTTCACAATGCATGTTAAGTGCAAACTTCTCCATGGAAATAATACAAACTAAACTTCGAGCACCTCCTGAGATGCCCATTTGCAGTATTCTCATAGACAACACTATTCTTGCAAATAGTTTTCAGGCAAGTGAGAACTTTTTACATGCGTGTTTTCCAGAAACACGCTCCCGCTGCATGCCTCTGAACAAACAAGCGCATCAGACACGTGCATCAACGGCTTTTCTATCAACAAATAGTAGTAGCCCATCCAACTCAAGGTTCAACTTGTTGTGCATTCTGAGATGCTATTCTGCTCACTACAATTGTACAGAGCGGTTATCTGAGTTACCGTAGACTTTGTCAGTTTGAACCAGTCTGGTCATTCTCTGTTGACCTCTCTCATCAACAAGGTGTTTCAATCCGCAGAACTGCCGTTCACTGGATGTTTTTTGTTTCAGGCAACATTCAGAGTAAATTCTAGAGACTGTTGTGTGTGGAAATCCCAGGAGATCAGCAGTTACAGAAATACTCAAACCAGCCCGTCTGGCACCAACAATATTGTCACAGTAGAAATAACTGATATCACATTTTTCCCCATTCTGATGGTTGATGTGAACATTAACTGAACTCCTGACCTGTATCTGCCTGAATTTATGCACTGCACTGCTGCCACACAATTGGCTGATTAGATAATCGGATGAATAAGTAGGTGTACAGATGTTCCTAATAAAGTGGTCAGTAAGTGTGTTGTTTACAGCATTTATTCATCGTTGTTATTGTTAGTAAATAAAAATACAATTGTTCATTATAACTTCATAACTTATGTTAACAAATGGAACTTTATTGTAAAGTGTTACTGACTAATCTTTATCTGAAAGCTTACAACTGTTTTAAAAGTTTGAAGTTTGAATGTTTTACAGACCCAACAGTCTGGTAAATACATGTATTAATATCTGTTAATACATGTTTTCTAAAATATTTATAAAATGTTTCATATAGTCTCAACAATTTTGAAAATATAACTGGAAATTAGTAACTAATAACTTTTCAGGAGAAGCTTTCTATATATTGATCACCAACTACCCGGAAAGAAAAAGACATTTATGTTCTTGTTTAGCTATTTTTCTACAGTTATTCTGATTATGCAGCAATAATCAGGTGACAATGAGAGGAAAAAAACAGCATTCTCAAGTTTGGTGATAACTCAGATGTTTGGGCTGAGCCTGATTTGACATTCCTCTCCACGGCATTCCATTTTCACCACCGAGAGTGGCTGTACGACAAGACGGCCGTATCAGTGGTTCCATCTCTGGATTTGGAGAGGAGTCCTAACCTGTGCACGAAATCTTCGCCTGTGAGGCGAATCGGTATGCTTCAACGGAGCTGTGATAAGAGCAGAAATCTGAGAGTTCAGAGATGAGAGAGGGTGTGTGGAACGACAGGGATTTAAAGCTTATCGGCGCCTCCGGATGATGAAAACGCAAACAGACTCATTAAGTTGGAATGAAATGGCAATGGGCGAGTTCATCCAGACCAGCACTTCTGAGCATGAGTAGGTGATATTAAGCACATATGAACCATGCACTTTTTTATTAGAAGTAATAAGCATATATGATGCTAAAATAAGAATATATGGACCTCTTGGATTATCACAATGCTTTGTCATTTCAAACCTATAATCCTTGATGGATATATGTGCTCTTACGCCAAAGGAAAGCGACAGCCTTCTTGCACTTTTTATTACCCACTGAAAGTTGCAGTCATTGATCTCTTTGATTATACACTGACTGGACAAAAGAAGTCACCAATTGGATTTAAATAAGCAGATCCTTAAGAGCTTATGATTGGATCATTATTGCAGCGATTAATATGTTTCAGCTGGCAACAATTATTTTAACCCTAACTGATACAGTGTGTAGCTTCTCAATTCTTAAACAACCATATCGGAAGACGTATCCCGTGGTTGTGGAAAGATGTTCATCAGGAAGACTAGCAGACTTGAGTGAAATTTAAGATGACATTAATTTGATGAATATAAAACAGAAATGTAATGTCTCTCTTTGGTGTAAGCCCTGTCTGGCGGTCTGAAGTTGTAGTACTCATATCCTGCTGGAGATAGGAGGCAGGGGTGAGGAGCCTACCCCCGTGCAGGACGGGACTCAACTGGTTGTGGTGGGGTGGTGGAGGTTGCACACTGAAATAGATTGTGAGCAGACTTATAAAGGAATGGCTTACATCTGATTGGCTGGGAATTTCCCAGCTAATGGTGCAACGATGGTCTTCCCGCTAGAACTACGCTGCACTTACATTTACTGGATAGTGGTGAACTGTCAGCTTCGTGGAAGGAATGTGGTCGGAAAAAAATCTTGAATGACTGTGATCAGAGATCACTAAAATGCTTGGTGAACCCACATCGAAAAAAATCAACAGTAGAACTCACGGCTATGTTTAATAGTGAAAGTAAGAGCATTTCCACATGCACAATGCGATGAGAACTTACAGGTTGGGACTAAACAGCTGTGTGGCCACTAGAAAGCCACTTGTTAGTGAGGCTAATCGGAAAAAAACAGCTTCAATTTTCTAGGGAGTATAAAGATTGGACTGTAGAGCAATGAAAAAAGGTCATATGTTCTGATGAGTCCAGATTTACCCTATTCCAAAGCGATGTGCGCGTCAGGGCAAAGGAGGAAAGCGCACGAAGCAATGCACCCGTCATGCATAGTGCCCACTGTACAAGCCTCTGGAGGCAGTGTTATGATCTGGGATTGCTTCAATTGGTCAGGTCTAGGCTCAAATTGTGAAAGAGTGGTTCAGGGAGCTTGAGGAATCATTTTCACACATGAATTGGCCTGAACTTTTTCAGTCCTGACCTTAACCCCATTGAAAGTCTTTGGGATATGTTGGAGAAGACTTTATGGAGTGGTTCGACTCTCCTGTCATCAATACAAGATCTTGGCCAAAAATGTATGCAACTCTGTAATAAATGTTGTGAGGTTGCATAAGGTTGGCGAAACAATGCCACAACGAATGTGCACTGTAATCAAAGCTAAAGGCGGTCCAACGAAATATTGGAGAATGCAACTTTTTTGGGGGCCAGGAAGTGTAAAAAAAGAGTGGCCCGATATTCTTTTAAAAGTCACTTCTTTGTGCAACGGAAGAAATGTCACACTAAGGTTTGGAACAATATAAGGATTTTTCACTTTGGGGTGAACTCTCCTTTTGAACGAGGTTGTCACTGCCAAAACTTTGCAATGTGTACGTGGCCTGTGTGATCTGTCTGTGAGAAATGTTGGCAGTGGAGGTTATTTGTGTCTTTTGAGTGACTCAGCTGCCACTGCTCATGTGTTTCAGAAAAGTAGATGTGTGTGTTTGTGTGTCAAAAAAGAGACAGCAAAGCCTGCCTGCTCTGTGTTGAGTTCAACCAGTACAATAAACACCCCCACACACACCAACACACACTCCTGCAGTTGTGTGTTAACTTTCACGGCAGTGTTGAAGCTGTAAACTGTGTTGGCTGCAGGTTGCGCTCTCATTGTCAGTGTGTCAGTGCAGTGAGCCTGATGGCTTCTATTTTTACAGCTTAAAGTGGGTTTATGTAAATATATAATTATACAGGATTATCATGGCAATTGTAATCTTCTGCTGCACTGAAAAAAGAAATTAACAATTCAAAGTGAACGATCTGTTCAGACAGATAAGAATAGAGCTTGAAACAGAGTTTCAAGCATTTGGCGCTAAAAGCAAGCTAAATGTTCTCCCAAACTGATGAGGTTTTTAAGGTTAGAGTTTTAAATCAAAAGCGAACACCCTACACTAAACCTTGAATAGTTTGTAGGATTATAATTTGAATATGAATGCAAGTAGAAATAAAATGGAATGAAATTCAATACAATTCATATAACTGCTTTAAGTGTAGTTTTAATGTCATCATAGGACATATGGGGGTTTTCCAGAAACAGAGGATTTTATCAAAATCAGTTTTCGAAATGCCACCTATAGAAATTTGCATGTAATTTACATACTGGTCACTTTCATCATAAATTCATCACAAAATCATAATAAATTCACATTGTGGAAGAACCCTTCATTTCGCAGAATGTTGTAATTTACCACAAAATCTTCATAATGGAGCATATTCAATGCTAAAACATCAACTGTAAACAATGTGGTGGATATGTTGTGGTGCTGTGTGGTAAAACTAAAATATGTTTGGTTATAAATCAAACATTGCAAAATGAAATGTTATTTATTTATTTTTAACCAGTAATTTCTATTACTATACTTTTACTAGTCTTGTTTTTAGAGAATAATTCTTGATATTTTTCTTCATTTGCAAATAGTTATTTTAATAATCTAAATCTGACTAAATTTTGTGAGATTTATGTTTAAAAGAAGTAAAAAAAAAAAAAATAAAAAAAAAATTAGGTAGAGAAAAAGCATTTCAAGAAAAATTCTTGGAAAAAAAGTTTTATCTAACACGATTTTGCTTCTCAAGTAAAATGTTCTTGTTTTTAGAATGATTACAAGCTAAAATACTGTTTAACATGATGATTTAAAATTGTTTTATCTGTATTTACCCTGATATATTTTGTATTAATTTAGCGTGAGATTTGACAATGCAATTTATTATTACTTTAGACATTTTTAAGACATTTAAGGTCTGATAGAATGTTTAATATATTACAGGAAGTTCCAAAAAATATATACACGCATACAATCCAATTGACACCACACATGTTGGGTTTCCATGTTTTATGGGGACATTCCATAAACATAATTATTTTTATACTGTACAAACTTTATATTCTATCCCCTAAACCTCACAGAAAACTTTCTGCATTTTTACATTTTCAAAAAAAATAATTTAGTATGATTTATAAGCTGTTTTCCTCATGGGGACCAACAAATTGTCCACACAGTGTCAAAAATGTTAGGTTTTACTCTCCTTATGGGGACATTTGATCCCCACAAAGTGATAAATACACGCACACACACAGGCAGCAATAATGTACAGATGTTGCTGTTTTGGAAGGAAATTGGTTCTTTAATTCATCAAAGTGGCATTCAAGTGATCACAATGTATATTCAGGACATTACTGATGTAAAAAAACAGCACAATCACTATTTGAAAAAGTCATTTATGATCAAATCTAGACAGCAGCATCACTCCAGCACCTTATCCTTGAGAAATCATGCTAACTTGTTCATTTGATACTTGAAAATCACTTGCCATTATATCAAACACAGTTGAAAGATATTTGGTTCATTAAATGCAGCTCAACATTGTATTTGTGTTTGTTTGTGAGTTGCCACAGTATGCAATAGACTGGCATGTCTTAAGGTCAATATTATGTCAAAAATGGCAAAAAAAATAAAATAAAAGCTTTCTCTAGAAACACATCAGTCGATCATTGTTTTAAGGAATGAAGGCTATACGGTGCTTGAAATTGCCAAAAAACTGAAGATGTCAAACAAAGGTGTAACTACAGTCTTCAAAGACAAAGGACAACTGACTCTAACAAGAACAGAAAGAGATGTGGAAGACCAGATGTGCAACTAAACAAGAGGAGAAGTACATCAGAGTCTCTAGTTTGAGAAATAGACGCCTCACATGTCCTCCGCTGACAGCTTCATTGAATTCTACCCGCTCAACACCAGTTTCATGTACAACAGTAAAGACAAGACTCAGGAGGCCTTATGGGAAGAATTGCAAAGAAAAAGCCACTTTTGAAACAGAAAAACAAAAATAAAAGGTTCGAGAGGGCAAAGAAACACAGACATTGGACAACAGATAATTGGAAAAGAGTGTTACGGATCTAAACCCCATTGAGCTTTTGTGGGATCAGCTAGACTGTGAGGTGTGTGAGAAGTGGCCGACAATACAATCACATCTATGGCAAGTGCTACAGGAAGTGTGGTGTGGAAGGTCACCTGAGTATCTGGACAAACTGACCGCTAGAATAACAAGGATCTGCAAAGCTGTCATTGCTGCACGTGGTGATGAGAAAAGTTTACAAAGTTCTGAAAAAATTAAATCAAATTGTAATAGTAATTTTTGACATTATTAATGTCCTGAATATACATTGTGAACAGCTGAATGCCACTTTACCAATTTCTTGATTTTCCAAAAGGGAAAAGGCATCAGTTTCATACAAAGACTCGGGATCAGACGTTCTGTGCCAAAATGTATTGACAAATAACCCTCACACATCTCTCTCACAACACAAGATCATACAGTGGAAAGAGAGTTGGTGGGTTTATACATAAGAACATAGAAAAAGAAAGAGAAAGATGGAGTTTTGTTGTAATTTTTGGAGAGTTGGACCAGAACTGTTTGTGTGACCCACAAGGCAACTGCTATTAGGAAGGAGAAGTGACCCGTAACGGTGTCCTGAACACATAGCAATATAGAAGCACTGAGATACAAAGAAAGAGTGTTTGAGATTCTGGGAGAGAGTACGAGAACTAGAAAACCAGTGAAAAGCAGAGATCAGGATTAATGGACTGTTTGGAGAGGTCAAAGATGGCTATGCACCTGGAAACAACAGAGCGAACCGTTCACATGGCAACATGTGCTGACTGATCCAAAATTACATCCCGAACAACAGAACAGCGTTAGCGAACCAGTGCTGGAGAATTGCAGAAACCAATCCGCAACACCTTCATCGATGATCAAATCATGGTTTACTGTTACTAGTAATATTATTTACTTCTGCATAAATACCAGATTCTTAGATTCAGGAGTTCCTGTTGAGTTTACTTAACCATTTAAGCTTCGATGGGCCCGTGAGAAAAAAAATAAACAATTGTCAAAATATAAATAACTACAGTCTTGACCAACACAAAGTAGGTATTGTTTTAAAGCTTAGAAACTCTACATTGCATGCAGAATCAATTATTATGTTTTATTTGTTTGGAGAGACTATGGACACTATCAGGGCTGGACAGGGAAGAGAGATCGGCCCGGGATTTTACATAGCAACTGGCTCAAAAATTGTTGAGGGGGGTGGTTGTAGGGGGTTGAGCCAAGAGTTTTTGAGGGGTGGGGTTAGGGTATATCTTGGCCCATTTTGCAGTCGACCCACCGGACCACACGGTTCTCACGATGGCCAGTCCGCCCATGATCGGCCCCAAAGTGCGTCGACCCAACGGGAAAATGCCCGGTATGCCAGATTACCAGTCCAGCCCTGGACACTGTGATAAATAACATTTGTAATACTATAACTTTTGATTGCTTTGTCGTATCAACACAAATTTCTTCTCAGTTACAGTTGATATGATAGGGAACAAAACAAAATCAGTTCTTCAGAGCCACCTTATTTCAACCAGAGGTATATAATGTCAAATCAGAAAAATAAGAAAAAAAAAACCGTACATTTTTAGCTAAGATCTTTGTGATTTTTCAGCAGTTGCTTAGGCATAATCTATAACATATGCCATGTGATAGCAGGATGTCCACCCTCTCTTTCTATACAATCCCATACAGAAATCTTATATTTGGCCATATATGAGCATATACATATACAATTATAGTTTATAGTTTTAGCATATATGTACATATTCAAATTTCAATATATGCTAATAATGAAAACCATTTTTTTTGTATTTGATGTTTTTTATATCAGTGAAACCCAAATATGAACAAATGTTTCATATATGTGTGTTTACCATATATCAAATTCCTGTTTAAGTGAATGGTGACTGCTGTCAAACAAGATTTTGGAAAAAAAAAAAGAAGAAAAGCTATTTGCACTACAGTGGCTGTGTAATATGTAATTTTATGAATAATATAATTTTATGATGGTTTATTTTTCATTTTTCAACAGAGCTCCGGTCCCCATCCACTAGCATTGCATGGAAGAGAACAGCTTGAACATATTGTTCAACATTTACCTCTGTGTTCCACAAAAGAAAAAGAGTCATTTGGGTTTGAAAGGACGTGAGGGTGAGTAAATGATGACAGGATTAGCAGAGTTCTCTCTCTCTCATGAAGAGATAATAAAGTTACATTTTGATATGACACCAGTGGGAGAACATCGGCATAATATAACAGACTGATGACGCGGTTTGTCTTTGTTTGTGAAACATCACCTCTCTGTTTGATTGCTGAGAAATAATCAAAGGTAATTATGGTGTATGGATAATGACACTGAGAGGATGCATTAATGATGTTAATTATCAGGCACTCTTTGTGCTAACATATTCCATTTAGATGACATTTCATGGAAGCAAAACCTGATACAAATGGTGACGTGGACAAAAAATGGTTTGAGTTTGTGTGAAATATTAAAGAGCATGTACCTCACTTTCTCTAAAAAGTAATAGTCAATTTTTGGACTTGAAATGGTTGGAAAACCAGTTTCGTGTGATCTTCCTTTACGGTATATACATATAACAGGTCTGACCGCTAATCGAGTGAATTCAGTTGTGAACTCGGTTATGATATTCCTGACATCATCACTCAGAGTATAGCAATGACCTTATATATTGAACCTGACGGCATCTGGTAAACCTCACCTGTCGCCTGCAGCAATTATCTCTGAGTTCATTTCATATTCTATTGATGTGAAACTACACGCTCAGTATTTATCACTCTGCATAATACTAGCCACAGGTTTCATGAATGTCAATGATGTGCTGTTAAAGTAATTAACTTGAGTCTTGCAGGTGTTGTAAACACAGGTATGAGTAATTCAGTATAGTGCTACAGATCTTAATATGATTGGTGAAAAAATATACAGATGAAAGATGTGGCACTACTGATGCTGAAAGAAAAACAGCGCGATGTGGTGCAACGGACAAAGACGTAAATATCTGAAAAATGGTGCAGATGGACGCAAATACGTGTTCGATGCGAATAGCCCCTGAGACAAGTTTTATAACTATGCACATAAAATAATCCCCAATGCATGAATGTTTAAAAATGACTGATGACCAGAGGTGGGTAGAGTAGCCAACAACATTACTTGAGTAATTAAAAAAAAAGTAATTGTACTTATACTTAAGTAAATACTCATGTTAATAATTACTTGAGTAAGAGTAAGAAAGAGTACTTAGTAGGTCCTCGTGGTGGTGCGGTTACTCACCTCAATCCGGGTGGCGTAGCACAAGTTTCAGTTGCCTCCACTTCTGAGAGCGTCAATCCGCGCATCTTATCACGTGACTCGTTGTGCATGACACCGCGGAGACTCGCAGCATGTAGAGGCTCATGCTACTCTCTGCTATCCACGCACAACTCACCACATGCCCCACTGAGAGTGAGAACCACTAATCATGACCACGAGGAGGTTACCCCATGTGACTCTACCCTCCCTAGCAACCGGGCCAATTTGGTTGCTTAAGAGACCTGGTTGGAGTCACTCAGCATGCCCTGGATTCAAACTTGTGACTCCAGGGATGGTAGTCAGCGTCAATACTCGCTGAGATACCCAGACTCCCTTCCCCCCTTTTCTTAAAAAAAATGTAATAAAAAAATAAGAGAGACTAGGGGTAGGCAATATACCGGTAGTAGACATTTTAACCCCGTGAGTCCCACTGTTGTAATATTACAACATAAATTTTAGCTTTACTAAATTAAACCTGCACATTTTTTTGCTCTCCAAGACCACATTTACACAATTAATAGGTCCTATTGTTCAGCCTTGCAATGCTATTGGATGGTAGACTTTGTAAATAGGCCTGTTCACCTGGCCATGAACTCACACCACCTGCAAACTTGCCTTGAAGCACATCATCTTATTTTACTGGACTGGATAAATCAACATTCAATTAAAATGCCTAAAATGTTTTTTTCTGTAATAAGTAATATGTCTAGATCATGCAGAAAACTGGTCCTGTTTTCTTTTCTGGGCTTTGCTTGTTTGCCCAAATATCTGCTTGCTTCATGAGGGACAGGTGATAATGTTCTGGAATGTGGGGGGTATAAGTGCTATTAACAATAAGCTAGCCAGACAGTATTGTGTGTATTCTGTGGAATGGGTCAATTTTTGAAAACGTGAGTATGACTGGGATTGATTTGCATCGAGATTATTTAGCCTGGAAAATAATCAGTGATTTTATTTTTCCATTTCAGAATGCCACCAGCCAGGAAAGACCGTCTTATCTACAATGTGTATGATGTCATTGATGCAGTCTAAAATGGGAACAGTGATTTTGTGATGTGCAATGTCCGCCTCTCTTGGAGGACAAGAAATGCCTTTGGGACTATCATAACTGAACATGGCTATGAACAGAGCTAAACATAGTAAATGCCAAAGATTTCATTCAGTTCATCAGGTTTTGTAAATACAATCTGAACATATTTTTATAATAAACAATTTTTTCATAAAAATAGGACTTGTCTGATTATCATTATTGTGTAATTATTAGCGTATATATATTTAGGCTACAGTTATGGGGCTACATATGCAGTTCAGCCTGCAAATGAACCACCAGTCAACGTTGTAATATTACCCTAAACATTTACTAAAACGTCAAAAAAAAAAATTATATTTATATATTTATGCATTAGAGACCTCCTACAACAACATATAAAAGGTGCATTTTTTAAAAAAAAATTTTACCATTTTTCTATATTTGGGTCTCTGAGGGATAAACCGGTCGAAATTTGCCAACCAGTATACATTTTGCATTATTGTCTCTATAGCGGTAATGCAAAATTGCCACACCAGAAATGTGTACAGCAAATAACACGTAGCCATAACACTATGTCGGATAAATGAGTGAGGTGGTGTGACTGCTCGTTCCTCAAATTAATTTGAATGAGAACATGAGAGGAGATTATGAAGGAAAAAGTGTGTCCTCCGTGGTGTGGAATTGGTTTGGCTTTAGAAAACATGATACCGAGCAGAAAACAGCGATTTGCAAGGTTTGTACATTGTGTATGTCGATGTATCAGTGGTCAGGGCTTCACGTGAGACTGAGAAACAATGAAACGCAGTTTTTCACAGACAGCTGCATGTGCTATTAAATGAAAAGCTTGTCTAGAACGTGAGAAAAAAATGACACTGAATCCACTTCTGTGGCATGAAATTTCACTTGAGCCACCGTCAAAGCAAATTCAATGACATTCATCCCACGCTCCAAACATGCCTCCCATCCAAACACGTGCAGCTGTGTTTGTGTGAATGTTGTGCATGCAGTCTGAAACACACAAGTGTGCACGTGTATTGAAGTCATCCCAGTCCCTTCATTTGTGCTCCTGTGACAGAAAAAGCGCAGATCACACCCGCTACTCATTCTGGTTTCTCTCGATGTTTCATGTGGGTTTTTAAAATACACCTTTCTAAAATACTGTTCGAATGATGTTTGAATCAGAACTCAAACCAGCCATGTTCCTTCAGATATTTTATATTTTCTTTATAGAGATTAGAGAAATTAAGTGTTTTATTTATGGATTTTTATTTGATTTTATTAATATGTTATTTTACTTTTTGCATTGCTTTGAGAAGATGTTCAGTTTGAGGAAAGTTATAACAATAATCATATTAACAATAATAATAACAACAACAACAACTATAATAATAAGAAAAAGAAAAAGAAGAAAATTGGTGTGCATCATCAGACCAAAGTGTGGCTTTTTTATTTTTTTACTTTATGTTTGTAAGTTCAAAATAAAGAGAAAATGATAAGACAATTCATTTATAAAGTATTTAATTCACTGACTGGATTACTCCAAATTACGCATAGCATCACAGCTAATATATATATAAATAATCAATTTTATTGATTTTTTGTAAAAAAATTTAACTATATCGTGATAAACGTCCCTTTTTCAGAACACTGTATTTAAAAAGAAAAATGTGAAAGTGGACATTTAATGTAAAAATGAATTACATTTTGACCTCTTTCTCACCCACACTTATCATATCTCTTCTGAAGACATGGATTAAACCACTGGAGTCGTATGGATTACTTTTATGATGCCTGTGATGACCCACGAGGCAGCCACACACCAATGACGGGTAATGTTACACACGCGCACATACATACCACACACGCGCACATATACACGTACATGCATATGCTTTCTTTAATTTATCCGGTACATTGTTTGAGCTTCATATTTTTGTTCTTTTTATGGTCTCTGTATTCATATCGTAGGTATATGGTAATAATATTTAGGTATTTAAGTTCTGGTGCATCATTGACTAGTTTGAGTGCACACATTCTAGTTTATGGTGTGCGGCATATACTTTTATTAATATTGCATTTTCTGAGTTTAAGTTACCGCTGTGGTGCTGAGGAGTGGATGGCTGGAGCTGTTGGCTGTGAATAGTGGTCGGCGAGTTTCCGGATTCGTGGTCCGAGTGTTTTAAGGACTGGCAAGGCGCTTCGACCGCTGGTTTAGTTCTGCTTGCCGCTACCAACCAGCAGATTGACTGTGGGGAAATGGGGTGGTTGTGTTTTGGATTTTCTTTTCTAATTTGTTGGTTTTCTTTGTTGGTATTTGTTTATTTCTTCAAGATATGCACCTAATTTTAATGTAATTCTTTAACTGGCCTTTTTATGAATTTTGTAATTGTATTTGAAGTTTGTGTTTTCTGTTTTCCCCTTGTGTGTTAATGTGAACTAGTCCGTTCATATAAATGTGTCCCAGTTGTTTCATTTGGAGGGTCAGTTCAGTTCTCTCATATTCCGTTATTGGAGTTTAGTTTTGTTCTGTTGACCTCTTTTATTGGCCTGAACATGGATTTGAGTTATTTGGGCTTTATTTTTGTTTCTATTTGAACTATTTTGGTCTGATTAATTAAAAGACTATTTTGGGAAACTGTTTTTGTCACGGTCCTCATTCCTTGACTGCTCGGTCCCTCACAATGCCTATATGTACTTTTTGGACCTTCAAGTTCTGGTCACCATTCACTTGCATTGTATGGACCTACAGAGCAGAAATATTCTCCTAAAAATCTTTGTTTGTGTTCCGCAGAATAAAGAAAGTCATACACATCTGGGTTGTCATGAGGGTGAGTAAATGATGAGAGAATTTTCATTTTTGGGTGAACTGTTCCTTTAAAATGCTTAAAAAAATATTTCTCGTGCCTATTCATAGATTTGATGCAAATTGTAATAAGATTATAAGACTTGATTTGATAATATGTTTTGAACTAATCTGCTAAATGACACAATGGCATTTATTTTCCTCAAAATAAATACATAAACTAAATAATATAAATAATATGCGCCAATAAAGAGTCTAGAAAATTTTACTGGTCATTTATCTGTAAAATACAGTGAAAAAGGCCTTTCTAGGTGAGTTTTTTTATCAGCAACAACAGGCAACTCCATTCAATCATTTCAAGTGCACACTGCTTTCTGATTTACAGATTCAAACTCTAATTATGAATAACATGACAAACTGTACAAGATTACATGGTAAATGGTCTGCACTTATATAGCACCTTTTTTAACCTTAGAGGTTACCAAAGCGCTTTACACTGTGTCCCAATCACCCATTCACACTCACACACCAATGTCCGCAGAGCTGCCATGCAAGGCGCTAGCCTGACATCGGGAGCAACTTGGGGTTCAGTGTCTTGCACAAGGACACTTCGGCATGTGGGGTCGTGTGAGTTGGGAATCGAACCGCCAACCCTGCAATTAGCAGCCGACCCGCTCTACCACCTGAGCCACATCCGCCGAACTTAATGCTTTACCATTACCCCACGTTGTGTGAATATGCACGCTGTTTGAGATACAAGTGTTGAACTGAGGTTAGCTAACACGCTAAAGCTAGCGCCAACACATTGCATGCATTTGAAACAGGGACTAAAACGGGCCAAGGAATGAAAACCAAAACCAAAAATGAAAACAGGAACAAAATGATTTTCAGTTGTTTTGGAGTGAAAACTTTATTTGTAAATGCTGTTAACCGTTATAACCAGTTCATTTTGATCCAGTCATGTTTTAATGAAACTAAAGGCCAAAGGGTTTATCACAGTCAGTTTTTGGAACTACAACAGCTGCTGCATCACACATCTCTTTGTCTAATTGTCTGTTGTGGATGTCGCATTGTGTGGATGAAGACCTTTTTAACAGCATGTATAATTACTACATACTGTATACATGCATTATTAATCCAGATCCAAAGAAAAATATTGAGTACATTACATACAGAAAAGTACATTTCTCAGTTGTTTCCAAGTCTTCGCTGAATAATTGATAGATATGATGTATTAATACAGATTTTATGTTGCCAAGTTTTGACTGAGAAGCAGTTCTGTGAATAAAATTATACTAATTAACTGTTAATTAACTGCTTGTTATGATTTCTGTGCTAATAAATCCACCACGCCGGAAAAAATGTAATTGCTTATTTTCCCTTATTTTGCCGAGGCAAGTGGCTTATTCTGGGCTTGTTTTTCAGCACTATGTTACTTGTTCCTCTTGCGAGATCTGGCAACCCTGCAATTGGTATTTCACCCACCCCTTAGCACAGAATACTGCAATTTTAAAAAGAACACCATTAGTCGTTCTTTTATTTTGTTCTAACCTTTTGCTGAGAAAGAACTGAAATGGAAAAATATTTCGTTTTAGTCCCTGATTTGAATAGTAAATAAACGGCAAATGAATACTTTTGTTCCCTTTCATTTGCCTTACCAATCTGAAGGAATCTAATTATAGTAACTTTATAATGCATAACACCCAGCCCAGCACTACTCCCACATATCTTCTTGAAGAGGGAACAGAAGCTCTAATCAAACCATGAACAGGACACTCAGGAACCGAGACCTGAAACGTAACAAATAAAATGCCCACTCTTCTCTTGGCTGGCGAGCCCAATGGCAAGCCGCTGTTAAATCCCAATCCCCCCAGAATACACTCCATTACAATGCTAGCATCTGATGGAGCAGATGAACTAATTAAATGCTGTAAAAAATAATTAGGAGACATCCATAATTCATCCATGGAAATGTAAACTTGTGAATTTTTCATGAATACACTTTAAGATACGACTGAAAATCAGATTTGTGTGGGGAAAAAAATTAAAAGAGAAAGCACGGGTTATCTCTAAATGGTTTAGTGCCATGTCTTGGAGACTCAAATTCTCCAGTGATTTTGCCAGTAAGCGAAGATGTTATTTTAGGCAGAAATGGAGAAGACGGCTTTCTGAAAGTGCAGATGGAAAAAGCAGCAGACACAAGAGGTCTTTTTCAATGGATCTCTTATTTAATCCACATTCAGTATCAGATATCTGCAGCAGTGCAGCTGTTAAAAGAGGCAGAGTAGATTTGTGTGTGCCGTGTCAAAAAAATGCCTTTATAAAGAGAGGTTTGTATGTCATTTGTGAATAATGTAGCGTTTCTAAATCCCCTCCCAAAAAATATTAAATAGGTCATATTCTACACTTTTGTAGCATTTCATTTTTGCTGTGTAGTACATGTATTATGTTAGACAAGGTTGTAATTTGGTTTTTCATCACCATTTTACACCCTATCTCTGACCCTTAAGGCCCAAAAAAACGCAAGTATGTGAAATTAGACACTTAGAGCAAGCTCACTTGAGTTGCAAAATGTCTCAGACCGCAATTCATAACACAATGCAAGTAAATGTTGCATTCTCAACGTTGCCACAAGGGGCTTTATCAATTTAGTACATGCAATGTCTATGCAATGCATAGGGCGCCATGCAAAAGGGGAAGGCGAAAACGTTCAGGGCCAAACTTTTATGCATGGCATCGTTTTATAATTGGTTCGTCGAGGAAAATAACATCACAACTACATCTAGGGTGTAATTCATAAAAAGTTGCGCCAGTTTTGTGTGAAGTATTTCAGTGCAAAAACCTGCATATTATTTACTAACCAGCCACAATCTAGTTTAACCAACGCAATCAGCTCTAAAATCATGATGTGTCTTATGTATTTAAATGAAGTCATTGTCATTCCTTTCTGCGCAAGCACGCCTCCTTTCTATATAAATTAGGATTATTATAGATTGCGCTTCATTCACGAATTTAGATTGCGCTATTACCGCTAGATGAAAGCAGGCGGTAAATGTATTTTTATTTAACCCTTCCTTGGCCTTGCGGAACTTTCAGACCCATTTAGAACCATTTTAAAAACGTGTCAAATTTAGAGGTCGACAGATTGTGGATTTTGCCGATACGATAACTAAGGTGGTTGAATAGGCCGATAATCGACTAATCAGTCAATAGTTTTTTTCAAATCGATTTATAGAATATTAAAAAAAAATGTCTTAGTCTTTCCATACTACGACAAGCAAAGACAGAGGCTACATGAACAATGAGTCCATAATGAACAAAATTGTAGATTCAGTCTATTGTGCAGCCAATTCCCAATAACAGCTAGAAAAAAACTTTTAACTATAAACAAGCATGAAACACACATACTTATTTCGGGACTCTTATTTTGAAATTATGGAGCACTGGCTTAGTTAGAATGCTCTATATTTAAATATTTACCAATTAATCTTTTACAGCCTATTTTCACCAGATTGAGGATTTTATATATCGCCAGGTGAGTTTTTTTTATTATTATTCACAAGAAAGTTTCTATTTAGTCATATTTTCCTTTGCATGCTCTCTCTTCAATATAGAACACTTGTTTATTTATATAATAAAAATATCAAAATATGCATTGAAGTGAGGATACAAATATGGATGAATATTATTAATGATGAAAGATTTAGATATAACAAATCCTCACAAGGTGTCAGCGCTTTATTTATTTATTTTGCATCTAGAGGCTGCTGTTAGACTGTAGGAATAATAATAAAAAATGTAATCTATCTGCAACTATCAGCATAGATTTTTGTAGATAACCGAAAGTCCCAAAAAGCAACTATCGGCACCAATTAATCGGTAAAACCGATATATCGGTCGATCTCTAGTCAAAATGACACGCAAGACCAAGAAATGTTTCAAAGAGAATTTAGAGTGCATTTTCTACCAATCGCATCAGCAGAAATCCATCAAATAATGGAAAAGAGCATTATCCAGAATTATCCATATATCCAGAAACTCCAGATGAATCCTCTGCTATATAATGCTCAGAATCAAGTTCAGCAGCAATTCTGTTGGTGTGTTTGTGCCGTTGCAAGATCTGCATAATTTCTTTAGTGAATCAGGGCTCTAAACTAGCAAAGAAAGTGCGTGCAAATAATCAGTGCCTTTACCGGGCACAATTATTTCGTAGTTTTTACGAGTTCTTCTAGGTAAAGAATTTCAGCGATGTGCGTGAAGAGGAGAAACATCAACATCAACACAAACACCTTAGCCAACAAAACGGAAGTGCATTTCATCTTAATGAATTATAAGTAGCCTGTTCGGTCAGTAAGTAGAAATTAGCTTTTAGAAAACATCACTATTTTTACATATTCATTTGGTTAGGCTTGTGCCGCATATATTACAAACTTCACCTTTAAGACTATAAATGACCTCTGTTATGATCAGACTCAGTGTATACTTTTATCTAGAAAAATATATTTTTGAATGTGCTTTTGAAGCTGTTGTTTGAATGAAATTGTACATTTTATTTATAATCGTAATGTTGGAATTGGAAAGTAGAAGACACGTTTTTTTTTTTTCCAGATCAATACATCATACTGTATATAATATTTATCAACACAGTAATCATGCTAACATCTTTCATCAAATGTCAAACTGCTTTGATATGCGTCATACAGTATTCTCCTTTTGCAGGAGTCCATGTGTAATCACACCACAGATGCCATGGACCAGGAGAGATGCTGAAAGAAAGTTTATATAATTTGGCTCCTCTTTACTTCATCATTTCCTGTCCTGATTCATTGTGCAACCCACATTGGTCTGCACTTAACCTTAGAGGTTACCAAAGTGCTTTACACAGTGTCCCATTCACCCACACACTCATACACCAATGGCGGCAGAGCTGCCATGCAAGGCACTAACCTACCACTGGGAGCAACTTGGGGTTCAGTGTCTTGCCCAAGGACATTTCGGCATGTAGAGTCATGTGGGCCGGGAATAAAACCGCCAACCCTGCGATTAGCGGCCGAACCGCTCTACCACCTGAGCCACAGCTGCCCCGTGGGCACATTAACACATGGGCTTATACGGCCTGAAGAACAGGGGCATACAATTCCCATGAGGCCCAGCTCACAGCCATGGGCACCGTATTCCAATATCCATGTTTGCAGGAGGAGCATGTTTAAATACTATCAGTGGGAAACACGGCTGTTGACATGGAGACAGTGCGCAACCATTAAAGGCATCTGTGCAGTGCTTGTTCAATGCACGGCAGTTTCACACAAAACCAACCACCAAATTGCAGCATAATTCAAACTACACTCAAATTACTTTTATGTTTGTATATTCGGTGATAAAATTAAAGTACATTGCTTTTATCGGCTACTTATAATCAATGAGTCTGCTTACATGCACACTAATATGCTGATGTAAAATCGTTGATTTGTTCTCTGCTTTTAACGTCAAAAGATAAACAGACGTGCAGACAGAGTTGCACACATTAGATAAACCAGTAAGTATGCCAGTAAAGGTATTTACATGCAATGCGAAATTGGGGTAATGTGAAAAAAATCAACATGTTCAGATCAGTTTTTTATTAAACCGTTGAGGACAAAACTTTTAAGGTGTTTACATGTTACGTTGTCGGCGTATTTTAAGCTCAATCGGTGTAAGCACACTCATTGACTACAGTAAACACCTTGCATTTTAAATAAAAATCTGTATATTGTACCGTTGTTTCTGATTCAGTTTCATAATACACAACACTTTGATTCATTTCAGAGCTTGTTGATTTAATTCATGGCTTAGAAAATCACTATGAAGAAAAAGTGTAAACTTCCAGAAGCAAGGCTGTTAAAAAAAGTGTTTAGTCACTGTTACGCTTTATTCCATCTTAAACTAAAAAAATAAATAAATGTAATGGATGGTGGCAAATGTTGGCGGTCCTTTGTATAGTTTAGTCTGCAGGAGAGCTATTCATTGTGCACTTAACAGGCACTACAATTTATTTATTGAAGTATGTCTTTATTTAGCCAAAGCTCTATAGTGAGTTGTAATTAAATTGAGTCAGCTCACCTCGAACAACAACTATTTGTTTGTGCCATTCAGTTGGCCAAGAACCGCAGAACACAAAGTGAAGCAGGAAAGTTTTATTGAACACTGATTGGCTGGATTGCCGACTATTGTGTGAGCAGCAGCAGAGCTGTCGGATGAAGACAGTGGAATAATGGCGGACATTGTAAAGGAAGAGACTGAGGTTTAATCAGGGGTTCACTTGGTGACACACATCAACATGGGAATTCATCTGCACATCTCACAGAAGTCCCTGATTTCCACGACTTTTAGAAGCGAATGTTTAAAACTCTCAGCAATATTTTATCCTGCAATGGTTAATCTGTAGAGTTTCTTGCTATTTTTCTCCACATACAGTACGAGGCATGTATCTGTATATTGACCAGTCGTATTAGACACAATAAAAATTAAACAATTATATTTCACTATTTTCAACCTTTTGATCATATTAAATATGATGTTCTCAATATTCATGTATTTGCTCTGAAATGGCTTAAAAAGGGTCATTTATTCAGTGATGGAGGAACCATCATTTCAACCAAATTGGTGCAAAGCACACTTTAGAGAATTGCAATTTTATTTTAAGTTCTATTCTATCTGATACCATGTGCCAATATCAATAGAGATTTCTCTATTAGATGGATAGCAATTCGCCAATCCCTAGTAGATTCAAATGTTTAATGCAGGAGGTCAAGATCTAAAAAAAAAAAAAAAAAAAAAAAAGTTAGAATTTGTTTTTAAGCAACAGCTATTATAACGTCTCGGTTACTGACGTAACCTCCGTTCCCTGATGGAGGGATCGAGACGCTGTGTCGATGAGTTGACACTAGGGGTCGCTCCTGCGGAGCCCAGACATCTCTGATCTTGAGAAAAGGCCAATGAGAATTAGCGTGTGGAGTTTGCATGCCATTCCCCCGGACAAACGGGTATAAAAGGAGTGACGCTGCAAATACACATCAGGTATCGCACTGAGGAGCTGAGCCAAAGACCCGGCGCTTTCAGCGGTTGGTTCAGTGTTGTGGCCGGAGGGACACAACGTCTCGTTCCCTCCATCAGGGAATAGAGGTTACATCAGTAACCGAGACTTTCCCCCATCTGTCTCTCACTCAACGTTGTGTCGATGTGTTGACACTCATGAGTTGAGGCCTCCCCTCGACTCTCCCCCAGATTTGCAGGAGGTGGGGTGGACCACTGACTGACAGAACGGGGGTAGCGCCCAGGTCTGAATCGGGCGGGGGAGGAGTGTGACGAGGAGGAGGGTGTGGCTGGGCCGTGGTGGAGCACAGACGGCGCTGAATATGCTGATCAGTGGTAACGGTTACAAATCGCCAGAAAAATCATTGTTAATCATAAAAATTCAATGTATCACCCAGCCCTACTATGGAAATAAAATGATACCTCATATAATAATAGTTTATTGAGGAGAGGTATAATGTTATTTTTCAAAGCGATCCAAATTGGTTTAAATGAAAATGGAAAAATTTCAGACCTAGCAGGGCAGATGCTATGGTGCGTTCACGTACAACGCAAAGAACATTTTTGCTTTGTATTGCTCGCACGAGTTTGAGTGCTGGATTATACATTTGTGTTTAAACTCACGTTCGTGCGAGTAACACGAACCCACGAGTATTCCCTCTTCTCTTCCGGATAAGGACAGGAGGAGGGGCTTCTACGACTTGGTTCATAGTAAAGTACAACTAATAGCTGGAATCAAGTAGATTTTCAGAACATACCAGGAAGTCCAACTTCCTCGCTCACTTTCCTCCAAGCGATGTCTTGATACATGTATGACGTTGTGTCATACAATTTCGGGTGCCAATTCTGGATAATCTCAACGCTGATAGGCTTTCGCGACAACACGCCATCGAATTTCTCGCTCGAGTTGAAAAATTAAGCGATTTTGCATGTTCGAGTCGTGTCTATTCGCATCTTTCAATCGACTGTGTAATCGCACCGTGCGAAACGCTCGCTTTGCGTTGTATGTGAACGCACCATTAGTGTATAGTTTTAAGAACCTTTTGGCCACATTTTTTGATAGAGATAGAAAAACAGGACAGGAAATTGTAGAGTAAAGAGGAGGAAAAACAACTGGGAAATGTGCTAACCACCTGGCCGTGACATTACTTTAACTTGAATTTTGCAATCAATTCCCAGTTCAAAATCCAGAATTAACCTGGTTTTGTGGGTGATAGCTGCTTGAACATTTTCAATCATTCCTTCCTCTAACAGTATGATTAGCATTTAAAGGATCATGAATAGACATGTCACTCAAAACCATTGACAGAACATTCACCGGCATTGTACATTTTATGACATTTCCGGTCAATTAAAAATGTTTCTGCTGAATTACAGAAGAGGACCTCTATTTCAGTGATTAACCAGATTCACAATTCACCAGCAAATGAGCTGGTCTCATTAAAACTTGAAAGAGAAATCTACAACAATTTCAATTTAACTATTTCAATTTTATAAATACATTTAAAGGAAAATGTATATGTATGCATTGTATGCATTGATTGCATAATTCCAAAGCATCCCTCCAAGTGTGTATAATGGATACCCAACAGGATTTCAATTCTAAAGAAGGACAACAAAAAAAGCAACATTTGTTAAAATGACTCATCTGCAATATTCCAATCCTTCTGAAAACGTACAATAACTTTGCATGAGGAACAGACCAAAATGTAAGTTGGTTTTACTATACCAATATTAGGCTGTACTAGGTTATACTAGGTCACCTTGAATCAATAATAATCAGCAAAAGAGCTAATCATCAAAGCAGCATTATGGATTAACTATGTGTGGGGTTTTTTTTCTAAACATTCTCACCCATACTTTATGAGATAGCAAATCTGTTAGCCCATCTCTGATTTGAGACTTTTACCTTATGACTGCTAATCCATTTCTATAAAAACAAACTCCCCTCTCGCAGGGAAGCAGTGGATGAATCTAAAGTTCAGCCATACCTTCATTTAATACGGCATCGATCTGTTGACTCAATACAAAGTCATGAGATGAATTGTATGAGATTTAAAAGGAACCTCAGAAAAGGAATAGAAAATTGACCGGGTCTCATTGCGGACATGCACCACAGCCATCAGGAGTCCAGAGGTTATGGAGACAATAAGACAAAATTGAACAGAACATTGCAACATTGCAATTGTTTTTTTTTTTTTTGGACTTCGATGTTTATACAATATAGAAGGGGATTAGTGAGGGGGGACTAGTGGGGCTCCAGACCTCACCATTTAAAAAAAAATGAGAACTCACAATTAAAGTGGAGGACTTCGGCCAGCTGGGAGGACTCTACGGGGTGACATTTCTCCATGTTTTGGACGTACAGGATCCAACTTTCTTTCCCGGGTTTCGGCACCAGTGTAACACGGGGTCAGGACGGGCAAGGAGGAGGCGAGAACCGGCTTGTCAATATAAATAATATTTGAATGAGAACTTAAACAAAAGCACAAAAACACACATGTCCGAGATTGAGCGCTCTCTTCTTAAAACTAACAGACTTCACTTTTTTCCTTTTAATATGTTGCGGTCATATTAAAACTATTTTAGAAACTTTTTAACAGGCATTTAAAATGTCATTCTGAAAATAAAAATGAAAATTCATCATTAAAATATGACATTTTTAAAACTATGACCATTAACACAAAGAGTGAAATAATCATGGATGATTTCCATATTTATTACATGAAAATTTCAACCTGGTCTTGTAGAATCACGTTACTATACTCTAATTTTTGCAACGTTTTTTTTTTTTTTAACGTGGCTTGTCGTGCGTTTCGCCGCAGTTTCTAGCAATGAACACTAGACAACAACAACTCTTATTCACTTTTACACAAATAATGTGTAAAACTGTAGATTATTAGTTCATAAACACTTTCTTTTCACCTTGTTCCTCACACAATGCATTACAGATATTTAATGCATATTTGTATTACAGATTTAACTACATTTACAAGCTTGTTCATATGCGATTACATTGCGCGGTTACTCAACCGACAGAGCATTGCACTTGCGATGTAAAGGACCAGGGTACGAGTCCCGAAGAGCACGTGAGTCGACAGTGTCACAGAAACACCGCAAAATGATGTGGTTGTGTTTTTCATCTCACATTTGCTTTTTATAGCACTATTGGTTTGGTTTAGGTGTAAGGTTTAGGGTAGGGAGTTTGGTTTTGTTTATATAAAACTCGAAAGAGCATTAACCTTAAAAATATTTTAGGGAGAACATTTAACTCACTTTTAGCGCCACACAGTGGACATTCCACATCGGAACTGCAGTTATACATATAATGAACCACATCATTTATTGAATGAAATTTTAAAGAAGTGTAACTTTCAGATGCACTATTCTTCCTCTACTATATTATTGCGTTGAATTTCAGGGAATTCATAAAATAGGATAACGTAAATGCTCAGGCGTTACAAACAGCGTCCCCTAGCGGTCCAAATGGAGTTGCCATTTCCTGCTGATCACTGATGTGTCCCTGTCCACCTGTCCTCACTTTTGCACCATGATCAAACAATCTCTTCAATCACGCCATCGGCTCATCAAGGTCTATTACTATCATGCAGAGCATTTCTTGTGACAGAAATCAGCTCACACTGATAATCAAAGAAGAAGAAGTCTCACATGTCAGACATGTCAGGGGTCATGAACAGAGGAGAAATCAGTGCTGCCCACCTGATGAGTTTTTCTAAATGAGGAAATATAGGCCTCAAATGTAATTTTATTCATTTAGACTGCCAGTCACTCGATTTCCCAAAGCATTCTGCATGTAACAAGGCTGAACATATGTGAATTGTATGTTATGACGCATCGTGGCTGAGTGTGTATGGGGTGATTCAATAATGAAAGCAATACTGTGATATATACTACAAGTGTATAACAACAAGTGCATTCAGGAATTTTCCATTCGTATTTGTAGGTACATTTTTGTACATTTGGATACACAACATCAAGCGTGCCACATTTTTAGATGTCATTGTAAGAGATATTGGGTTATCTTGTTGATTTTACACAACATGTCTCCCTTTTTATTTGGTTGTAAAATTGGACCTGGCTGATCACATTCGGACAGCTATGACACACTGCACTTTTTCATGATACAAGCGTTTTATTGTTATACGTGTAATTCTGCTTTAATTTTGTTAACAATTTGTGTTAAAATATGTATCTTGAAATTTCAAACAGTGACAGCTCGTATTACAACTGTATTTAATTAATGTGCCTTTTTAAAATTAAAGGCTCGAATGTGATTAAAATAGTTGTAAAAACAATATAAAATAAAACATACACATTCACATGTATATGTGTGTATGTATAAATATAGTAGCACCCCTCCCCCTGTCCTGGTTTAACTCTCAAAATATCAGCTCACCTTAAATATAATGTGATGGGTGAATGACACAAAGGTGTCATCCATAGATATTTTTATTGAGTTTGTGTCTTGTGTTGTCTCTTGGAGTTTCATGAGAACAGAGGCACATCAGAACATCCACAGCATGAAGGTAGGATCTTGTGTATTTATGAATAAAGTACTCATGTTTTAAAATCTTACCGCTCTGTTTCTAGTTGTTATGACATCCCTTGAACAGTCTAAAATATTCATGATAGCTTTTGACAACTCTGTAACCTGTATGTCCTCTTCACTAGCTAATTACACTTTGACATCAACTCCTTGGATATCAATATAGCAACCGCATGATCGGTCCTGCGCGACCCGTTCTGAGTGGGATTCGAACCGGTGTCTTCCATGCAGAAGGCAGGTGCACTACGAGGATGATAAAGACTACAGCCCTCTGGCTCCTCGTTAGCATGCCCTCCCCCCATGCCGAAGTGGATTTACAGGTTATAGAGTTGTCAAAAGCCATCATGAGTATTTTAAAGTGTTCAATGGAAGATTTTAAAACATGAGTACTTCATTCATAAATACACAAGCTCCTACCTTCATGCTGTGGATGTGCTGATGTGCTCACGAATCTCCAAGAGACAACACAAGACAAAGACAAACACCTCTGTCCGTCTTCTCGTGTCATTCACCCATTGCGTTAATAGTTAAGGTGAGCAGATTTTTTGGAGTGTTAAAACGGGACGGGGAGGGGTGCTACTATATTTAACCTTCTCGTTAGTGCGCACGCCTCCCATGCCGGAGACGCCGGTTCTAATCTCGCTCGGAGTGGGTCGAGCAAGACCGGTTACATTGGTGCCGTGACCCGGATGGGAGTGAGGTTTAGGGGGGTGAGTGTAACAGTAGCCAGCTGGTAGGTAGCTGTGCAGTGTGTAAACCTCACTTTCTTGGCCTAAAGAGGTGTACTAGCGATTGACGCTTGAGGCCATAGCCTTTAGCCTCCTCGTTAACGCGCCCGCCTTCCATGCCGGAGATTCGGGTTCCTGCTCAAAGTGGGTCGAGCAGAACCGGTTACACTAACACTGTCAAAAAGAAAGAGACATGACTTAATAGAAATGACTTAATAATAACAAGATAAAGGGGACCGAAAATACAATCTGCCAAAAATGATACTCAATTTATGTCTTATTAATATCTCCTCCACTAATTTGCAGACTTAACCAGGCAAACTCAAGCCATCTGTCACTTAACGAACAGACTTTCCATACAACGAGCAATTTTCACCACCTGTGGCCCTGCTGAGAGAAAAATACAACTGTTGCTTTAAAAACTGCCAATGCAGCACATAGTTCAAAGTGGAGTATGATAGTTTATAGCCATTCCATATGGACCATACTGCAGGTGAAGTGACAGCATCAGAATTCCTAATGCAGAAACAGGCTTTCCAAAAAGGATCTGGTGTCAGAGTCAACAGCCCACCTGTGACAGTGTTAAAGACGTGTTGATTTTATTTGCAGGTCTGTAGCAGGATGCAGTTTGGGAAATGGAGGTCTGTGGTTATAGGCTGAGGTTTCTCCATAGATTTATGCAATGTTTACCTCCACCTGTCCAAAAACGGCACGTATGTGTCAGCCGAACCCAAATCAACTCCAACTCAAACTGGCCTTCAAACATATAACAGCCATACTACATATATTTCATTCTGGTGCTAATTTACCTCTGCTCATACTTGTCTGGGTAACACTTTTAGAATGTCTTTCATTGATAACTTAAACAAATATTAGCAGTGTTTGTTAAGTCAATACTATAGCTCATTCCCTAACCTAAGTATTAAGCTTTATTATTAAGCTTGTAACTAGTCTCGCATTGTTTATGCTACATGAACGGAACCTCAAAGAATAAAAGTGTTCTACAGTAAGTGATCGGACTTACCATTTTCACCTGGCTGATGGTGAAATGGGCTAAAACAATTCCATAGACACGAATGATGCCCTAACAACCATCCAAAACATCTTATTAATTTATTACATAGTTCATATTTTTTATCTTTTTTCTGCAGGGAGTGGCCTCCACCAGCCCGAATGAGCTCAGTTCAATGAATCCTTCTATCATTTTTGACCTGGAACACATAACGTTTTAGCAAAGGAATTAAAAATAAATAAATGAACAAAGCACAAGTGTTTAGCTATTGTGTGTAGCTTTTTCTGTGCAAACATACTATCTTCCATCCCAGTTAAATATGAAGAGACAACTATAAGTAAGCCTTTCGCTAGTCATGCAAAAATGACACACTTCAGCCTTAAATGACTAAAATTACCCATTTTATCCTCCGAAATGGCTGAAAATACAAAATTATAGAGGTATTAGTATTATTATTGGATTTGATAGTACTTGGTATTGTATTGAAAAGAAAACTAGTCATATTACATATCCCTATACCATACTCCCGCTCGCCTCCACCGATCCAAAATAACACCATAATGTCAAAAGAGCAGTAATCATCAGCTATATGTGACGTGGAGTGAGCTGTGACAGGAAATTGGTTTCATAAACTCTTGATTTTTATTTGGTGGGAAAAATTGTGTTGCTTTATCCAATAACTGTCCAAATATTTACCAACACCGTCAGACAGCCGCAGTGTTTCTTGTCAGATACAGTTTGTGTGGCATGGCTCTTAAAGTTAAAGGCACTGTTCTGGAATGATTTGATGGTCACTCCCAGTATTGAGTTCCTCTTTCAAGCACTGCTGGTGACCATTTATTCGTATTGATTATCAATACAAAACATGTCCACTGAACAACCACTGCTCATTGGTTTAAACTGCATCTCTAGTACTTCTTAACAGCCATAGCTGAGGTGAAAAAAGATCAGTTCAGTTTTGAGTGAAACCCCGCCCCCTTGTTTGTCCTGTTACTAGTTTATCTGTTTCACCTGACCCGTCTGATTGCCCATCTATTTTACAGGGCCTCATTCCTGTTTCCAATGCTGGTTCCTGCCTGGTTTGGTTAGGAACCATGTGGCCTTGAGGCTCCAGCCCAGCCAGTTGACTACCCTTCTGTTCTAGGACTTTGCGGGAGTTTTTTTGCCCTTCGGCAAACTTTGTGTTAGTCTTGTTTTTTGCCTTTTTGAATAAAACTTTGGCTTCCTGCAACTGGTTCCTCGCTTTCCTTAAACTCTAATCTGACACCTTTGCTTAAATCTCCATTTTATCATATGTTTCTCCTAAAAAAAAAGTAATCCCCAGTAATGTCACACATCTCCTTTAGAGTTTCAGAAGTGATCAAGATGTCTTTAATTGTGCTCTGATTTGCCATGACAGTCTGCATTCAAGTCAGAATAAATAAAGAATTCTATCTTTCTATAGAAAGGCCCAGTTGCGCCAGGACTTGAACCTGGGACATTCTTGCTGTGGCGACAGTGCTATCCACTGGGCAACCATGCCGAATGAATCCCTCAATTGCTGACCTCCCATTACAGTGTTCTTTACGTTACCTTCTCTGTGTTTAATTAAGGTCTCTAATAGAGGTACGTAATTGAAAATCACATGCACTCACAACCCTTATCGTTTCAGCATTGAGTATTTTTCACATAAGCTTTAACTTTTACTGAAGGTAATTTCCATAAAGGTTTCTTTACTTGTGCTCACTGTATATTCTGAAAGCAATTTTTTTATTCTTAGAATAAAGGTATTTTTCCTGAAAGTCAAGTCGGGACATCTTATCACGTTTGTATCGTGGCAGGTTGTCACGCAGTTATGTTTAATGCAGGTGTAGACTTAGAGAGTTCACATTAAAACCTACACCACTGGTTTAATGGCAGGTTCCATTGTCGCTCGCTAATGGGGCAAGTTGTCACAAAAGGCCAGCGTGTGTTTAATGAATCTGTATCATTTTTTCCTGGGCAAAATTGGTGAAAATGTTCTATAGCTTTTTTTAGCCAATACTTTATGGCATGTTGCTATGCAGAAACTGATATAAACAAAACTATTCATTTATTTAGTGACATAAATAATCAAAAAATAAACATGCTCATACTCAAATATCCACTAGAGTAAAAAGTTCAACATCTAGGCCTGGTCTTGATATATTAAAAACTTCTCTCAGGGTAGCTCACCATATACAGTACACTGTAGGTGATTGTTATACCAGAATATTCTTTCAAATAAATGGGCAACTCTGCACAGTTTTGAACAGATGGAGGAACAAAGATACCAGAAGTGTATGGGGGAGAAGCACACGCTGACAGTTGACATCTTTTGGAGTATATTGTCCAGAGACGTGTTTTTAACCTATGTGCTAGTCAGATACAGAATGTAAAGGCCTCAGTCAAAAGATCTTTCCTGTAACAATGGTTTATTGGAAGCTGCTGCTTGTCTTGTCTAAAAGTGTGCGTCCACATCACCAGAGCATCAATCATACAGACAGCAGCAGCTGCAAGCAACACGAACAGCAGGATAATCAGAGACTTGTACAATACAAGACAGAACTGACACCCCCATGAAGAATGAGCAGAGAAAATCCATGGAAACATGAAAAAAAAATAAGAATCAAAAGATAATGAGGAGAGAGAGAGAGACAGCAGACGTTGTTCCTATTTAAAGTTGGAATGACAAGAGGGTGAGAAAATTCTAATAAAACATTTATTTTATTATCTTTAGTCACTAGAGGCATGAATGACCTTGACGGTGAATATGAAGATTTAAGTTCATTAATTTTTCCATGTTTGTGTGAATCACCCAGTAGAGACAACACAATTTCCAGACAGTTGAGGTGTAAATATGCAGATTTCACTTTGTATGCTGAAAGTACGAATGAATCGTTGCAAATATGGCGAAATTGAGCTCTTCTTCATATGTGAAAAGAAAAAATAGGTGTATTTAAGTGTACAAAGTATGACAAGAATCACCCATTCAGACAGGAGACTATCTTGAGTGACAAGTAAACGCTGCAGTAATAGAGCAGTGTGGAAAAAAAAAATTCAAATAATGAAAACAGGAAACAATTGCTGAAAATATACACTTCAAGATTAGAATTTATGCCCAAAAATAATACATTTATTATTTATGACTATTTCACAGACATGTTGTCACAGAAAACAAAGCAGACAAGGTAGGGAAAATTTGTCAAGAGTTTAATGGTTATAACAGCTAAATCTCATGAACATTTACGTGACCTTGGCAACATTGTTGTCACGGTCCAGCAAGGGGCGCCAAAAGCGAGTGAAATGATGTCGCAATCGGACCAGACTTGTTTAAAGTGAATATTTAATCGTTTTAATGAGTAAACCGTATTTTCCTAACCTAAAACTTTAACCTAAATCTGACCAATAGTGTCCTACAAGCAGATCAGATGGAAACAAAACAGAAATCTTTACCATTAACCAATGCCTATACCTAACCGATAGTGTCGTAAAATCAAATGTGGCATGAAAAGCACTATTACAGAAGCATTTTCATTTCACGTGTCAGCTTACATGCTGGCCTGGGCTCAAACCGCAATCTTTCGTGTTCAAAGTCCAACAGTGTGTAAATGTGGGTGGGTAAATTTTCAGCACGGTTAGACAACCGTTCTCATCTGTGCTGGTGGAATGCCCGTAGTGATGTCGCGACTCACGATTGTTCACTTGCCAGTTGCCAAGGTTACTAGTTTTTTCTCTGTAGCTGGCTAAGCGCACTATTTGGACAAAGTAAACACAATTCTCATGCGGTCCTTAAACTCTTGAAAAGCTTATTCTTATTTCGAAATCTGTTTTCAGCACCGCAGTGGGAAAAAATGCTTAACCATGCCGGCTGGCCCGGATCGGCACAGAACAGAACGGTTTCACAACAACGACAGTTCAGGCCGATAGTGGAAAAGAGGCTTTTTATCCAAAGCAACTTACAAATGTGGAACGTAACAAGCAATTTGTCATACAAAGTTCAACAACATCTGCAGTGTTGTACTGCCAAATTTTCAAGGTGGCTGGAGTAGTATAAGTGCTAGCGCAGAAGAAAGGAGGATTTAAATATATATATTTTTTCAAACTGTAAGGGCAAGTTAAGTTCAATAGTAAGTGTATTTAGTGTGGATTGGTTAAGTGCTTATGGAACAGATGTGTTTTCAGCTTGTTCTTGAATGTTATCAGCTGTTCGTGTGAAGGTTTGAAGCTCATTCCACCACAGTGGAACAGAGAAAGTGAACGATCATGAAATAGACTTTGAGCCTCTTTGTGATGGGATCAATATGCGCCGTTATTAAAGGATTGGTCTATATATATCAGTAAACTTACTGTGAGTGGTCCATGGGCCACGGCTCTGACAAAAAACAAGATGTCTGAGTAATAGCGCTCTCATAACTAACCCATCGTTAACCGTGTGCATGCGTCTGTGTTTTGCATGAGACCAAATAGCTGCAAAAGTCAAATTAACACTTCATAATTCTATCAATCTAGTTACCCCATGCGTTCCATAAATATTAATTAGACTGCAGTAAAAAAAAACAACAGTGCTTCTTTAGATTATTTAATGAATAAACACAATGTGTTCTTTCCTTCCATAATTAAGCACAGCTAAAATTACTGTGCATTTAAACAGCCTCACTAACAAATATTTAATTAAACACTTCAAAGACTATCTCATCAAGTTCCTCTTGCACCGAAATGAATGAAAGTAATTGGCCTGATCTGATGTGAAATTCGACTGCGAAAAAAGATGACTTTTTTCTTTGAAAAAAAGAGAAACTGGTGGGTGATGGGCTTCTTGAAAATCTCGACAAAGTATACATACTTTAAACCTCAAAATTAGTAAGAGTAGTATGGTAGCATACACATGGCAATAGAGATGCACTTAAGGAGGACTATATACACTTGAAAGAGCTACTGGGTGAAAAAAAAATGAATGCAGTTAATGCCACCTGATGTATGTATATTCCATAATAAGAAATTGCTGTCTTACCTTGATGTTTTAGCAAATCTGTGGAAGTAGTGGACTGTACATGGACAACAATTAAAAATAGCGCAGACACCACCCCTGGAGTCACAAGTTCAAATCCAAGGTCTCCTAAGCAACCAAACTGGCTCGGTTGCTAGGGAGTCACATGGGGTAACCTCCTTGTGGCCGCTATAATGTGGTTCTTGCTCTCGTGGGGCATGTAGTGAGTTGTGCGTGGATGTTGCAAAGAATAGCGTGGGCCTCCACACGTACCATGTCTCCGCTGTAATGCACTCGACATGC
Source organism: Moxostoma hubbsi (assembly GCA_032164185.1). Classification (NCBI taxonomy): domain Eukaryota; kingdom Metazoa; phylum Chordata; class Actinopteri; order Cypriniformes; family Catostomidae; genus Moxostoma; species Moxostoma hubbsi. Next base: position 47,998,777 of record JAVLUX010000010.1, read on the forward strand.
CACGCGATAAAATGCGCGGACTGATGGTCTCAGACTTGATAGAGATTTGTCCTCCGCTACCCGCACTGAGGCGAGTCACTACACCACCACAAGGACTTAGAGCACGTTGGGAATTGGGCATTCCAAATTGGGGAGAAAAAAGGGAGACAAAAAAGGTAAATAACACAGACAGATGCATTTATATGATTTAATGCCTCTGAATTATCTGAATTATAATATGTATTATATATTATTTAATATTTATATTTATTTTAATTATTACATGATATGCAAAATTATCTTTATTTGGGGCCTTTCATTCCAATTATTGATAAATGTGATAAATTGTGATTAATTAATTGGTACATAATATAATTAATTTAATAAAACATTTTAATAAATTGACAGCACAAGAAAACATATTTCGCATATTGAAAATAAAGCAATTTTGTATTTTTTTTTTTAATTTCATGACAGTTGCAAACATTTTTATATTCTCATTACTGCAACATGAACCCCCAAACCAATATATTCCCTCCAGTGAGTGGCTCCTGACGTGAATAGAAGAAGGGGTCTGCCTCGAGGTCGTAGGGCAGGACAGGTGGGATGATTACGATGAAAGTCCTTAATGAGTGAGGGGTCCAGTATATCATCCGTTGATAACCAGGATCGCTCCTCCAGTCCATAGCCCTCCCAATCGGCTAGATATTGAATGGGTCTGTGTAGCTCAGTGGTAAAGACACTGGCTACCACCCCTGGAGTTCGCTATTTTGAATCCTAGGGCGTGCTGAGGTCTCCTAAGCAGCAAAATTGGCCCAGTTGCTAGGGAGGGTAGAGTTACGTGGGGTAACCTCCTCGTGGTTGCTATAATGTCGTTCGTTCTCGGTGGGACCATGGTGAGTTGTGTGTGGATGCTGCGACGGATGGTGTGAAGCCTCCACACATGCTATGTCTCTGTGGGAACGTGCTCAACAAGCCACGTGAACGTCCCAGGGGGTTTAACATCTCAGATGCGGAGGCAGCTGAGATTCTTCCTCCGCCACCTGGATTGAGGCGAATCACTACGCGACCATGAGGACATGATGGCATGCCAAATTGGGAGAAAAAGAAGAAAAAAGAAAAAAATGACACTTGTCTATCATGTCTTTGAATGGTTTACTGATGTATGCTTGGATGACAGCGGGTGAGTTGGCAAGTAACCCCTGTTGGTTATGAAGGATGTCTTCCACTTGTCTCCCTCCGTATGCATATAAGATTGTATGTATTGTGAAGATTGAGCTTTGTGAAGTATTGGGCCATGTGTTGTTGCTCCAAAGCAGCTGGGACAAGAGGGAAAGGGTAATGATATTTGATAGTGATGGCATTCAATCCACGATAATCATTACAAGGTCGTAGACTGCCATCCTTCTTTTTCATGAAAAGAATCCAGCTGCCACTGCAGATGTAGATGGCCAAATAAATCAAAGTTTGGGGGCTTTGTTGATAATCATCCATGGCTTGGGTCTCTGGTGCTGATTGGGTAAAAATCTTGCTATTGGGAGGGCAGCACCAGACAGAAGTTCGATAGTACAGTCCTGAGGTAAGTGAGTCGGCAGCACCATAGACTTGATCTTACTGAAAGCCTTGTGGATATCGGAGTAAACTGAGGGAATGTCCGTTACAGGTTCCTCCTGTGATTCCTTAACTGAAGCAGATCAGCAAGGAATGGGTTCTAGATAATGGAGACAATGTGACTGACACAGTAGGCTCCACCTCCAAATTTGCCCCACGCTCCACAAAATCTCAGGATTGTGCTTGGCTAGCCATGGGTATCCCAGGATAAGAGGATTTTGTGGCATGTGAGTAAAATGAAACCTGATGTTCTCATAGTGTAGGCCACCAGTCTGAAGTATGACAGTCTCTGTGGTCTGGCTCCACTGCCAAGTGGCCATCCATCTAGTGCTGAAATGAGGAGGGGAGGAGTACAAGGAAGAGTGGTCTATATCCATAAAGTTGTTAGTGTAACCAAAGTCTATTAATGCCTGAACATTGATCTTTTTGTCATTGTACATAACAGTGGTGGGAATGAGTAGATGGTTATTAACAATGTCAATGGAAGATCTCACACTTACTGCAGTGGTACTGGAGTTATCAGATCGAGTAGGGCATGAGGCCTCTTCTCAGGTGTTAGGCAGGTTCGACCAATCTGCAGGGGTTTAACTTGAGCATTGTTGGTGGTGGATGCAGAGGAAGAGGACTGTTCATAGGTGGGTTTGTGGGCTCGGAGAAGATTGTCCAGTTTGGAGAAACTCCAGATTACATCCCTCGTCCCGACATGCTAGTTCAGCTTGTTGGGCACTACTTAAACCATTGCAGTATTAAGTCTTTAAAGGCTCCTCCTCCCAACCTGTCTGAGCCGCTTATGTATGAAAAGACAATGAATAGTCTGCAGCGGTTGTCCGTCCCTGTTTAAAGCTGAGGAGTTGCTGTCCTGCCTCCATACCACCAGTCAGGTGTTAAAAGACCTCCTTAAAGCAGGCATTGAAGCATTCAAGGGAGTGGCAAAGTTCATTATCTCTCTCCCAGATGGAAGTTGCCCAGTCTAGCACTCTGCCAGTAAGAAGTAAAGTAATAAATGCTCTTTGACTCCCCTCGGTTGGGTATTCCTGTGGTTGTTGGGCCAAGAAGATAGTACACTGCACAGGGCCGGCTCTAGCCCTTTGGTTGCCCTAGGCGAGATTGAGTTTTGCGCCCCCCATTTGTAACGTAACGGAGACCCTAGAGGGCGCCCGCGCCCTCAACACATTTGTCGCCCTAGGCAACCGCCTAGTTCGCCTCTAGCAATCGCCGGCCCTGACACTGCATGAGGAACCCTTTACATTGATCTGGATTGCCATCAGATTTCTCCGGTAGGGCTAAACGAGTTCCTCCTGTAGTGAGTGTGGGAACTGGTGCAGAAGGTGGAGGAGGTATGTTTTTAGTGGAGGTTGAAAGTGGAGAGGTAGCGGGTTGAGTCTTATGAGCTCCTTCGTGAGTGTGGTCAATTTACAAAGTTGTAGATGATGTTCATGCAAAACGGAGGCTTGTGAAGTATGTACATGATGAAGCGCCGCTGGGTTTAGATTTGGCGAAGTCAATAATCCAGGACATCAGACTGAACAGGCAAACAAAGTCCAAGACAAAAGGTAGAGAGAATAATCCAAAGAACAGGCAGTAAATCCAAAAATGAGAGGGCAAAAAAGGAGGGAAAACAATGCTCAGAATTGCAGTCCAAAGAGTGACAAGACTTTGCAATGAACAAACTGTTAAACAGGGCTTAAATACACAGCTGTCGATTAGTATGATGAGAAACGGGTGATGTAAAGGTATGTGTCAGTTTTCGAGCGAGGAGGACCTCAGGTGGCTATTTCGAGGTATTGCCATAGAGGATGTTACACTCCTTTAATTTTCTTTAATTTTTGCTTATTTTAACAATGAAACAAAATTGTACAACAGCATCTTTTTACAGTAATACTTATGGTAATCACAGTTAAAACAATGAAAACAATAGGAATAGTAAAAATAAAGCATCAAATGTGTTTTGATAATGAAAGCTGGGATGTTAAATATGGTGAAATAGTCCAAAATTTTAGCTTAATTTTCAAGATTAAAAATATAATATCATAGTGTAAAGGGATTAATGGAAAAGGAGGAGGCGAGAACCGACTTGACAATATAAATTATATTTAATAAAGAACTTAAACCAAAAGACACAAACACACACATATATTGGACAGCTGCCCGTAAATGCCCTCTCTCTCTCGCACCACCTTTCACCTTTATCCCTCTCGGAGGCTTGAGTAGCCTGATAAGGGGCCGGGTGTGTAGAATCACGACCCGGCCCTGCCCTCCACACTGTCACACATATTAAATGTATATTATCTATATATGACTCATTTTTTGAACGTATTATGTAAAATTTGATAAAAAATTAAAACAACAATATATATTTCTAAGTAGATGAATGATGCCACGTGACAACAATACAGCTTTTTAAACATTCATCATTGCATCCTATTTTGGTATTTTATTAAAAAAGTATGAAGTAAAGTGTATACTGCACTTATCTGCAGTAAGATGTATGCTTGCATCCCATTCCAAACACTGCCACTCACTTACAGGTGGAAGGTTAAAGGTTATCAGTAGCCAGTTTACATTCAATTACACACAAAAAATAGCAGTCACAAAATAGACTCCAAACCAGTAAATCATAACGGAGACAAAGTCGCTTCACCCGTCGAGATTGCTCACGGCAGCCATCACAGTCCTAGCGGAAAGCCACATGTGGCAGCTCACCGCTTGTCTCTGCACTAATTGGCAGATGTAATTCACAGCTGTGTGCCTCTCAGGTCGGCCACAGTCCGGCATGCGTCACTCTGCTGTTTCTCGGGCTGCTGCATTTTAGTTCTAAACATTTTCTGCCAGCTTCTAAAGCTACAGAGGCTTTGCTGTTCTACAGGCCCACAGCACAGCCACTCGCACTCAACTGGACACAAAATCCAATTTCACACACAGGCCAACAGAGCGTCCAGGCCCTAAGATAGAAAGTGTCTTCATGTGTGCTGGAGTGAATATGAAGCAATGCAGATACCAAGATTAAACCACATTTGATGATAAAGTCTGTTAAGTGACCAAAGAGATCCTGTAATGCTTAGGTTCAGGGAAAAAGGTGTAAAAAAATCAGACTAGTGTGTTTTAATGCTGGTTAATAAATATGCTGTAAGTAGACGTTTTTTTATTCAGCTATAATGAAAAGGAGAGGGAAGTCTAAAGCAAGTCCACTGAGATCTAATTATGGTTCTGGCATGTCTTCATGCAGCGTTATACCTGCCTCAGTCTTCCCAAGGAGTAATTGTATCGACAATTGTAGATATACAGTGGGAGAATTATTGAAGACTACCAATCTGTGGAAGTACTGTATGCAGAGAAAAAATTGTGTCATGTGCCAGAGGGATGTATTTCAGAAATCAATACACTGAGAGTAATTACAGATAACTTAAAAGGCTTTCTTACTATTTACAATCACATTACAGATTTCTGAAAATAACAATCACTAGTGAAAACCAAATAACATATATAAAAAATTTGCATTTTCAATTGTTGATGTCAGGAATGGCCATTTTCACTAGTAACAATGTAATTACTGATATCAACAATGATTTTTCAACAATTATTTTTATAGTAAATTATTTATAGATATTTGCAAATGCATTTGGAACAGAAGTGAATGGCACATCATTGTGAAATTCTACATATGAAAATGTAGTTACAGATATCAATAAATTATTTTTAATTGTTGAAATTCTATTTTTGATATCAAGAATGCATATTTCTGTGAGTAATGAAAGAAATTAAAAGGTAAGTTATCATTATGCAATCACACTCATTTCATTCCAAAATGCATACTGTTAGTATATATACACTAGCGGCCAAAAGTTTGGAATAATGTACAGATTTTGCTGTTTCAGAAGGAAATTGGTACTTTAATTCACCAAAGTGGCATTTAACTGATCACAATGTATAGTCTGAACATTACTGATGTAAAAATACAGCACAATCACTATTTGAAAAATGTTATTTTTGATCAAATCTAGACAGCAGCATCATTCCAACACCTTATCCTTGAGAAATCATGCCAAATTGCAAAATTGGTACTACAAAATGTCTTAAGTTTAATAATAGGTAAAAAAAAAATGGCAAAAAAGAAACAGCTTTCTCTAGAAACTCGTCAGCCAATCATTGTTTTGAGGAATGAAGGCGATACAATGCTTGAAATTGACCAAACATGTACAAAGGTGTAACTACAGTCTTCGAAGACAAAGGACAACTGTCTCTAACAAGGACAGAAAGAGGCGAGGAAGACCAGATGTGCAACTAAACAAGAGGAGAAGTACATCAAAGTCGCCTCACATGTCCTCCGCTGACAGTTTCATTGAATTCTACCCGCTAAACACCAGTTTCATGTACAACAGTAAAGAGAAGACTCAAGAGGACTTATGGGAAGAATTGCAAAGAAAAAGCCACTTTTGAAACAGAAAAACAGAAAGAAAAGGTTCGAGTGGGCAAAGAAACACAGACACTGGACAACAGATAATTGGAAAAGAGTGTTACGGATCTTAACCCCATTGAGCTTTTGTGGGATCAGTTAGACTGTAAGGTGCGTGAGAAGTGCCCAACAAGACAGAAACATCTATGGCAAGTGCTACAGGAAGTGTGGGGTGAAAGGTCAAGTGCTACAGGAAGAGTATCTGGACAAACTGACAGCTAGAATAACAAAGGATCTGCAAAGCTGTCATCACTGCATGTGGAGGATTTTTTGATGAGAACTCTTTGAAGTAGTTTAAGAAGTTCTGAAAAAATTGTCAAACTCTAATAGTAATTTTTCATGTTATTACTGTCCTAACTATACATTGCGATCAGTTGAATTCCACTTTGGTGAATAAAGGTACCAATTTCTTTCCGTAAGAGCAAAATCTGTACATTATTCCAAACTTTTGGCTGCCAGTGTATAGAAACTCAGCAAAAAACGGTAGACAATTAAGGTCACAGTTATAAAAACTTCAGACACTAAAGAGACCTTTCTACTGACTCTGAAAAACACCAAAAGAAAGATGCCCAGGGTCTCTGCTCATCTTCATGAACATGTCTTAGACATGGTGCATGGAGGCATGAGGACTGCGGATGTGGCCAGGGCAATAAATTGCAATGTCCGTACTGTGAGACACCTAAGACAGCGCTACAGGGAGACAGGAAGTACAGCTGATCATCCTCACAGTGGCAGACCACGTGTAACAACACCTGCACAGGATCAGTACATCCGAATATCACACCTGCGGGACAGGTACAGGATGGCAACAACAACTGCCCGAGTTACACCAGGAACGCACAATCCCTCCATCAGTGCTCAGACTGTCCACAATAGACTGAGAGAGGCTGGACTGAGGGCTTGTGGTCCTGTTGTAAGACAGGTCCTTACCAGACATCACCGGCACAAACGTCGCCTATGGGCTCAAACCCACCTTCACTGGACCAGACAGAACTGGCAAAAAATGCTCTTCACTGATGAGTCACGGTTTTGTCTCACCAGAGGTGATGGTCAGACTACACCGAGGCCTGTACTCTGGAGCAGGATTGATTTGGGGGGAGGGGAGGGGAGGGAAGGGGGGGGGGGGTTGGGGTGCTGGAGCCTATCCCAGCTAACATTGGGTGAAAGGCGGGGTACACCCTGGACAGGTCGCCAGTCCATCGCAGGGCCCTGTAGTGTCTATAAAACAATATTCATGATGGCTATGAATATAAAGCTAAAAAAGGCCATACAGTACAATAGCTTTATGTTATAAAGAAAACATTTGTGCTTGCAAGTCAGAATACTTGGATATTTTGAAAGGTTGTTAATGAAGAAATCAGTATTCTTGACACAGCATTTAAAAAACAATGTTAAAGACATCCGCCTAGTCCATGTTCACATAGAAAAACAGTTGCACTTGTATGCAAAAGAGCTGTGTGAAAATGTTTCAAAACATTGTCTTCTTTCTTCCACATGTTTTGACTAGCATTAGGGTGAGTAAATAATGACATAATTTTAATTTTGGGCAAAATGTTCCTTCAGTAAAATCCTTCTATTAAATTGACAAGAAATATTTGTGTTGTACTGTCAAACACAGCTCCAAATTCTGAGCAGATTCGTTGTGTTCCCTCACGCTGCAGACTACTGGGTTTCTCCACTCATCAATTCTTTACCTCTGGTTACAGACAGGAGGATTTTAATGAGCGACAGAATAGAAGATGCATGTCATGTCAGAGTACCACACCCGTATGATGAACAGCCTCTCATTCTAGTGTGAATTACTGTAATGAAGTGACTGCTGCTATCTGAACATCTCTATCTCGGAAGAAAATGTCGTTTGGAGCAATGCCATCCCTAATGTTATTAGTTGAGACTTGAAATAGAATGCATTTTCATATGTTCATCTTCGCACCCACACTTTAAGAAAGGGAGTGATTCTAATGCACCATTCCCCTAGAAATTACCATGGTAACCGTAGTTTCCACCACCACCAAGCTCAAAAACACAATAAATCACCATAAATGTAGTGCCTATGACTCATGTACCTCTTTTAAGTTTTCTGAAGTTATACAATATTTTTGTGTGAGGAACAAATCAAAATGTAATAACTATTCACTTGAGGAGGAGGGGTTTCATTTTGATTGAATTTTAAGGAGCATTTTTTTTAACCTTATTTTAGGTGTAATCCTTAAATTCTATCAATTTATTAACATGAATTCTCAATCTAGGGTGCGTTTCCCGAACAACGGCTTAACACACTGCTTAACCACCATAGTACGATGCATTGTTGAAGAAACTAACTAGCTAGTCACAACTGTTTCCCGAAACTGTCGTAACTAGATTCAACATCCATAGTTCAACTAATGAACTAATATTTCTGTGTATTTTCATATTTGCAGCCTGCTTTGTCATTATAAAGAGCTCATTATTTTACATTACAAGCTTTAATAAAGTCATCTTACCATAAGTTCCTGAGACTTAGCGAAACGAGTTTTACAATTTCCCTTTATTAAATGTTAATGTAGTGTTAAAAAGTGCATACAGTACATATGATACAAATTGTTTATTGAAAAAATAATATTTTATTCATATTGTATTTGAAGTGCTGTATTGAACTGCGATACATTTCAATCCATATTTATAGACCAAGGAGAGGAAGTTGTCATGGCCAAAATCTCAAACATTTAGTATCTCTGAAAAGTCCAGGGAGTCTTCTGATAATACCTCAAGATTTACCACTGTAAATAACAAATATCCTACACAAAAATGAATTGCTGGGACTAAGGAGGATAATGACCTTTAACCTTTTCGCACGCAAGTTTATCCTGTACTGACGGACCCCCCAGAGTTCATTAATGTGCACTGTAATTAAATAAAATCTTGCCTTGCACTTCACAGCAGATGCACCGGAGTACAGATTATACACTGATCAGCAACAACATTAAAACCACCTGCCTAATATCATGTTGGTCCTCCTCGTGCCGCCAAAACAGCTCTGACCCATCAAGGCATGGACTCCACAAGACCTCTGAAGGTGTCCTGTGGTATCTGACACCAAGACATTAGCAGCAGATCCTTTAAATCCTGTAAGTTTTGAGGTGGAGCCTCCATGGATCGGATTTGTTGGTCCAGCACATCCCATAGATGCTTAATCAGATTGAGATATTGGGAATTTTGAGGCTGTCAACATTTTGAACTCTTTTTCATGTTCCTCAAACCATTCCTGAAAAATGTTTGCAGTGTGGTGCATTATCTTGCTGAATGAGGCCTCTGCCATCAGGGAATACCATTGCCATGAAGGGGTGTACGTGGTCTGAAACAATCTTTAGGTAGGTGGTATGTGTCAAAGTAACATCCACATGAATGCCAGGACCCAAGGTTTAGAACATTGCCCAGAGCATCACACTGCCCCCACCGGCCTGCCTTCTTCCCAGAATGCATCCTGCTGCCATCTCTACCCCAGGTAAAAGATGCACACACACGCCCGGCCATCCACATGAAAGAAAAGGTGATTTATCAGACCAGACTAGCTCTTCCATTGCTCCATGGTCCAGTTCTGATGCTCACATGCCCATTGTAGGTGCTTTCGGTGGTGGACAGGAGTCTGCATGGGCACTCTGACCGGTCTGTGGCTACATAGCCCCATACGCAGCAATCTGCAATGCATTGTGTGTTCTGACACCTTTCTATCATGGCAAGCATTATGTTTTTAAGCAATTGGTGCTACAGAATCTGTGGGATCGGACAAGATGGGCTAGCCTTCGCTCCCCACACGCATCAATGAGCCTTGGGCGCCCATGACCCTGTCACCGGTTCACCAGTTGTAGTTCCTTGGATCACTTTCGGTAGGTACTAACCACTGCTTACCGGGAACACCCCACAAGACCTGCCATTTTGGAGATGCTTGAGACCAAGTCGTCTAGCCATCACAATTTGGCGCTTGTCAAATTCGCTCAGATCCTTACGCTTGCCCATTTTTCCGGCTTCCAACACAAGAAAGTTTATCTCTATCCAAATTGACATGTACAGATAACTGATATGTCTGAATAAATGAGCAAAAAAACGAAAGTTTTTTGTCTACTGAAATATCTCGAAAAGATTTTTATCAGTGTTTATTCAGTGGAACAACTGCACAACCCATCAAAGAGACTGTACATCTATCCCTCAGAGCCTCGTTGCATTCCTGCCAAAATCAAAGACGGCGCTACTGTGAATAATGTCTATCAGGGGGCATTCATTATTGCACTATTATTAAAATAACTGTTAATCTGTCAAGAATTTTCTTTCATTCATTAATAAAAACCACACAAGCAATATTCCCATTTTTAGTTTTTTTTACAATCGCCTAATAGACTAATCATTGTTTTCCTCCTTTTAACTAACAAAGACAGCCTCAACGTTAATATCTCCCCTTAAATAAAACTCATCAACTCTCTTGACCGCTGCAAGAGCCATGAGGGAAACCGCCGCAATGCAGCACCATCAGTCCTGAGAGAGAAATGGAAGAGTGAAAAAGGCAATTCAGCTTAAAGCAGTTCCTCATGTGATATTACTAAAATTGATATTGGGCTCAGCTTATTAGTCTGTCACCTTCAGTTTCAGTCTGATAGACTACATTGGCTGATTTGCACACACACACACACACACACACACACACACACACACACACAGACACACACAAACAAACAGACACACACACACACACACACACACACACACACACAGACACACACACACACACACACACAGCCACACAGACACACACACACACACAGACACACACACAGACACACACACACACAGACAGACACACACAATCATCAGTCAGAGGGCAGCTGTAACACATAAATGTTATTACTTTTATCTGCACAGACAGCATCACACTCTTACTCGGTCATAGACTTAAGAGGCAAAAATCCAGTATTTTGCTTCGAATTATGCACTACTTGGGCAACCGTTTAGTGCAGAGTGGATTTGATGACTGTTCCTCTTTTAAGCTCTTTCATCCCTTATATTGTGTTCCAGTCAAAACTGACGATTAACTTTTTTTTGTGTTTGTTTGTAAACTTTAGTTAATTTCATCTAGTTGGAATAAAATGTCATGACCTTGTTCACACATGAAGGGTGAAACATTTTTAGATCACTTTCATAATATTGTATTGGTTTTATTTCACTTTGTTACAACTGTGGAGTTCTCATCATATTATGTTGTGTTTGAACTCGTTTGAATCGGGATATTCGGCTGTAAGTTACTATATATCATTGTCTATGTTACATGTGTTTTAGGAAGTAATAAGGAAAATTGTGGCAAAAAGACACTCTTGTTTACTATATTAATGTGTGTCAGTAAGAATTGCATACACTGTCCACTGAGTGAAACAAATTTCCTTCATTGCCTTTCGCTAACTGAGTTCTTTCCAACGATATATAACATGTGACTATCTCATCTTTTTATGTTTTTACCAACTCTGCAAATTTGTCATCACAACAATTATATTCAAAGGATGAGAATGAAACAGTTCTAATTTGTCAGCAAATTAAAAAAGGATTAATTAACAATTGATAGGATCAGCTATATGCATTGTAAAATCCAGATTCTAAGCTTTAAAATTACAAGCTTCATTTTGATCAAGCAAGTGGTTATAAATGTATTATATAATTATAATTCTTTACATTTTTTTCTGCAGGTTGCGCACCCCACTAGCCTGGTATAAGCTCAGTTTAATGAATCCTTCTATCAATAAAAAAATATATTTAAAAATTGTGTTTAAAAAGGAGTACAAAACCTGTCATAATTACTACAAAAGAAGTTGACAAAAAGACCTAATGCAATATCTTTGATAATATATGCAATATGACAGATTTATTAATAATATTAGTGGGCCGGTTATATTTGACCAGGAACACAAAAGGTTAGCACAAACAAATACAACACAAGGGTTAAAGGTTAAAAGTAGGTTGATCTGTGCTTACCGAAATGCAAACCATTGCCCCCAAGTGGCTAAAGCTGGAAGCGTTTAACGTATGGGCACATGTGCGCTCCAGTTTTCAGATGAAATGTCCACAGAGTGGCGCTAAATGTGAGTTGTATTTTTAGATGTAAATGATGAAATACGGTCAACAGAATGCATATTTTATTATCTCTTCCCCCTAACTCAAATCCAAACCATAAACCTAACATCAGTGGAGTAAAAATGTCATTTTAGAGTGATTCCAAAGCTGTTCAGTTGGGCTGCAAATCTTGCAAGGGAACAGCCTCAGTCCGTAATGAAATCTGAATCTGGCAACATGCCTGCAGGATTTCTGACTGCACGACTGACACACAATCACATTTGACAGGTTTGATTGATCACTCATTTACATTTTCTGCCAGCAGTCTAAATCTCTTCTGTGTGAGAAATCCTTTCATTTCTTTCTCCTACCCTTGAAAACAAGATACTAGAAGCTCTGCCAAAAAACTGGGCAAGAACAAGTGAACAAAACTTCTTGAATATTTTACAAAGGTTAATCTGTTCCTCCATGAGGTTTGTCCAGATCACTGCTGATGTAGTTCCCAAACTAACAATCCTTCTCAAACCAAAATTGATTGGGATGTTTGTTTGTTTTGTTTTTTTGTTTTTTTTGAGGGCAGAGTATCATCTCGTTGACACATAGTGGTCCTGCTGAATGCACAGGAAACCCTTAAACAGCCCATTCTACCATGCTGGAAAAGTTCAACAACTTTATCAGCCAAGCTCCCTTTACACACTATACAGTCAAAAGGGAGGTGTGGAATCTTTTAGGAGCGGTATGTATTGCTAATTAACGGCATTATTATCCTTTCACACATCATCAACTACACTCTCTGGAAAAGGATAGGAGATTTTGTGGAAGTTCTGATTTGTGAACAAATAATTGTTTATGTTAAAGAACTGTAAACTACTTCAAAAACTGTGAGAACCAGGACTTTTCCTATATATACATGTGTTAATGTGTTAATTCTGACAGCTCTAATATATATTAGAGCTGTCAGAATTAACACGTTAACACATGTGATTAATAAAAAAAGTTTAACATGTACATTTTTCCTAATCGCAATTAACGCATTTACCATTAATACAGCATAAACAATGGTGTGAAGGGTGGAACCTTTGTAATTTGTCCACACAGAGTCATTACACTGACGCACACACCACAAACAGACACAGTGCCAGAGCCCTTATAATAAGAAGATCCTACAAGCTTGGCATAAAACAGCATAACACGGCTGTCCCATAGACAGTCGATGGGCGGTATTGTCGTAACACTTTAGTTGACCATTACATTCTCTCCTATGATAGAGCCGCGAAGGTTATCTCAGTAAATAAAAGAATCTCTGACTGTGCTTCCCTGCCAGTGATAAATGATGGAGGAAGGAGCTCTTATCACTATTTGATGTACGAAACAAGCCCAGATGGGACTTGTGATAGAAATCCATTTTTTTTCAGCCTGTGTAATGCACATTTTAATTACCACAGAAGCATGCCTAAATCTTAACTATCACCAAAATACAGAATGAGACGTTATTGTTTGCAAGCGCTTTTCACTGTGAGTTCAAAGCGGCAGTCGACGAATCATGAAAGCAGCTTCACGATTGCTGTTACAAAGTGGATAGCCACAGTCTACTGTAAGATTAATATTGTGGAGGATGAGAGTTTAAGAGATTTAAAGCCCATTGCAATAAATATGCAACCTATTTGGGGACTAGTTTTTCAATTAGTCAACCTCCCCTTAGACTATGGGAAATGTTTAATGTTACTTGAACTGGTGCTATTTTAGTGCGTTGTCTTTATATTGTGGAAGGCTTTGTTTGGAAAATGTTAATAAAGTATTATATTGGTACATGTTGTTTTGTTTTCTTTCCTAAAATGGAAATAAATGCATATTGACAAGAAAAGAAAGTATATGTAGTGTAAAATTTCAGAACTTTTTAAAATCTGCGATTAATCATGTTTAACTTAAAAAAATTGTGATTAATCAAGATTATGAAAAACTACAGGCCCTCTGAATAATTAACAACAGAATCTGTATCAATCCCAGTCCTAATCTTGAAATTTTGCTAATAAGTACGTAGAAAACATGACTATTATTTTAAACAGTTTTACTAGATCACTGATTTATATAAATTATTTGTAAGTAATTAATAATTTATTTAAAATAAAAAAATTTCTTGACACAATCTTGGTCAAAAACACTAGTCGCAATAAATACATTCTGGGATTGCATTAATTAATTTTACTCATTTATTCGTCTGGGACAAAAAAACGTCATGGTTACTGTCATAACCTCCATTTCCTGATGGAGGGAACGAGACGTTACATGTCGATGTAGTGACACTAGGGGTCGCTCTTGAGAGCGCCGATCACCTTCCATTCTTTAAGAAAAGGACAATGAGAATTGGCAAGTGGAATTTGCATGCCACTCCCCCGGACATACAGGTATAAAAGGAGCTGTAATGCCCACTCCATTCAGGCTTTGTGCTGAGGAGCCCAGACAAGGTCCGGCTATTTCAGCAGCTAGTATAGTGTTGTGGCAAGGGACACAACATCTCATTCCCTCCATCAGGGAATAGAGGTTACGACAGTAACCAGGACATTCTCCTTCTGTCACTCACTCTACGTTGTGTCAATGTAGTGACACTAGGGGTCCCTAGTGAAAAACGGCACAACAGCTGAACAATGTTACATGAACTGCTGATGCAGGTGCAAGCAAACTGCTGCGTGTGTAATAGCAGGAGCATCAGTCTGCACGTAACCTTCCCCAATGCCTAAAATATGTCATGTACTTCCCCACATCCCTGAGGGGGGGAATCGACGTAACTAGCATGGGAGCAGGCCATGCCAGCAGAGTATTAGATTAGGCTGGGGCCATCTAATGCTATCATATGCATCGGGGAAGGTGTTCTTTCCCTTTCCTATTCTTTCATAATAGGCTCTGCCCAGGGGCAACGCGGGTCTGCTGACAGGGAGACTGTACAGCGGAATATACATCACAGGGATTACCGGAGTAATTGACATCTTCCCTGACTTTGCAGAGGGTCTGAGGCTCACTGGGGGAATGCATATTTGCGCAAGCCTAGGGGCAAGCTGCGTGCCAGTGCATCTGTCCTGAGGGGGGCTGCCGTCAGGGAATACCAGAGAGGGCAGTGGGAGAATTCCCGGGAAGCAAAAAGGCCTACCTGTGCTTTGCTGAATTGACTCCAAATCAGCTGGACCACCTGAAGGTGGAGTCTCCACTCTCCGCTGAGCATTGCCTGCTGCGAAAGCACGTCCGATGTGGCATTGCGGCTGCCTGGGATATGAGTGGCCCGCAGTGACCTAAGCCGCTGCTGACTCCAGAGGAGGAGACGCGACATGCGACTAGAGTGTATGCCACCTTGGCGATTTATATATGCTACTGTCGCGGTGTTGTCAGATCGGACCAACACATGCTTGCACTGGATCAACAACAATTGCCTCCGTAGGGTGAATAGTACAGCCAGCAACTCTAGGCAGTTGATGTGCCAACCCAGTCGCTGTCCTGACCAGGAACCGGTGGCTGTGTGTCTGATGCACACGGCACTCAAGCCCAGTTTGGAGGCATCTGTGGTAACCACGACACATCTGGACACTTGCTGTTGGGGAATTCCTGCCCGTAGACACTCAAGGTATGTCCAAGGACTAAGTGGTGGCAGAGCAGCAGAGTCTAACTCATGTCGAGAAAAGAGATGCTCTGAACCGTGGAGAGCTTCCTCCTTTCCCAGTTGACCCGAAGCCCTAGATGGCTGAGGTCCCTGAGCACTAAATCCCTGTGCACGCACTGCAACTCTCGAGAGTGTGCTAGAATCAGCCAGTCATCGAGGTAGTTGACTATGCGGATGCCCATTTATCCTTAGCGGGGCAAGAGCTGCCTCCGCGACTTTCGTGAAGACATGAGGGGACAGAGACAGGCCAGAGGGAAGGACCTTGTACTGATACTCCTGGCCGTTGAAAGCAAACCGTAGGATGGGTCTGTATCGAGGTAGAACTGAGACGTGAAAGTACGCGTCCTTCAGGTCTACCATTGTGAACCGATCTTGATGACGGACACACATCAAAATGTCATCGCCGTCCGGCATCGCCAGTGTGCTCTCCGATGCAGCGATCGAAGACTCATCCTGTTCGCAGGTCTCGAAAGAGACGTCATGCTGGCCGTGAGGTGGGCTGGTCTCACATCGGAACCAGACGGGAGCAAACGAGCGTGCTGGGGAAGGGAGGTCTGCGGGGAAATATACCCAGCTAGACCGCGCCAATTGAACTCCCCAAATAGCATCCAGCGCCAGCCGGGCCAGCCTCATACTTGTGGGTAGAAGACGGCTAGAGTGGCTTTCCGCCAGAAGGAGGAAAGCCGTGACCACAACGTTGCCATGGTCATATTCTCACAATGAGACCATGAACCATCCACAAACGCTGCCTCAGTTTGATCACTGCCCAGACACGTGAGGCATCCAGGATGCCCATGGCCATCGGAAGCGGAGAGATAACGACCACATCCAGGAATCACACAAAGATGGAAAGGCATCTTTATAAAGACGTGTCTTTAAAAATACGTTCAACGTCAATGTGTGTGCTCTAATAGAGAAAATATACTCTTTAGCAGGAATATACACACTTTTAGTGCTGTCAAAGCACCCAGGGGCGAAATCTGCACTCATGGTGCAGAAGGAGAGAAAACCGTTGGAAATGCGCCATATATCCAATAGCATACGCTTCTTAAGAGGTGAATGGAACAGCAATAGTATTCAGCTTGCTGACAAACGCTCTGAAAATCTGAATAGAGTGGGCATTCCAGCTCCTTTTATACCCATATGTCCGAGGGAGTGGCATGCAAATTCCAATCGCCAATTCTCATTGGCCTTTTCTCAAACAATGGGAGGCTCTCAAGAGTGACCCCTAGTGTCACTATATCGACACAACATTTAGTGAGTGGCAGAAGGGGAACATTAATCTCACAAGAGAAGAGATGCTTTGCACCAGATTTAGTTACTAGCTAATTTCCATCTGCAGTCCCATTATCTACAAAGGATACATACTGTACATATTTTCACCAAAATGAAGCATCTTATACGGAAGCATAATTTTGTCACTTACTGTTTGGAAAAGTCTTTGTGTTTTAATTGCACCTAAAATGCTGTCTTGTTGGAACAGAATTATTGTAATCAACAATCATCAGTTTTGACCAAAGTGTTATTAGAAGTATGATCCATGTAACTGTCATTCATCGTAGATTAAGCTTTGCCTCTCAGATCCCAATAAGTTTTTATTCAAAGTTTTGAACACTTTTGTTGGAGACGGCCTGTCAGAATCTGACAGTAAGCTCTTTTTCTTCTCTTCAGACACGTCACCAATAAATGTCACATTCTCTTCTATTCCCTTGAATTATGTGGTTCCAGTGGCAGGCCTGATAAAAGGGAAAGAAATGAGCATGAAGCTAGCGCAAAGCTAACTGAAAGAGGCCTTTGAAAGCAAGAAGAAAGAGAAATCTCTCTGAAAGGACTGCTTTTTCGGCCCTTGTCAAGATGGAGTCCAAAATAAATCCTTTTTTTTTGCCTAATGTGGCCATCTGCTGTGAGCGTAGCCCTCTGTTAACTCCCAGAAGGTAGTAAATTCTCTTCAATTCAACTTCCTTTAACACTGATGAAGACATATTGCTGGTCACTTGCCCTACATAAGTGTATGAATGGTTCTGATCTAAAGATAAGAGATGAAACGTTGATGTAAAACCATGCCAAGTATATTTCATGTGGAGACTGGCACATCACAGTGAATAAGTTCATTGAACTGCACTTGACCCCAAAGCTTTTGGATGTTCAATATATTTTGACATATAATACATATTATTCCTAATTTAAAACCTTTGATATCTAATATAGTACTAATATCTAAAATGCTTGTAAAAATGTCAACATTGTTATGGTGCTTCCGTGTCCTGTATAGGTAGAAATGCATTATTCCAAGAGTTAATAATTTTGTGTTTATTGGACGTTCATCTGTTTATTAGACACTTTAAAAAGCTTTAAATTTGAAAGCATCCAAAATATGTTTACTACTGATTTGAAAACAATGTTTTTCTGCATTTAAATTTTGTACTTATTAACTGCTTTATTTATTGCCTGTTTTTATTCATGAGTGCGTAGTGTGATATTAATGCAAATCAGGCATGTAGAGTGAATGCACTGGTGGATCCTTATTAAGTGTTTTTCAATTAGATCCCTAAAAGGAAAATAGCCGAAACTTGACTTTCAAATACAGTGATTATTTTAAAAACAGTCTCTCTCTCTCTCTCTCTCTCTCTCTCTCTCTCTCTCAGAAAGAGTCTTATTTTTTCTGTTCTTCCTGTAATGTTTAATAAAATTGCATGATAAATACTGTAGATAGGCCTATATTCTGACGTGCAAAGGCAAAATGCAGTAAATACACATTTTGCAGCCTCATCTTATGAAAAGTTAGGTGACTATGGCGGCATTTTTGCTAAATATATTCTGTGGTTCATTGCACATATCGCGGCATGTTGAGGTGAAATGTTCACTGCGTGGCGCAGGTTGTCATTTTGTCAAAAAGCCAAAATCAGGTCTCTTATCTATCTTCTGAATGATGGGTTTGGCTCCATTTTGGCCAAGGGAGGGTAGAGTCACATGGGGCGGCATCCTCACACAACTCACCACGCCGCAGAGAATAGCGTGAAGTCTCCACCTGTGCCATGTCTCCACAGTAACGTGTTCAACAAGCCACATAATAAGATTCGTGGATCCTCTGCCACCTTGATTGAGGCAAGTCACTACACCACCATGAGGACTTAGAATGCATTGGGAATTGGGCATTCCAAATTGGGGAGAAAAGAGATTACATTTTTTTTTAAAAAGAAATCAAATACATCTGAAGCAATTTTTCTCAATGTTCTCATTTATTTCAATGTTGCCATTGTTGCATTTTGCAGCCTAAGCTCATGAATATTACATGACCATGGCAACATTTTTGCAAGATGAAATGACATGCTTCATAATAGGTTTCGCTGCAGTTTCCCAGTGAAATGTCCAGCGGGGGGTTCCAAAAGCGAGTGAAATGTGTCATAATCGGACAAGGGTTTTAAGGTGAATGTTCGATTGAGGTTTTAATGAGTAAAACATACCACCTAAAACTAGCCTAAAACTTGAGTCAAACTGATAGTGTCCCAAAAGCAAATAAGAGGTAAACAAAACAACCTAAATCTAACCAAAGTTTCTAAAAGCAAATGCGACATGAAGTAAATTTTTTGAAGCAACCACGTTATTTTGTGTTATACTCTATGACACTTTCATCTCACGTGTCAGCTTGCATGTTTGGCTGGTCTCAAACCACAGTCTTTCAAGTCCAAAGTCAAACACTCTATCAGGTGAGCTACCGTGCAAGATAATTATGTTGTAATAACTGTGTAAATACAGGTGGGTCTTTAATAAAAGCGTTAAAATGTATAATTTTTTCAAATGATGCGTTATAGTATGTGTTTCGATATCATAAAATAGCAGTGTATGAGTAACAGAGCAGTTTATAAGGTCATAATCAGTAGAGGAAGACCGATATATCGGTTTTACCAATTAATTGGTGCCGATTGATGCTTTTTGGAACCGATTATCGGAAAAATTCTATGCAGATAGCTGCCGATTGTTTGTTGTTTATTATAACTCTTGATTAATATTGATTAATAATGTGGGGGTTTGCTGTATCTAAATCTTTCATCATTGACAATGTTCATAACATTTTTTACCTTCACTTCAATGCATATTTTTGTTATTTTAATTAGATAATCAAGTGAGGTCATGCAAAAAAAAAAGTACCTATATGAAAACATGCCCCATCAGCACATATATCGTGTGTCCAACTATGTATCTTCTGAATAATAATGAAAGTTATTCCACATTGAACCTCATCTGGTTTCATCTATATATATATATATATATATATATATATATATATAAAACCCTGCATCTGGTGAATATATAGGCTATAAAAATCTTTATTTGGTAAATAATTAAAGGTGCATTCAGTATATCAGTAACCTTATAAAAGCATGTTAGAATCACATGACCAGGGGGCCTGGGTGGCTCAGCGAGTAAAGACACTGACTACCACAACTGGAGTTGCGAGTTTGAATCCAGGGTGTGATGAGTGACTCCAGCCAGGTCTCGTAAGCAACCAAATTGGGAGGGTAGAGTCACATGGGGTAACCTGCTTGTGGTCACTATAATGTGGTTCTTGCTCTCGGTTGGTTATTTGTGTGTGGTTTAGGGGTTAGGGTTAGAAGCCTCCACACGCGCTACGTCTCCACGGTAACACACTCAACAAGCCACATGATAAGATGCAGATTGACAGTCTCAGACTTGGAGGCAACTGAGAGTCATCCCCCACCACCTGGATTGAGGCAATTCACTATGCCACCACGAGGACTTAGAGCACATTGGGAATTGGGCATTCAAAATTGGTGAGAAAATAATATTTTTTTTTATAAATAATCACATGACCAGCCAAATACTACTCACGTAATCTCAGTAACCGTCCTGTTATTTGACACTTTCACTCATTGATTAAAGTAATCATGGCTGACTGAGTATAGTACATTTCTACAATGACATCTGAAACAGAAAACTAGTGATTTTAAATGATGCAGCATCCAAGCCACAAGATGTGTGTAAGTCCAAGATGACACAAAGAAAAAGTTACTTAGTGCACTTTTACATATAGAGCATTATAACTGAGCCAAATCTCTGTAATTTCAAAATAAGAGTCTCTTGTGTGTTTTGGGCTTGTTTATAGTTAAAAGTCTCACGTTAAGCTCCAAATCTTTGGAATTTTGGTTAAGCAATAAACTACATCTGGGATTTTAATCATGTTGGACTCATGAGGTCACTATGTCTGTGCCCGTCTTTGTCAGAATAGACTTTTGAAAACTATCAGCCGATTAATCGGTTATCTGTGTTTTCCGACACCTTAGTTATCGGTATCGGCAAAATCCACTATCGGTCGACCTCTAATAATCAGCAGTTGTACTCGTGATTTGTGTGAAAGTGAATGAAATGAAAACTGTGGCGAAATGTAGAACGCGGCACATAAAAGTCAGTTTTAGTAACGTTTTTTTATGAGACTAGGTTGCCATTTTGCCTTAGTAGGTGACAATTCCAAGGGTTTACAAAGAAGATGGAAAAAATTAGCTTCTATAAACTTTGACTAACATTATAAGTGGACTATAGTGGCAAAGTGGACTATAATGCTAAGTAAGTGTCAAATATGGCTTCTAGCCATTATACACAATTATATACTTCTTTTAAGTTTAAGTTCAAGGGCTGTGATCAAATGTTTGAAATGTTGGATTTGTGCTCTGATCGTTTTACATTCTCTCCCCCTGCAGTACAACAGGATGGAAGAGGAAAGCAATTACCAGATCTCACCGAGACTCCCTCACAACTGATCACAACAGAAATTAATTGGACTCAACTGCAAGAGAGGCTTCAAAAAGCATTACAGCTGCGCTCATGACAGAGGGTGTGGTATTCCAGTCATGGAGGAGGCGGGTGAACCGTTCACCCTTAATCTGCCACCAGCTCACAAAACAGGCTGGTGATGGATGGATCTGGCAGATAGAGGATGGTTTCTGCTGGAGAACTGAGTCAGTGGAAGTGCTATACTGAATCTACAGGACTCAGTAAGTGAAATCAAGGAAAAACCAAAGGCAAAAAGAAGCTCTCAGCTGGAAATGACTTTAATTCTCTCGATGTAGTAAGCTAGCTCCTTTCAATGAATCCTCATTATAGGAGACACATTTTTAAACATCAATCTGTCTCGGCTGTGATCAGATCGCCCCTCTAATAAATTTGTGACTTTATACCAATCCAGCTTTAACACCTTAAATGAGAACTAATTACATCTGGATCACAAGCAGGCGTGCACACACACATACACGATTAAAAACAGGTTGTAAATAGGCTGTTGCTTCCCCGCTTCAGACGTTTGAAGCTTTGCACATTTATGACCATAGAAGAAAACACATGGATTTTTACAATATTTGCATATTCATAAATAAAGCCAGAGGGAATTTCATCATGTAAAAGTGAAAGCCAAATATGGCTGTGTAAATCATTCAGCATTATATTTACAATCTCACATACACACAGACACACTCGTAAAGTCAAAGGTCAGGTGTTGTTTACTCTTGTTTTAAACTGCCAGTTTTAAACCCTGTCTGTAGCCACACACAGGTCAAAGGTCAGGATCAAGAATTTTATCAATTCCAAAAATGTGAGAAGGATTAATATGCTAGCATGACTCTGAAGGAAGGGCTGAACAGGCAGGTCAATATTATCTAGTTTAAAGTTTGCAAATGCCCATGTGGTTATGGTGAATGCGCAAGCTTTTGGCCTTTAAAGGATTTTTGTAGCTTTCAGTCAATAATAATGTCACTAAAATGTTATTTTAACAGAAAAAGAATGTAAAACTGCTACAGTAGAACTTAAATAAATAAAGTCACCTTGAACTTTATGGTAAAAAAACAAAACAAAATCAATTAAAGTTTAGTTTTACTATTTTCTACCCTAAATACACTAGATTATGTACATTAGAGTGTTTAGTGACATTTCATGAAGTTTAGTTTACTGTAACAACAATGTATACCGCTACATGTGTATTAGGCCAATTTTGATTAACTTAAGATGGCCATCTATT
This sequence comes from Moxostoma hubbsi, assembly GCA_032164185.1. Lineage (NCBI taxonomy): Eukaryota > Metazoa > Chordata > Actinopteri > Cypriniformes > Catostomidae > Moxostoma > Moxostoma hubbsi. The sequence goes on from JAVLUX010000010.1 coordinate 48,021,568, forward strand.
TGAACTTTTTTTTTACTATGATGGATATCACTATTTTTTTAAAGGACAAAGCAGATTTAATAGTTCAAGAATAGATTGATTTATTACAGTAACATTATATCAATTAATGACATACTGTATATGGTTATTATCCACTGTAATATATAGAATCAGCAAAAGGCCATCCCATAATGCCTGAAACGCTTCAATGTATATATATATACATATATATATATATACTTTTTTTGCACGTAATTTTTATATACTATTTTATTTTTTACAAATGTCTGGAAACTTTTTGCCAATTTTACAATAAATTTTAAATATTTTTTTTTATATATAGTCTTGATTTAAGCCTTTTTATGCTAGTACACTCCTAAAATAGACATTTAGCAGATATACACACATTTAAAGGAAAACTTGACCAAAGATATTTATGACTCTTCATGCACTCAGGGGCATATACACATTTTTGTCCAGTAAAAGGTTCTGACTGTGACGTAACCTTAAAGGGACAGTTCACTCAAAAATTAAACTTCTCATATCATCCTCATGTCATCCCAGATGTGTATGAATTTCTTTCTTCGGCAGAACACAAACGAAGGTTTTAAGAAGAATATCTAATTTCTGTAGGTCTATACAATGCAAGTGAATGATGGCCAGAACTTTGAAGCTCCAAAATGCACATAAAGTCAGCATAAAATAATCCATACATCTCCAGTGGTTTAATCCATGTCTTCAGAAACAATCCATTGCAATCTCTAGGCACGATCATGATTTCAAGCTCGATTACACTTCCTAGTACTTGACGCATGTACAGAGCGCTAGATGGCACTAGGAAGTGTAATCAAGCTTGAAATCATGATCCCAAAGGACACTGCTGATGTCAAGATTTATTGTGGAAAAGTAGTTATATTTTGGTCTGTTCTCACCCAAAACCAATTGGATCATGAGACATGGATTAAACCACTGGAGTCTTCTGGAATGCTGCATTTATGTGCTTTATGGAGCTTCAAGATGTTGTACCCTACACAGTAAATTGCATCCAGCAGATAATATCATTAGATCTCATAGAGTTTGTGTAAACAGAGGCAGGTGAAATCCATGGTGGAAACAAAGCCAAGACAAAATACAGAGTATTACAGCTAATTCACATGGTTAACTGCAGTAAGTAAGTTTGGAAACTATAAAGTATCCTTGCATACTAGCTTATACACTTGACAAGTGCATTCTCTTCCAGAGCCATCTATGACAATATCACCACATTACAAATACTGCAGAGTTCTGTCAAGAGTTCGATACAATAGCATTTGGCATACATGCTCTAATTCCTCGAGATATAATTCTTTTAATGTGTCTTCCATTGGGCCCTGGGTTTAGTGCTGCATCCGTCTGCAGGAATGCACGATAATGAGGAGTGTTCTGTGAGCTCTGCTGACATTCTGTACAGAGGCGGAGAGAGCCACAGCCTTAAAAAACATCAAACGAAGTAACACAAGCTTATTCCCACAATGGATTGGCGCAGAGCAAATGTGCATCTGAAAACAGTTGAGTGCAAAATCCTGCAGTTGGGCATGTTCAGCTGAGCTTGGCAGGTGCAAAATGGGTGGTTAATTACCGTTTTTATTCTGGGTGCCGTGAAGTAGCTGAGAACTCTTAATGATGGGCGTTCTTAGAGACAGCTCGAATAAGAGAGATGCTACTGAAGACACTGAATGAAAAGGTTGAACTGCAAGTTCAGGGTCGTGCATCAGGCCAACATGATCTTATTATTGTGCATATTGATACTAGGGATGCTCCAAATATGCACGTTTATATATATAACTGTGAGCCAAAACATTATGACCACTCACCGGTGAAGCGAATAATGTTGATGATCTCTAAACAAGCCCACATTTCAAGGTTTGGGTAGATTAGATGGTAAGCGAACAATCAGTTCTTGTAATCAACGTGTTGAATGCAGGAGAAATGGGCAGGAGTAAAGACTTGAGCGACAAGGACCAAATTGTTATGGTCAGACGACTGGGTAAGATCATCTCTGAAAAGGCTTGTGGGGTGCTCCCGGTCAGCAGTGGTGAGTACCTACTGACAGTGGTCCAAGAAGGGACAAACTACAAACTGGCAACAAGGTGTTGGGTGCCCAAGGCTTATTGATACACAAGTGCAATGAAGGCTATACCATCTGGTCCGACCTGACAGAAGGTCTACTGTGGCACAAGTCACATTTTAATGATGGTTACACAAGGAATTTGTCACAACACACAGTGCATCACACCCTGATGCGTATGGGGCTGCTGACCCATGCTGACCCCTGTCCTCCATCGAAAGTGCCAACAATGGGCACGCGAGGGTCAGAACTGGACCTTGCAGCAGTGGAAGGAGGTTGCCTGGTCCGATGAGTCCCGTTTTCTTTTAAATCATGTGGATGGCTGTGTACTTGTATGCTGTTGATGTGGGGAAGTGATGGCACCAGGATGCACTGTGGGAAGACGACAAGCTTCGGAGGGAGTGTGATGCTCTGGGCAATGTTCTGCTGGGAAACCCTGGGTCCTGCCATTCATATGGACATCAATTTGACAGGTACACCCCTACATGGCAATGGTATTCCCTGATGGCAATGGCCTCTTTCAGCAGGATAATGTGCCCTGCCACACTGCACACATTGTTTGGGAATGTCTTGAGGACATGATGAAGAGTTCAAAGTGTTGGCCTGACCTCCATATTCCCCAGATCTCAATCTGTACGATCAACAAATCCGATCCACGGCAGCCCCACCTCGTAACTTACAGGACTTGAAGGATTTGCTGCCAATGTCTTGGTGCCAGATACCACAGGACTGCATCAAGGGTCTGGTAGAGTCCATGCCTCGGCGGGTCGGCACGGTTTTGGTGGCATGCCAACATAGTAGGAATAATGGTCATAATGTTTTGGCTCATCACTGTATAATAGTTGTAAATACCTTTACAGATCTTTATTGTAAAGGGTTTAAACAATGTTGTCCATGCTTGTTCAGTGAACCATAAACAATGAATGAACATGCACCTGTGGAACGGTCGTTAAGACACTAACAGCTTACAGACGGTAGACAATTAAGATCACAGTTATAAAAACTTCAGACACTAAAGAGACCTTTCTACTGACTCTGAAAAACACCAAAAGAAAGATGACAAGGGTCTCTGCTCATCTGTGTGAACGTGTCTTAGTCATGCTGCATGGAGGCATGAGGACTGCGGATGTGGCCAGGGCAATAAATTGCAATGTCCATACTGTGAGACACCTAAGACAGCGCTACAGCTGTATCACACCTCCGGGACAGGTACAGGATGGCAACAACAACTGCCCAAGTTACACCAGGAACACACAATCCCTCCATCAGTGCTCAGACTGTCCACAATAGCCCCCCCCCCCCCCTTTTGTTCAAGGACACATTATTCCATTTCTGTTAGTCACATGTATGTGAAACTTGTTCAGTTTATGTCTTAGTTGTTGAATCTTTTTATGTTCATACAAATATTTACACAAGTTTGTTAAGTTTGCCGAAAATAAAAGCAGGACTAAGTTGTGACATTTTAAATGATAACAAGCTATAGAAAGTCCGATTTTTTTAATCAAATTATTTAGTAGGTTTCATGGGGTGTTGGTTATTCATGTTTTTGAGACATTACAGACATTACATCAGAAATTTGCATAATTAATTCAGATTCAAAGTAATGTCCAGCATCATCCAATCACTGTCATCCATGTTCAAATAAAATGATCCATTATAAATGGTGAATCTACAGTATGTACTGATGATCATTGTCCCATGTGTGTCAAACATGTTGAGTGATCCAAACATCATCTGCAGCCTGAAACTGAACTTTTGACAGGATGCTAGGAGTGAATGCACTTAAATGCACAGGAAAGATATAGGATGCTCCCTTGTTAATTATTTAGTGCAGGACTTAATCTCCAGTGTGCTGTCTGTCTGCACTGGTCTCAGAACAGTTTGAAATGCACCTTATTTTCAACCTAACTCCATATAAACCCTCTGAAAGCTTTTTTCAGCTTTTGGATGCATCCATTGACTCTCAATGTAAAATGCATTGTAAATATCTGATATTGGAAGGAAAATGAGCCTGTAGTCCACGTAACTTGTCATTGTGTTTAACAGAGTGTCGTTTCATGATAAATCGATGCAATTTTTCAAATTATCATATGAAACTAGTAGTTTTTTGGCATTTCTCTTAAAAGACAAAATCCACTGAGATTGGCGCCGTGTTGTTTTGTAACATGACATTAAAGTTTTACCCTTTAATGACAGCCTAGAGTCTCTTAAACTGAGATCAGACGGTTTAATTGAAATTAAATTATGCATAGCCTAAAGCAAAGCCAAAAACGTAATGTCCACGCATGTAGACGCGGTGTCTCAGGAGGATGTCATTCTTTGAAACAGGGTGAATATGGCACCAGAAATCACACAGAACACAATGTCACCTAAAGAAATTTGTATTAATTTTATTTCATTATATTTAGTCATTTAACTTTATTTCATGAACCATGGTGGAAGAACACATCATTTTTAGGAATGCTCTAAACATGAGACAATAAACATGAAGGAGCTTACAAGATAGAAACCTTAAACAAAACGCCTAAGAAGTGATCTGTTGCTCGTTTGGTTGTTGTTTGTGACTATGATGAACTTAATCTAATTGCAGTATATTCAGAATATGAAATGATTTCAGGAAATTGCTCTAACTGTCACTCCAATCCAAATCCCAGTTCAACATCCTGTGGGACTTGACCATGAACTGAATGTTTTGTGCTTTCTGCTACACATTTTCTCATAGCACAATTTAAAACTGCTGTGTGTAATTCCTGAACCACAAGCGGCACCAAACTTAAACATAATAGCGATAATAATATGGCACTTTCATTGCATCACAGAGAATGCAAGTATCCTTAACATCAAAGATTCATCAGTATACTGTCAATGAAATGTGCATTGTATATCTGAAAATACTGAAACACTTAGAGATGTCACGTTCTGACACAACATTTCAATAATTTAGGTGTGATGTGTTATATTGTGGAGTTGTGGGAGGGACAGACATGAATCTTTGCATACTAACAGATTTTGCACTCTAAAGACTCAGACAAAGAACATGATTCATGCTTTTATGGGCCTCTCAGCCACTTAACTATGACAACTCTCTCATGCCCAACAGAGAATGGAAACAAAATACAAGAAAAAGAAGATGCACAATAAGTCAATGAAGACAACAGTAGCATCATGTGGCTTCTGAGATGCATTAAACTCAAGAAAATAGATTAACTCAGTGTACATTAGCTAAGAATGCAGACTGAATTGCAATTTGTTGACAATTAATCTACTTATAAATTCAAGAACACTAATGCGGTCTCCTCGTACATATAATGCAAGCTAAACATTGTATTATAAATCAGAGTAAAGACTAAATATGTGGGCATAATTGTCCATCATTGAAGATAACATGAATGTTATATTGATGCCAAAATAGAGTTCTAAAAATACCTACAACTACGTGTGACAGCGAGTTCCTACACAAACAAACAAACAAACAAACAAAAGAGAAAATACTCTCTGAACTCACTGTCACTTGTAGTTTGCAGGCAGTTTTAAAACTTGATATTGGCTTCAATATACGTAACTTGGCCGATTACTTAGTTATTTGCTTTCTGTTGAATTTATTCTTAAAAAATAAAATCTTATAATATGCAACTTTAAAGGGTTAGTTCACCCAAAAATAAAAATTATCCTTTCATTTACTCACCCACAAGCCATCCTAGATGTATATGACTTTCATCTTTCAGTCAAACACAATCAGAGTTATATTAAAAATGATCCTGCTCTTCCAAGCTTTATAATGGGAGTGAATGGTACCTTAGATTTTGAAGCCCATAAAAGGGCATCCATCTGTCAAAAAGTAATCCATACGGCTCCAGGGGGTTAATAAAGGCCTTCTGAAGCGAAGCAACATGTTTTTGTAAGAAAAATATCCATATTTATAAGTTTATAAAATATAATCACTGGTTTCCGGGAACGGCCGTCCGCACGTTCACAAGAGATTCGAGATCCGGCGTATGCCGTAGGTGACGAACGCGGAAGCGAAGAGGATGGAGCAAAACAAAAAGCCGGTCACGAATTAGAAGACAACAATGAGGATTTATAAAGAAAAATGTCAGAGGATTTCGATATAAGAGAAGAGGAAATTTAGTTTTTTGCCCAGCCCTATTTGTTTGAACTGGAGTACACCAACCAGGAACTCCGGGAGTTCGAGGAGGCTGTAGCGGCAGCACAAACAAAAGAATCTGGTAGACGGAGAGTACGGGAGACGTGGGGGTGCTCATGCAGGAAATGTTAGGTAACGCCAACAGAGGCTGAGAGTGTTTGCTGCCCTGAATGGACGATTGGAATGACTGGATAGACGCACAAACGCATCATTTTAAGACTAATACAAATTTACAATATAACGAAAACATCTCAATTCTTTTCGCCATTTTCCTTTGCTGTAAACAATGCGTGCTTCCACGTTCGTCACTTCTCACCGGAGCTTACATCACGCCTACGTCATACGCCGGATCTCTCATGAACGTGCGGACGGCCGTTACTGGAAGCCAGTGATTATAGTTTCTAAAGTTATAAATATGGATATTTTTCTTACAAAAATGCATCGCTTCGCTTCAGAAAGCCTTCACTAACCCCCTGGAGCCGTATGGATTACTTTTTTGATGGAAGGATGTGCTTTTATGGGCTTTAAAATCCCATAAAAAGGTACCATTCACTCCCATTATAAAACTTGGAAGAGCAGGATATTTTTTAATATAACTCAGATTGTGTTTGGCTGAAAAAAGTCATATGCACCTAGGATGGCTTGAGGGTGAGTAAATTAATGGGTCATTTTAATTTTTTGGGGTGAACTAACCCTTATTATAAGATTTGAATTTATTTGATTATTTTTTTAAAGAATAAATTCAACAGAAAGCAAATAACTAAGTAATCGGCCAAGTTACGTATATTGAAGTCAATATACATTTAAAAAAAAAAAAAATAATTTAAACTAACCCTTTAACGACACACTGTCCCACATAGTCTCATGACAACTCGTTATAGTTTGTATCAGATGGTGAGATTGTTAAAAATCGTATGACTTGGCTCACATGAAGAAGGTACACCTTTTATTCCCATAGAGATCAACCAATCAAAACAGAATTAAAAAAATCGATGCATACAATTTTCCTACCCTCCTATTCAGCACTTCACTTTGAGAAAGGAAATGTTTGTACCACCTTTTCACCTGTTCCTATAGCTAAAGGCGATCTTCTACGACTTACCTTTCCCAACTTCCGAAAATCAGCTGATGATCCAGATCCTTTGAACTACTTAACTCGATGTCAAGATTTTCTGGCATTGCGTCCTTGTTCAGATGTGGATCTACTAGCCACATTCTGTACAGTCCTGTGTGGAACTGCCCGCGACTGGTGGGAAGTGGCACGTACCTCTGTATTCACTTGGACTGAATTTGAGGCAGCTTTCCTCTCTCCATTTCTTTCTGAAGACTGAAGAGTTTGCAGAAAGAGTCAGAACAAGAACTCAAGGAGAGACAGAACCTATCAGAGATTTTGCTTTTTCATACAGAGCATTATGCAAAAGATGGAAGTCAGTGTCAGAACAGAGAGTGAAATTGTAAAACTGATTCTGAAAAATATTAAACCTCACCTTGCCAGCCAGTTCTGCAGTTGAGTATCTACAGTGGAGGAGTTGGTGAAGCTAGGTCATCAACTGGATAAGGACTATGAGCAGCAACTCCAATATGAGAGCAGCTTACACCACAAACAACTGCCTATGACACCCCGAGAACCTGTAATTCGACAGATGGACAAGACTCAAGTTCAGTGCTGGCGGTGTAAAGGTCACCATCCTCCAGGAAATTGCCCTTGTTACTCCTCATTTCATCAGTCACAGCCATCTCAAAGTAAGAGACCACACCAAAGTCCCAAACTCAAATAAAATTGTACCTTGTTATTTTGCCCAAGTTTGCTATTTTTGCCCCGTTTGTTATTTTGATCCCAAAGAAAAGACACAAATATCATTTCCCATTTACTGATTTTTATTTTATATTTCACATGCATCATACTGACATGACCACTAGCACACCCTCCCCATCAACTTGTATTGAGATGGAAGTACCTGAAGTGGAAACCACTAACTGGCAGGCAACAATCACCATTACCTCATGTCCCTATACTTCCAATCTCACGCAAACAGATCAGCTTGGAACACGAGTGCAGTTCGTATCTTCTACCCTGACTGGCAGCACTCTGGTGCAAAACCTCACCTGGGATTCAAATTGAGATCACATGCAGATTTACGCAAGCCCTGAATCTTCATCATCTGTGGGACAGCAGGAGTTACCATGTGAACTACAAACATCAGGCTTTACTTACTAAACAATACAAGGAGACTTGTATATTTTAAAGAAATTCATCCAACGACAGGAGAACGCAGTCTCAGAACTTACCCACGAGGTAAAAGCCAAGATCTCTCATTCATATTTCTACTACGGTTAGATGGAGATGGAGGACAACCAGCAACAATAACTAAAGTGCATCACTGATAATAATCAAAAGGTGGAAATTTAGTTGGATAAATGGTCTAGAGCTACAAAGCGTATGATCACAGAAGTAAACAAAGTGGAGACTACTGTTGTGTCTGAAGTGCGTTTCCTAGTTCAACAGCTTCAAGCAGAAGATCAGCAGGACATCAAAGCCACTTTTCAGAGTCTGAAAAACAGTCAAGAGCAGTCCAACAAAGAATTTCAGAACTATTTAAGGAAGGATATTGTCACGTCGAGGGGAATGGAGGTGAACTGGTGACTTGAGAGAAGTCATTGCTACTGAGATGTGTGCTGTCTGTCAGAGGAAGGTGGGAGAAGTTGCGTGCTACGGTGCGAGAAATGAGTCTGCTTGGAAGAGAAGAGTGAAGTGAAGGAAGCAAGCAGTGACCAGATTGTGTGGCTTATGCTTTCCTGGGGTGGACGCCGTGTCAGTGTGATCGAGAGTATCAGCGGTACCGGGTACAAGCTCGACGCACCCACATTACATGCACACGCCACCCATACATATACACGCAATTTTAAACTTTCTTGGTTTGCTTTAGCATGTAAAAATTTATGAAAATGAGTTGTAAATTCCATAAGTTGATGGGTTTGCACTGATGAAGTTGTTCTTTTCTATCATTTTTATTTTTTGGGAGGGATTTTTTGTGATAACTCCATATTTATTCATGCAATACCAATGACTGATGTACAGGGATGTCAATACCCTGTAACACGCTTCCATCGTCTTGTTTTAATCCCTAATGGGCCCTACTTTAAGAGAGCAAGAGTTAGGTGCTTCACAATGCCATAAATCATAAGCGACAGTGATTGTCATGGACTTAATTTAATGTTCCACTATATACTATATAGTTTGGACATAAAATGTATTAGCACTTGCTGGTGTAATCTCCAAACTGCAAATGCAGGAACTGAATTTTGAATTTTCAAAGGAATTTGGTCATTGCGCTAAGACGTTTCAATACCACCTCTGAATGACCAAAGTCTTAGGAAAATAGCAAATGGCACCTTGCGCCAATACATTTACATACAATACACCCACAGTAGCACAAATGCTTCCACCCACACCCACTTGTGCTTTGCGCTGTCATGGAAATTGCACTTAGAATTGGCGATTTCATGAAAATTGCATAAGACGTTGTGCATGGTTTTGGAGCGTAGAGCCCCGCTTTGCATACTCACGAAAATAGAGCCTGATGTCTTTCTTTCGTGGTACACAAAAACTATTTTCCTATTAAAATCGTGGTTAGGTTAAGGTTTGTTAATTTTGTAAGTGCACAATTATATTCAAATGGCACAAAAATTACTAGTAAAATTCACTTAAATATTATTTAGCTAATTCTTGCACCAAGTTGTTCTAAGCATTTTAATGGTACAAACTTAAGTAAAATCTACTTAACTTGAAAAAAAATTATATTTATTAAAGATACAGAGCTGCGTACACTGACTAAAGCACTTGAACAGATAATTTTATAATCAGGAACGGGTAATTTTGAGTTGAAAATGAACTTCAGACTTCGTTTGAATTTACCAAACGTAACATCACAATCAACAATAAAAATTGTGTAAAAAAAAAACACTTGCAAACAGTGTAACCAAGCAAGCTCATTAAATATTCATGCCTGGTGCATGCTGGGAAAACCAGCATCAAAAAGTACAGTAAAAGTCAAATTTACGAAATTGACTCAAATTACCAAATAAATATGGCAAGCTTCTCTACTTTAGGATTAAAACATGATGACGCATTGTAAAGATAACAAACAATCATAAATAAGAAAGCATTAATTTTTACGTGTTTAAATTAAGTGCATATGTAGAATTTACTTCATATTTACAATTTACTTAATAAAGTTCATGCTTAAACTAACTTATCCAATGTATTTACTTAACCACATAAAAAATTAAATACATTTCAGTATACACTCCTGACGTAACACTCCTCGCTGAAGAAATGCAAGAACAGGATTCAAATTAAAGATGAATTTGTATTTAATTTGACACATTTGAGTATAACCAACCTGTCTAGGGATAAAGAGTACTTCTATCAGGAAGACTCGCAGACTTGAGTGAGGTTTAAGATGACATTTATTTGATGAATATAATACAGGTATGTAATGTCTCTCTTTGGTGTAAGCCCCGTCTGGTGGTCTGAAGTTGTAGTACTCGGAACCGTCATATCCTGCCGGAGATAGGAGGCAGGGGCGAGGAGCCTACCCCCATGCAGGACAGGACTCAACATGTGGTGGTGGGGTGGTGGAGGGTGCCGTGTTAGCACACTGAAACAGCAATGTGATAGATTGTGAGCAGAGTTATAAAGCAATGGCTTACATGTGATTGACTGGGAATTACCCAGCTAATGGTGCGATGATGTACAGCTGCTAGTCTTCCCGCTAGAACTACGCTGTGCTTACATTTCTATGTAATTCTAGTTACATACTGTATATATCCTTTCATTTGTATCCCAGTGAATGTTCCCTAACCGCAAATCCTCACCTGTTCTACACAAACTTGCTTGATTCACCTAAAGTATGTTTGGATAAAAGTAGGGGAAGGCACATTTATCTGGAATAATTGCTGTTGTCCTTATTCATTTTACCGCTTTTATTTTGTTCAACTACACTGGTGGAAAAACAAACTTTTCCAACATAGAACTTAAAACAACACGGATTTCAAAGAAAAACAAAATTTAATTAATGACTGTCATTGTTTCATTTAGCCCCTCAATTCAAGTGCAAGATTAACCAGATTACATAAATAATGCTGTTTCTGTTCCTCAGGCATTTGTTTATGTGAAAAGCATATTCTTGACTTCCCACAAATGCAACAATACATTTCTCAGAAACTGGTTTCCCCCTGCAAAGATCGTTGCAAATCTGAAAGTACATTTTCCTACTCACCCTTAATTACCGAGAGAGAATATCATTAGAGAAATGTATTAGGAAGTGTATCATGTTCCCTGCAAGGAACTAATTAGAAACATCTTCAGCATTCTCAACGGAAACGAGCACGGGTTCCTGGAAACATTGATATTCTGTTAGTACGCTCCTGAACGTTAGCCCCTTCTCTCTCAGACAGACAGATGCATAAATAAATATCAGGTAATTATCTTGAAGGAGTCCAAATGTTAATCTCATTAGAACCTTAAACAAATCTTGAATAAAAACACACATTAATGACATCATGCAGAACAAACAGACTGTCATTGTATACTTACAAACCAACATAATTATTGTGATTACTGACAAATAAAAGGCCCCATGAATGAATCATTTTCCTTTATTGTTTTCATTTTCAGTCTGCCTGCTGAGATATTCTCCTCAGTGTACGAGTGTCTCCCCTGCACACCGAGGCACTATTACTAATGTTATGGACACACAATACAGTCTTGTGCTATTTGGTTTTTAAAGTGATTGCTGAATTAAACAGGGGGGTCTGTAAGAGTTTATGCCTGTAAAGCACAGACTGCCAATGTTTAGGTATTTTTAAGGTGGTCATCCTATAAGTTGTTTCAATAGCCAGTGCTGATATTGATAAAAAGACAACGGGGTGGTCAGTGCACGATATAATGCTGTTACATTCACTCACCGATCACTTTATTAGGTACACCTGCACATCTACTTATTCATGCGATTATCTAATCGGCCAGTCGTGTGGCAGCAGTTCAGTGCATAAAATCATGCAGATACAGGTCAGGAGCTTCAGTGAATGTTCAAATCGACCATCAGAATGGGGAATAAATGCAATCTCAGTGATTTGGACGTGGCATGATTGTTGGTGCCAGATGGGCTGATTTGAGTATTTCTGTAACTGCTGAGTTAAATCTTCTGGGATTTTCACACATAACAGTCTCTAGAATTTATTACGAATGTTGCCAAATAACAAAAAAACATCCAGTGAGCAGCAGTTCTACGGATGGAAACACCTTGTTGATGAGAAAGGTCAACAGAGAATGACCAGAATGTTTCAAACTGACAAATTCTACTGTAACTCAGATAACCTGAATAGCATCTCAGAATGCACAACATCTTGAACCTTGAGGCACATGGGCTACAACAGAAGACCACATCTGACACTTTATAGGTTCATAGTGTTCCTTATAAAGTGCTCAGTGAGTGTATACTGTATATATATGTATATATATATTAAGGTTCAACTTTATTGTCATTGTGCAGAGTACAGGTACAGAACCAATGAAATGGAGTTGTTTTCACATATCCCAACTAAGCTGGGGTCAGAGCGCAGGGTCAGCCATGAAACAGCGCCCCTGGACTAAATAGGGTTAAGGGCCTTAACCACTAAGCCACCACTGCACGCGCGCACACACTCGCACACACGCGCACACACGCGCACACACACACAAATATAAGCCAATACAGTTTAATTATAGAAATTGAGATGTACAGATATATGCTGAAAATAAACAAACATATTTTTTTTTTAAAAAAATGATATATATTTTAGATATAATCAAATAGTTAAAAACTGAAATTGTGCATTGTACTGTACACTGACTAAGCTGTTGGTAGATTTTAGGAATTACACAATGAATAATGCTATTGTTAATAAACCAAGTGGACACAGTCATTGTCCGAATCTGATATTCTCAAACTGTCCAAATATTGGTTGATTTATCGGCTGAGCCAATATATCGGTCTATTACTGTGTCCTGGTTTATGTTACTCCAAAATTAAGAGTTTTTGTAGAAACAAAATTATATATTGCATATAGAAAATGAAGCTTATCTTCAGGGCCTCTAAGATTGTTTAGATTGTGACATTATTTTCATGAGCGTTAAGCACGTTTTATCATTCTCTATTGCCAAGCCTAATCATAGCATTTGTGTTTTGACACTAAATTTAAAAAAAACAACTTTACGAAATGTAAGTGTTTACCTAATTTGCAGCCAAAATTATCCCTAGCTTTCAGGATAAAATGATCATAGATGAATAAGGCTGAGAGATTTGTTTCCAGCAGAGTTTCTTGCAAGGTATGTAAAACAAGTGCGCATTACAAGTACACCTCACGCTGAGAAGACATACAAATCTCACCATCCACTCTGAATCAGACACATGCTCCAGTTTATCTGCAAGATCTTGGGAATATTCTGCTCACTGTTAATGGCTGTACATTAGAAAAGAGCAACGGAAATGCATTGGATTCAATTACATTGTTAAAGCATGATCTTCTGTAAAGCTCTTTGAAAAGATGTGTGTTGTGAAAGGCGCTAAACAAATAAAAATGACTTGACATGACATTAATTTCTCGATTTAAGAGAAGAAAGGAATTTTCTTGATTGTTACAATTTTCGATTTCTAACGATGCATTTTTCCTTAAAACATGATCAACGTCAAGGTGAATAATCTTATTCCATTTCCTAAACACAATGAAAAGCACATCGCCTCAGAATAAATAAACATGTCTCGTGGTTTCACTCCGAGTCTGACCTCTCCCCCAAGACTCCCAGATACAGTGACTTCCATTTCCATTCTAATGAGAGCGGCCGGCACAGCTCGTGGAGAACAGCCACAGATCCGGTGAACGCCTGTGGATGCAATTCAGTTCCACCCAGCTAGTTATTAGTCTCCATGCAGCACCAGATGTACACATGACCACATCTGCATTTCCGTAGAAACAGCAGGTGGAGAAATAACCAACAGAGAGAAAGGAAGATGCCACATAATTAGCAGGTATCCCCAGTGATGATACATACAGCTATGAGAACAACTATTCTCTTCCTTTTGAAAAAAGAAAACAGGTCAACATCAATCAGCAGATCTAAACAAGGATGTCCATCATGTGTCTGCTGATCTAAAATGCTGAGAAATCTGAAAGATTATTCTCACATATACACTGGTGGCCAAAAGTTTGGAATAATGTACAGATGTTGCTGTTTTGGAAGGAAATTGGTACTTTAATTCGCCAAAGTGGCATTTAACTGATCACAATGTATATTCAGGACATTACTGATGTAAACAACAGCACCATCTTTATTTGAAAAAAGTCATATATGATCAAATCTAGACAGCAGCATCACTCCAACACCTTATCCTTGAGTAATCATGCTAACTTGTTCATTTGATACTTGAAAATCACTTGCCATTATATCAAACACAGTTGAAAGATATTTGGTTCATTAAATGCAGCTCAACATTGTATTTGTGTTTGTTTGTGAGTTGCCACAGTATGCAATAGACTGGCATGTCGTAATGTCAATATTAGGTCAAAAATGGCAAAAAATGAAACAGCTTTCTCTAGAAACACATCAGTCAATCATTGTTTTGAGGAATGAAGGCTATACAACGCTTGAAATTGCCAAAAAAAACTGAAGATTTCATCCAAAGGTGTAACTACAGTCTTCAAAGACAAAGGACAACTGTCTCTAACAAGGACAGAAAGAGATGTGGAAGACCAGATGTACAACTAAACAAGAGGAGAAGTACATCAGAGTCGCCTCACATGTCCTCCGCTGACAGCTTCATTGAATTCTACCCGCTCAACAGCAGTTTCATGTACAACAGTAAAGAGAAGACTCAAGAGGCCTTATGGGAAGAATTGCAAAGAAAAAGCCACTTTTGAAACAGAAAATCAAACAGAAAAGGTTCGAGTGGGCAAAGAAACACAGACATTGGACAACAGATAATTGGAAAATAGTGTTACGGATCTTAACCCCATTGAGCTTTTGTGGGATCAGCTAGACTGTAAGGTACGTGAGAAGTGCCCAACAAGACAGTCACATCTATGGAAAGTGCTACAGGAAGTGTGGAGTGAAAGGTCACCTGAGTATCTGGACAAACTGATAGCTAGAATGGTAAGGATCTGCAAAGCTGTCATCGTTGCACATGGAGGATTTTTTTGATGAGAACTCTTTGAAGTAGTTTAAAACTGTAATAGTAATTTCAAAGTATCACATTATACCCTTGAGTGAGACACACAACCTCCTGATTGTTTTGGACAAAGGACATAAAGTCTGGTCCACTTTACAGCTTCTTCTGGCCAAGAACTGCCAGCAAGTTTATTTCTATATCACATTTCGTACACAACTGTAATTAGAGGGTAACGAATAGAGGGTAACGTTTATTATTTAATTGATCCTTTTAATGGTGCTTTATTCATTTTTTTGAGTTGCATATCAGACCCAATTTGTGTCCCAAGAGACAAACACAATAAAAATTAAATAATGAAGCTATTATAGTTAATGACAGTATTTTTACCATAATTTTAACAGTCGTTTGCTGTAAAAGTCAACCTAGATTCATAGAATGAACGTTACTATTAGATTTTTTGCAAACTAACATTTACATGTTGCATTCCACATTTAGCTGCAGTTTCCTGGTGAAATGAACACTAGAGTCGTTTTATTCACTTTCACACAAATCACGAGTACAACGGATGATTATGTCTTTATAAACACGTATTTTTCACACTGTTACTGTTACTCAAAATGATATCGAAACACTTAATATAACGTACCATTTAGTAAACGATACATCTTAACGCTTGTATAACAGACTCGACTACATTTGCACACTTAATCCAATGTGATTATCCTCCACGGTAGCTCGAGCTTGACCATGGGCTCAGAATGCAGCGGCTCAAGACCAGTCATGCTGACAAGTGAGACAAGAGTGTCATAGATGTGACAAACTGATGTAGTTGCTTCACATGCTTTTCAATTCACATTTTTTAAGACACTATTTGGTAGGTTTAGATTAAAGTTTTGGGTTAGGGAGATACGTTTTACTCATTAAAACCTTAAAAACCTCTACACCATTTTACTCGCTTTTGGCGCCCCCGATGGACATTTCACTGGGAAACTGTGGCCAAACCTGTAATAAGGCACGTAATTTCATTTTGCAAAAATGTTGCCACAGTCATGTAATTTTCATGACACTGGGCTGGTAAAAGTGCATGTATTTTCTTGTTAAACATAATACATATTTTCAGCGTTAACTATAAGGTATTCATACTTTTTTCTTATAAAAGACATACTAGTTTTTACAATATTCTCCAGTTAAATCATATATAATCTCTTGTTAAATATAATATAATTTTTCACTGTATTTGCCACCTTCCTGATTTCTTCTATTTTTGTGTATTTTTCATACTAAATTATTTTAGCTCTTCAAACGAGATATAACATAAAACAAAGGCAACCTGAGTAACATAAAATACAATTTTCAAAAATATATATATTATTATTTTATTTTATTGAAGCAAAAAAGGTTATCCAACACCTATAACACCCCTGAGAAAAACTAACTGCCCCCTTAAAAATATTAGCTGGATGTGCCACCTTTAGCAGCAACAACTGCAACCAAACGCTTCTGATAAATGGAGATCAGTCTTTCACAACGCTTGGTGGAATTTTGTCCCACTCTTCTTTGCTTTAGTTCAGCCACATTGGAGGGTTTTTGAACATGAACTGCCCGTTTAAGGTCCTGCCACAGCATGTCAATCGGGTTCAAGTCAAGACTTTGACTAGGCCACTCCAAAACTTGAATTTAGCTTCTTTTGAGTCATTCAGAGGTGGACTTACTCCTATTCTTTGGATCACTGTGTTGCTGCATAATCCAGTTGTGCTTGAGCTTCAACGGACTGATGACCGGACGTTGTCCTTTAGGATTTACAGGTAGAGAGCAGAATTCATGTTTCCCTCATTTATTGCAAGTGAAGAGCAAAGCATCCCCACACCATCACACGACCACCAGCATGCTTGACCGGAGGTATGATGTTCTTTTAGTGGAATTCTGTTTGATTTACAGCAGATGTGACGGGACCCCTGTTTTCCAAACAGTTCCACTATCGACTCATCAGTCCACAGAACATTCTCCCGAAAGGTTTGAGGATCAAGTTGCTTTGGCAAAATTCAGACAAGCCTTAATGTTCTCCTGGGTTAGCAGCGTTTTTCACCTCGCCACTCTTCCATGGATGCCATTTTTGGCCGGTGTCTTTCTGATAGTGGGGTCATGAACAGTGACCTTTATTGATGCGAGAGACGCTTGCAAGTCCTTGGCTTTTTTGTGACTTCCTGGATGAGTTGTCGCTGTGCTCTTGGTAGATTTTTGGAAGGTCGGCCACTTCTGGGAAGGTTCACTACTGTGCCAAGTTTTTCCATTTGGAGATAATGACTCTCATTGTGGTTCTTTGGAGTCCCAGAACCTTTTAAATAGCTTTGTCCCAAATGAATCACCTTTTTCCTCATCATTTCTGGAATTTCTTTTGACCTTGGCATACTGTGCTCTACTGGGTGAGACCTTTTAGTCATCTTCATGCTGCTGAAAAAGTTATATTAGATGTTGATTTGATTGAACAGAGCTGACAGTAATCAGGTCTGGTGTGTGTAGTCCAGCTGAACCACATTATGAATGCAGTTTCATAGATTTGGGGATTTAGTAACTAAAGGGGCAAATACTTTTTAACACAGGACCAGTTGGTATTGGATAATTTTTTTGCTTCAATAAATAAAATCAGCATTTAAAAAGTGTATTTTGTATTTATTCAGATTACCTTTGTTTTATGTCAGATTTTGTTAGCATTTTTTAAAAATGTAGTATGAGATGTACACAAAAACAGAAGGAATCAGGAAGGGCCAAATACTTTTTCACAGCACTGTATTTTCACACCAAGTCAGGTCTCTCTGCGGCCATATTCATAACTGTTTGTCAAGATTATATTCAAACAACATATTTCAAATCAGCAATAAAGGCTGACAACAATCGTATCATACATTTGATTTGTTTAGCCCGTATCACGCAAAAAACATTTTCAGGATGTTCCTCCAAATTAGTGCTCATGGACATTCTCGAGTAAGCATAGAGTCGACGAGTCTATCAAAATGGCGACTGCCTCTTTTAATTGTAGGGTGGGACAATAGCCACCATATTAGAATTAGTTATGATTTCTCTCATTCATATTAATATGAGTGGGCCTTCTAATCCCCTTATATTGTCTCTTGAAAGTAAGTTGATTTGCATTAAAGTATAAACTACATGACAGATTAGTGAAATTAGTTTGCACTGGTCCTGCAAACATGAGTATATCCACACTTTCAACTCTTTAGCTCTTCAGTTTCTGGAAGTAACGCATAGTAAACATCATGGCAGCTTTAATGGTATCTTCCTTTGCTCAGGACTGTAAAGAGCTGCTGGACCCTCTAGAGGTCAAGTTCTTACAGCGTTCAGGCAGTGAGTATACACTAGCACATCTACAACTCAAGTTTTATCTGACCTTTACCAATATTCTTCAGCATTTTCTTTGATTATCCATTAAATTAAATTAAATACATTTTATAGTCCCCAGAGGGCAGTTTGTTCTGTACTCAAGGTGCCTTTATAATGACAAGCACATTGGATCATAAAATAGCAATACAAATAAGAACAAATACAATAAAAACATGAATCCCTAAACTAAAAAAAAAAATTACAAAAAAATGCTGATCAAACATCTGCACAAACTTCAAAGCTGCTTTGAAAACTGTAGCGCTGACATAAAACTGACTCAGCTAGAGTCATAAACACATCTGCCTTGTCAAAGCCCCTCGGCATCATTTCAAAATGTGGAGCAGCCCATCATCTTTAGTGCAGAGAGTTTGCAAAGGGAGGCAATTTTGGACAATGTTTCTTGACATTAAAATTCCATAATATAATTTAAGTCCATCTTAATGGATGATACAGTATCATGGCACATGGCAGTGGCAACTAGTGGCACCAAATGAAACGATGGACCATTTTTACAGAAAGTGATGATGTGTTTGTGGCTTTTTTAGCAGTGTTAATCTACAACCCTAATACCGAAAAACTTTGGACAGTAAGAAAAATACTAATAAAAACAAAAAGGGTGATTTGTAAATTATATTCACCCTTTGCTATATTGAATTCACTACAACTAAACATTACATGGTGTTTTACCATGTGATTTTCATTGTTTGTTTGTTTGTTTGTTTGTTTTGGGACAGTCAAGTGTTTACCACTGTGTAGCATCACCATTTCTTCTAATAACACTTATTAAGCAATTAGACACTGAAGTGAAGTTTGTTGAGTTTAAAAAGTGGAATTTACCCCCATTCATCCATTATGCAGGTCTTCAGCTGCACAATTTTAAGGGGTCTTCGTTGCCATATGGTGCACTTCATAATGTGCCACACATTCTCAATTGGAGATGTTCAGGACTGCAGACAGGCCAATCTAGCACCCGCACTCTCTGATTATTCGGCCAGTATATGCTTTGAAGTTGTCCTGCTGGAAAATTCCGGGATGTCCCTGGAAAAGACGGTGCTGGATGGCAGTATATGCTGCTCCAAAATTTTAACATATCTGTCTTCATTAATGGTGCCCTCACAGATGTGCGAGTTACCCATGCCATGGGCACTGACACCCATGCAGTACCTGGCCCATACAGACACTGACTTTTGGACTTGCGGCTAATAACAGACCAAAAAAACACAGTTCCACTGTTTTACTTTCCATCTAAGATGAGCCCAGAGATATTGGCAGCGCTTCTGGACAGTGATGATGTGCGGCTTCTCCTTTACATTGTAAAGTCTTTACTTGCATCTGTGGACACAGCGGCGAGTGGTGTTGACTAACAAAGGTTTACTAAAGTTATCCCAAGCCCATGTTCATGATATCCACAACAGATGAATGATGCTGTTTAAGACAGTGACGTCTGAGGTATCAGAGATCACACGCAATCAGAAGGGATTTTCGTCTTGCCCTTTACGCACCGAGATTTGACCAGATACCTTGAAACTTTTAACTATATTTTCCACTGTAGAGGGTGAAATGCCCAAAATCCTTCCAATATGTCTTTTGGGAACATTGTTCTCAAAGTGACAGATTATTTGATGAAGCATCACTTGGTAAATTTGAACGATTCTCGCTCTTGAAGGACTAGGCTGTTTTTGGAGGCTCCTTACTATGACACAATTGCCTGTTTAACATCTCCTGTTTCATGTCGCCTTGTTATTTCAACTTCTCAAATTGATACTAGTCTTAAATTGCCCGTCTCAACTTTTTTGGTGCGTGTTGCAAACAACTGATTTGAAATTACATTAAAAAAAATTTAATAGAATGAAATTTATAAGGTAAAACATTTCAAAGTGTGAATATAATATACAAATCAATACTTTTTATTTTTAATAGCATTTTTCATTCTGTCCCAACTTTTTTGGAATTGGGTTTTTATACTTGTAATTATTAAAATTATACTTTGTATTATATTACCATTGCATTAATTACAAAAAAAAAAAAAAAAAAAAAAAAAAAAACGATATAACACAAATACAGCTGAGGAGTGACTTCCATTGTAAGTGCTTCACTATAACATTGATTTTTGCTTTCTTTAAAAGAAAAATATATATTTTGAGTGGTAATCAACATTATGCCACAATTGCTGTCGATAAAACTTAAGGTGCATTGAAACCGGAATATTCCTTTAAAAGTCACTGTAAAAATATGCACTATAGTGTTATGAAATAATAGTGTATTTTGTCACAAATGTCATCAGTAATACGGCTTTTGAATGGCTGTCAATAGTGAAACATGCACAAAGAATGTGAATCGCAAAAAACAAAAGAAGAATGTGAAACTGGAGATTTATAGTAAAAAAAGGACTTATATAATGATCAGTTTCTCACCCAGACTTATCATATCTATTCAGAAGACATGGGTTAAATGCCTGGAGTCATATGGATTACTTTTATGCTGCATTTATGTGCTTTTTGGAACTTCAAAGTTCTTGCCACCATTCACTTTCATTGTATGGACCAACAGAGCTGATATATTCTTCTAAATCTTCATTTGTGTTCAGCAGAAGAAAGAAATTCATACATATCTGGGATAGCATGAGGGTGATTAATGATATGAACATTTACATATTTCGGTGAACTATCCCTTTAATTAGTGAATTCCTGACACCCTGTTTGGGACAAGATTGTTGTTCAGTTTTAGCATTGCTTGGAAAGACATTTTCCAGAGCTCCTCTAAGTGGTGTGGAAGATGAATGCACGCACAACCTTTTTGTACAGACAGCGAGAAATCCCTGGCATCTTCTATAATAGAGCGCAATCCCTTTTATTTCTTCTCTCTGCTGTCAATGAGACCTTGAGATACTGTATGACACAACAATATATAATAAAAAGTGTAATCCTGTCAGCTGACAGTGTAGAGACAGATCCCCCCACACAAGGCCAATGAATCGCTGATGGCATGTGAAGGAGACTCTCTCTCTCTCTCTCTCTCTCTCTCTCTCTCTCTCTCTCTCTCTCTCTCTCTCTCTCTCTCTCTCTAACAACCTTCCAATTAATGCTCTGCCAGTCACTTCCTCTGTATGACAGGACACTCAGAAACACAATACTTGTGTGTTGCAGCAAGATGGCTTCAAACAAAACAGGAAATGACATTTTAATACATTCTTTGCTCATTTAAAAAGATCATCAGAGGTCAAGGATTGATTAGACGGGACACGTGTACAGAACAGTACAGAAGAACTTTAATGCTGGACCTATGTCGATAGCTATGATAGTTATGGTGTTTCTTCAACTTCGGGCAGTTTCATATCCTAGTTGTGGATATTTATTAACTTTTTTATTTTTTTATATGAAAGTCTCATTAAATCTGAATTGAACATTTTATACTAAGCCTTCATCATTTATTTTTGCTACTTTTTAAATGCTTTTTATGAATAGATTTTATTGTTTAAGAGATTTAAATATTAAACTGTGAAAATCCATTATAAAAATACAATTTTTTACATGTTCTTCTAAACATATGAAAT
Source organism: Moxostoma hubbsi (assembly GCA_032164185.1). Lineage (NCBI taxonomy): Eukaryota > Metazoa > Chordata > Actinopteri > Cypriniformes > Catostomidae > Moxostoma > Moxostoma hubbsi. Next base: position 48,043,956 of record JAVLUX010000010.1, read on the forward strand.
AAAGTTAATAAACATTAAAATTTCGATATTGGTTGTGCGAAAATGATTTATAAACATTTAAAAAAGTTAGCGCACTTGTTAACCAAGTGTCAGCAAAGAGAATGAAATATGAGACAGATGATGTTTAAGGAAAACAAGATAAACATAGTCAGAACATTACTGATGTAAAAAACAGCACTATCACTACGCAATATCTTTGCAAGTATGCAAACAGTCTTCCACGTTGTCTCACTAAAGGCTGATGACCAAACTTGTCAATGTCTTGAAGGCACTCGGGTGTTTTTGGCATTAGAGAAAAGTGCATCACACTTAACAAGTGAGGCTAACACTCACTTCAAACTTCTGAAGAAGAGAGAGTTTTCTATAGATACTAATTCTGAACTCCCTGAGCTGCTCTTACAACAGCTTGCATCATCTCTGCTGCTCATAGCATTAATCATTTTTGTAATAAATGTATTATAACCAGTGGCATATTGGGCTATTTAGTTCTTAGTACATTAATAAACAAGTAAAGGTTTAACCATCTATACAACAAACGACATGCGCTCAGAGCACACAAGACCTCAGAGTTATTTTCACAAATAAGCATGGGTAATATTTTAACATTCAAATTGTGATTGTGATAAAATAATTGAGAATATCACAATGATTTCATCTTACATTTGCTTTTCTGACACTATCGGTTAGGTTTAGGGTTTAGGGTAGGGACGTTGGCTTGTTGCTTTAATGCTCGATACAGCATTAACCTAACTCGCTTTTAGTGCCACTCTGTGGATATTTCACCTCTGATCTTCCGCTGTACATGCAAGGAGAAACATTATATCATTTGCAAAAATGTCATTAGTCATGTAATTTTAATGAAATAAGACTCACTAGATTTTGTCCTTTTTCGTCTTGCGACTTAAAGAGAATGTTAAGAAAGAGATGTTTTAATAGCTTCTCTCATTGGTTGCAAAGATGGTAAGTTAATTATCTATTATTGATTAATTATTGATGAATTTGCGTGAAATGAATTGGTTTAAAACCTTGTTTTGATGATACATTTGCGTCACCATTCAAAAAATTATATTTTTAGCATTTTAATATATTAAAGATGTACTCAGTTATTATTTATGCATGTTGTCTTGGACATACACTGACACTAATGGCATGGATGCATCATTCAAATGCAAACGTTTTCAATGCCATTGTATAAATACACTATTAACAGTCAGCCGTGTTTAATTTAATGCACGTGTGAAAGTGTCCAATAACAGGATGGTTACTGAGAGAGAATTAATCGGCTGGTCATGTGATTCTAACATGGCCGCCCCATGTGCGGACCCTCTCCATGTAGAATAATACAGCTTTTATAAGGTTGCTGATATGACTGGAGTCTTCATTTTAATGTGAGTGCTCATGATTTTATAGATATGTTTCAAAACTGCTATTTATTTTTTTAAAGAGTACCAATTGTTTAATGAGGAAAAAAATGACTGAGAGCACCATTAAAATGTTTTTGTACAAATATATGTAAGTAGATATTAGTGTTTAATTAAATATAAGTAACTGTATTCCACTAAATTTACAATTTAAATAATTAGTATTTAGAATACAGTTACATTCAAAAAGTATTTTGATTACAGAAGAGATTACTTTGCATTTTATTGTCATTTAGAATACATTACTGACCTCGAGTAATCTAACGGAATATATTACATATATTCTGTATTCTGTAGTGGATTACATTTCAAAAGTAACCCTCCCAAACCTGTTTGTAAAGGATTTTTATTTTCCTATAAATATTCCTACCTCTAGGGGCTAACAATCATGTTAGTTAATAAAAATACAATTGTTCATTTTTAGTTCATTGTGCATTAACTAATGTTAACAAATAAAACCTTATTGTAAATTGTTATCAACATATTGAATCTACAATGGTCATTTGGTCTCTTCAAAATAATATAGCTGCAAGCAGCAATTAATGGGCTTCAAGCTAATAAGGAACTTTAAGTACATATGCAACCAATATTAAGTATTAATTAGGCAGCCCATTAGCACCTAAAACAATGATAAAGTGTCTTAATTTTTCAGAACCATCATGTTAGGTAGCACAGACATATGGCATTTTTTAAATTCATGAGGCAGAGGTGCTTCCTTAGATTGACATTCTACATAAATGTCCAAAATGTGGTGATAATATCTCATTCTGTTCAAGAGTTATAACCATTTAAGTACATGTGGCCACGGACACTTTGGCATACTGTTGCGATGATGAATCGAAAGTTCAAACTTTTTTTAATAATGGTTGATATTGGAACTCCAGAGAATCTCTCTTCACTGGTTTGGTTCTGATCGGGCGAACGGACTATGACTAGTTTGAAAAAGTCGGTTTTATAAATAATCGTAAATATTTGACAAATGATTTGATTCACACCATTATTTCTTGAGGCACAGTTCTTCAGAATAAAGTAACCTATCATATGGTATGAATCACGTGTGTCTGAGTGAAACACAGGAGTCTATACAATTATTTATATGCATTAAAAACAAGATAGCGCCTCCTGGTGGCCAATTTATTTTCAAATTTTGTACAGACCTCTTGGACCAAGAGACAAATAGGCCTGCCACGTTTCGTTCTGATCTGCATTTTCTAATACTATTTAATAGCTGATAAGTTTATTGGTTGATGGCGGCCATGTTTTTGAAGATATGAGACAGTCCTAATAGTTCTTGATGGCACCTTGGACAAAGACACTGAATGCAAAATTTCAAGTTGATCGGACCAAGGGTTCCAGAGTTAGAGCCATTTTTAGATTTGTAATTATTAAAGCGCCACCAAGAGGCAGAAGCACACATTTTTTTTGTATGTCCTCAGAATGACCCCATACATATGTGTGTTTGGTGATAAAATCTCATTCCATTCATGAGCTATAACCGTTTTTAGTAAAAGTGGCCATGCTCACTATGTACGTTTTGGCTTACTGTTTGACGATTAATTGAAAGTTCAAATTTTCTTTGATAACTTTTCATGTTGGGACACTGCTGAAACTTTCTGCACTGGTTTGGTTCCAATCATGCGAACGGCCTAGTACTAGTTAGTTTTGATTTTTTTTCAAACAATCCATAATAGCAGGAAAACAAAATATTTTTGTTTTTTTTATTCACTGTAGCACCCCCCCACCACCCCCCCTTTGACCGAACAGGGAGAGTCAATGCGTATTTGAGTTCTACCATTCAAAGCCTTACGGTTTGATTTGCATGATCAGTTTTAGGACAGAAGAATACTAATAATAAATATAGCCGCAAGCGGCGATTGTTGGGGGCCAAGCAAGTATGGCGAGATGACCAAAATAATAAAATTTGACAGAAAAGATCCTGTGGATGCTGTGGACACAGCTATTTTGCTGTGACAATTAAACTGCTTTGAGCACAGTTGCAAAAATTTGATTTGTTTAAGTTATAGCATCCCAAGAATCGAAAATTAACGAAACTTGGCATGTTACATCAAAGTGTTCTCTTGTCCATAGGAATACATTTTTGTTAAGTTAGAAAAATAAATTCAAGATACAGGCTAATTAGTCATTATATGCCATGTGCCAAAAAAAAAATATTTATATCTCAGGAACGATTGGACATATCAAAATTTGTTGAACGACTTTTTGTCAGGAGGGTCGGTAGATTATTTATACTAAGTTTCATGCAAACAGATCAATTTTGGAAATTCACGTGACCATAAGATTTGGGGCACTGATGGATTCAGAAAAGCTTTAGAATTGTATTCTAGCCTATATGGAAAAAGATTTTTGATTCTAGCCCTCATGGTTGCAGAGAAATGAGCCAAATGTAAAAGTGCTTATTATAGCAACACCTAGAGTCGGATGGGTGTGCGTGTATGCAGCTGAGTAGCGGTCGGGATTTGGAAAAATCCTGCCATGTATGGTGTCTCTAGGAGTTACAGTCTTTGCTGCACATTCATTTTTATGGCAGAAAAAAAAAATAAGAAGAACAAATTCTAATGGATACAATAGGGTTCCAGCACCTTCGGGGCTTGAACCCCTAATAAATATATATATACGGTGTCTTGAATATTGTTAAAAACTGAAAAATATTAAGATACAATTTATCTAGATAACCCAACACCTCCCATCTATTACAAATAAACTGCTCATACACTATTACCATATGACAACAGAGAGCACCTATCTCCACTTTTGGTGCTGAATGCACGATTGTAAAAATGCCTGTATCAGAATAAAGCTGATGTGTAAAATCCTCTCAGCTGCCTGAGATAGCATCTAATGGCATGAAATTACTCGCCCAAAGAAACGTCTAGTAAGAAAAAAGCGATATCTCACTGTGGTGCAGGAGTCCTGATGTGATTTTACCCAGTTTAATACAGACATATCTGATGTAATTTCAGCAGATACAAAAACGTTGGCAAGGCAACATCTTATTTGACATTTATGTAGATAATGGATACAGAAGTGAAACTTGAATTAGCTTAAAATAATTTCTGTCCACCTGGGCCGCATTTAGTTGTGGCAGCGTTACACAAATGACCAAATTCCACCACAGCAGATTCCGTTGATTCATGGATGCCACTGAAAGAGCCATTTATGATGGTAGGATGGGTAAATAAGCATGCCACAGTCCCTCTTCTCAGCTGTCAGATGCATGTAGATGTGCAGATGAATTCTAACATGCATCCATGTCAACCGCAGCTGCTCATTAAGAATAAAAAGCCCTCATTGATGTACAGCTGAAAGATTCAAACGTTCAAGATTCAGATTCAAACACCTGTGACAGAGCACGTTGAAACAGCTGCAACACAAATATAAACACATCTTCTAGTCAAACCGCAGAACAACAGTTGTTACTCAGCAGAAAGTTCATTTGTGAACTCTGAATTTTAATTAATAAAACAGACTGATCTTATTCTGGAGACTGATGCTTTTCAATGCTCAGTGGTGTTAAAATGAGGTATGAACAGTGCCAAGAATCAGTAACCAAATCTTTGATCTTTGATTCAGATTTCTGCATGTGATCATTTCTATCTGACAAACAATTTAGATACTAACCAAAGGTTTTGTGGATTCCCCCTATGTTTGTTCAAAAATCATAAGATGTTATGTTGACTGTGCATAAATTTATATATCATTATTACACATTGGAAACCCTTACATATTTTAACAAATGTCAAATAAATACAAAATAAACAACAGTCTAATGACAACTCGTAATCATTTGTATGAGATTGTAAAGAAGCGTTCACACTACACTTCGCGCTAGAACCTATGTGACATCCTTGTCCATTGCGTTGTCCGAAAAAAACTCAAAGACTTATGAGACCATCCCTTAAGTTATCAGGCTCTATTTTCATGACCGAGCTACTCGCGACAACCGTACACAACATCTTATCCAGTTTTCATGAGAGCGCTAATTATAAGCACAATTTTTGTGCCAGCGCAAAGCGCAAGTGGCCAAGGATGGGAGTGTTTGCGCTATCTGTGGGTGCATACGTGCAACCTGTGGTTGTGTTGTATGGTAATGAGGTAACGCAAAGAGTTATTTGCTATTTTTCTGAGAAATATGTTTTTGCGCTAAGACATTTCAGAAGCGTGTCTGTCTAAATTCAGTTCCTGCATTTGCAATTTGAGATTCCACCAGGAGAGGGTAATAAAGGTTGTCCAAACTCTGAAAGTACAGTGGAACGTCAAATTATGTCCCTGAAAATCGCTGTATTAGCAGTTTTATGATATGTGTTAAAGTGATAAAAATGAAATAATTTACTCACCCTCAAGTTGTTCCAAATCTGTGCAAATTTCTTTGTTCTGCTGAACACAAAGGAAGATATTTTGAAGAATGTTTGTAATGTTGGAAATATTTTTATGTTTAAAATATGGCTTTTCTTGTAATTCATAATTTTTTTAAACCATAAAATAAATCATACATTGATGAGCCAAAACATTATGACCACCTGCCTAATATGCTATTGGTCCTCTGTGTGCTGCCAAAACAGCACCAGCCCGCCGAGGCATGGACTCCACAAGACCTCTGAAGGTGTCCTGTGGTATCTGGCACAAAGACATTAGCAGCAGATCCTTCAAGTCCTGTAAGTTGTGAAGTGAAGCCACTGTGGATCGGACCTGTTGGTCCAGCACATCCTATAGATGTTCAATCGTATTGAGATCTGGGGAATTTGGAGGCCAAGTCAACACCTTGAACTCTTCATCATGTTCCTCAAACCATTCCTGCACAATGCGTGCAGTGTGGCAGGGCGCATTATCCTGCTGAATGAGGCCACTGCCATCAGGGAATACCATTGCCATGAAGGGGTGTACCTGGTCTGCAACGATGTTTAAGTAGTTGGCATGTGTCAAATTGACGTCCACATGAACGGTCGAACCCAGGGTTTCCCAGCAGAACATTGCCCAGAGCATCACACTGCCTCCACTGGCTTGTCGACTTCCCACAGTGCATCATCACTTCCCTAGGTAAACAGTGCACACGTACACGGCCATTCAAGTGATGTAAAAGAAAATGGGAGTCATCGGACTAGGCAACTGTCTTCCACTGCTCCAAGGTCCAGTTCCGACGCTCATTGTAGGAACTTTGAAGATGGACAGGGGTCACATGTATGTAAAGGGTTCTCACTCTTTCTTTGTTTCAGTCTTCTGCTATTTTTTTGCAAGAATAGTATCATCTGTGAGAATGCTGCCTATAACCTCAGACTATCTCAGCTCAGGAGGTGCTTTGAGTTCATTTCACTTTATTTCCACGGAGCAGTTTGTTGTGAGCGCAACTCTGCAGGGACACTTAAATAGCCTATACATCTGTGAATAAATCATAAAATAATAAAAAATCACGTTCACCTCGAAACATGATTTATTTTTCAGTGATTATTATCAATATTATAGTCATTATGTTTGTAATTGTTTTTAGATGTTAATTTGCATTAGTAATTTTCCACCTGTTGTCATAAATGGATTCTTGCGTGACTGTAAATGGAAAGGTGGTTATATATGATTTTTGTTTTTACCATTTTTATTGTTTATTGCTGTTTTGTTTAGTTTGAAGTGCAATTTAAATTTAGAAATGTCTTTGGTTTAAGTTTTCCATTTTAAAATAAATAAACATAATTTTCAATGCAAAATCACTAAAGCAAGAATATTCACCACTCCCTCAGCCGAGGGTTGATGATGTAATTGGATATATATATATATATATATATATATAAATATATAATACAAATATTGTGAACATATTTCTTGCATATCGCCCAGCCCTAGGAGGGAACACAACAAATTTATTCACACATATTCAAAGTCATTACCCTTCTGATGCAGCTAAACTGGGTCCTGGGATGAAAGGTAATAAAACACCAACATTAAACCCGCAACAACCCACAATAAGTGATGTATTTTCCCAGACATTGAAATACCGACCGGTGGCCCATGATGGAGAGAATGGCAACAAACCATTCTCTCCATCATCAACAAGCAAAGAGATGTTGCACTTCACAGCTGTTGAAAAGCCATCTTTCAGTTGTTTTCAGTTTCATTTGAATTTTTTGTTAAAATTTAAAAAAAAATTATGTTAAAATTTTGATATCAATCTGCCTTGCATTGTTGTGTAGGCTACTGCTTAACGAAAATTACCCCATAGTACCACTTTGTGTCCAACCAGCGGTAATACTGGTATTAGTCGATTTGATTGTCAACACCGCACCGGTGTGAAAATTATGATATCGTAACTAGTTTACTGTCAGTAGGTACTCACCACTGCTGACAGGGAGCACTCCACAAGTCTTGCCGTTTCAGAGATGCTCTGACCCAGTCGTCTGACCATAACAATTTGGCCCCTGTCAAAGTTGCTCAAGTCTTTACTCCTGCCCATTTCTCCAGCATTCAGCATGTCGAATACAAGAACTGATTGTTCGCTTACCATCTAATCTAACCAGACCTTGTCATGTGGCTGTTGATTATCAACAGTGTTTGCTTCATCTGTGAGTGGTCATAATATTTTGGCTCATCCATGTATATCTCTATTTTATTATATGACTGATACATGTTAAATTTGAATAAATAACTTCTTTAAGTATATTAAGCACACATACTTCTTAAAGGGACAGCCATACACATCTGGGATGGCATGAGGGTGAGTAAATGATGAGAGAATTTTTATTTTTGGGTGAACTGTCCCTTTAAGAAGTATGACAATTAATCATGAAAGCCCTAAAACAGGCAAATAATGATCATTATCACACTTATTGGTTTGAGAATTAATCGTCAGCCAAATTTCATAATCGTGACTAATTTTAAGAGACAAAACGTTTGTGAGTAGATGTGGTTTACAGCAAGACTAAATATTTCATCTCATTCCAAACTCAAAAGTTATTTTCTGATCAAAATCCGGGTTAGCTTGAGGGTTTGGGAAAAGGGGTTTATGGGAAGGTTTAGATTAAAGTTAGAGTTTAAATTTAGGAAAAATCTTAATAACAACGTTCATTGGTTTGTTTATATTTCTTTATAGATGTAAAAGTTGTACTTTTTAGTTCGACCCAACTGGTACGATTTGGCCATCTCGTAGTTGTACGGCTTCTCATGAGACCTGAAAATAAATAAAAAAAGCAATGCAATATAGGTACAATTTTTACACAGAGTGTTGTAACTCCATGGTTCTCTTCATAAAGCAGAATGGCTTGTCTCACTGGTTGTTAGCTATTTGAATATTCACAGTGCAAGCAATCAAAGCAGACAAATTGTGCTTAACGACACACTTAATGATGTGAGCTTCCTTTATCCCTGGCACCTCCCTCTCTCTGAGCTTCGATCTATTCTACACCATTTTCCCCAGAGAGACATATGTGGAACAGCTTTACCTAACAGCCTAATGCAAGAAAACCCTATAAAACCACTTTACTGTGACACAGAAAGAGTCCCGCTTCTATCTGTTACCTTAATGAGAAGCAACAGGACTGCATTCAATTCACACTGCAGGCCAAGCTCATTCATTTCACATTGAATATTTGCATAAGGAATAGAGAGATATGAATTAGCATGTGCTGATTTAAAGCCTCATACTGTCACCTAGTGCCAGTAATTAGGTGATGGGAGTAGTTTTTTTTCTCTGTTTAAATACTCTTGTATCCCAGCTTAATATGCAGAAACAACTATAAGTAAGCCATTCGAAGGTTGCTTCCCCCGAAAAGTGCAAGAAATATCTGTTTGAAAACAAAGTCATTATTGTGACACTAGCCGGGGAGAAATTATTGTACATTCTGTGGTGTGCTCGTTGAGTCATCATGGCTGGACGGCCACTTCTAGTGAGAGTACCCATAGTACTAAATCATCTCCATTTATAGACAGTTTGTTTAACTGTGGACAGATGAACATCTAAACTCTTCAAGATAACTTTGTAACCCTTTCCAGCTTTATGTAAAGCAACAATTCTTGATCGTAGGTCTTCTGAGACCTCTTTTTGTGAGCCATGGTCAACGTCAGAAGATGCTTCTTGTGAATAGAAAATAGAAAATGTTTCATGTTATTAATGTCCTGACTATATATTGTGATCAGTTGAATGCCACTTTAGTGAATTAAAGTACCAATACCTTTCCATAAGAGCAAAATCTGTATTTTTGGCCACCGGTGTGTGTGTGTGTGTATATATATATATATATATATATATATATATATATATATATATATATATAAGGGCTGTCAATCGATTAAACATTTTAAGCAGATTAATTACATGTATGCCGAGTAATCACAATTATTCCAAACATTTGGCTGTCAGTATACATTTGAACACAAGTAGGTGGTGACAAATGTGCATCTTTTATGTGTTATGAGTGAGTCATTAAATCAACAATCACAGATTTGCTCATGATTGAAACAATAGAAGTGAATGAGAATGACTCATCCGCTTAAAGATTCATTCAAAAACACTTCATGAACAAAACATTTCTAGTGTATAAGGTATACGCATATGAAGCCAAAATTAAGTATGATGAACAGTCATTGTTCCATGGGGAGCTCATTTTTATCATGTATCATCATTCATAATATTTCATCAAATATCATAGTTGTGTTACAGCTCTTGGATAATGCAATAAACCCACACAAGCTTTCATTCAGGCAAGGGTCAACTATATAAAAAAGGTACATTTTACCCACAAGGATGTTTTTCTCTCTGGGGAGTTTATGCATCTCAGCCCTATAAGTTTATGTTTATATCAGCTTTCTATGGAGTTATTTATGTGCCAAAATTCTGTGCACCCAAAACTCTGCACACTCAAAGTATCATTTTGAGCTCACGGAATATTTGCTGCTCTCAAAATATCATATTGCACGCAGGGCTGTAGCTAGTGGGGTGAAAGGTGGTAATGATTCTGGGGGTCCACAGATTCAAAGGGGCCCACAACAAATTCTAAACTGTAGGAAAGGGGCCCAGAGCAATATACAGTCAGGGGGCCCAGAATACCTTGCTACGGCCTGTGCAGAATTGTGGCACACATATAACTCCATAGCTTTGAAATATAACTGCTTTGCTGTGTGTTTACATACTGACGCTTGTATCCCAGGAGAAAAGCATGTCCCCTAAAACTAATTTACGGTTTCTTCTCATCTAGAGCGAACGCACATCTCAATGTCATTTTATTGGGCACTCCAGGAAGGTTCCGGAGCAACGTCAAGAAGGCATTATTAATATTCATCCATTTTTAGTACCTGTACCATGATTTGCACCCTGTATATGTACCTGCTCTGCGACTGAATAGACCGGGGCAGACATGCTGCTATCTGGTTGGCTGCTTCTGTAATATGCGTCACTCATTCGTTGATTTGACTGTATTTCAAAATGTGATTATACAACTTTGATTCTGGAATGGTATGGAGTAAGCAATGCTTTCAAAACAGCTTTCTGAACAATCAAGAATTTCACCTGCTGTTGCACTCGTGTACACAGTAGTGTGACAATAAAGTGATTTGATTTGAATATGCTGTTTTTTTTCCATCCATTGAAAGCATAAAGAGGTCAGTGGATGTCAACCCCAAAAACTGACATAAAAGCGCCAAAGAAGTAGTCCATATGACGTGCATTATAATCCAAGTCTTCTGAATTCACACGATAGCTTTGAGTGAGGAACAGACCAAAATTTAAGACTGGAAATCAGACCTAGATCTACTGCTGCAGCTTTCTAATTGTTTCATAGCTTATCATGCATAAGCAAATTTGTCATACTTCAATTAAATATCAGGAAATTACTAAAATCTTAAAAAACAACATTTTAAATCATCGAAAAATCTATAGTGACTATACATTTTCTAGTTAAGCTCTACTCATAGTTATGCACTTTTCTTGTAATGCATTGAGCATTTCATCTGCTAAAAGTGCTCTTTGTAAATGTAATCTCTATCAAATTACTTTTAAGTATCTTGGAATAAAAAAAAATCTGGAAAAGTCAGGCAAATTCTTTTTTATCAGATATAGGAAAAAGCAGATTTCTCTGGTGATAATTAAATAATTAAAAGCAATCTGTTGGCCCCTCTGCTGTAAAAAGGGCCCCTGACAGCGTGCTCTGTGATATCAGATGTGATTTGTATCTCTGGAGAGAAGCAGAGAGTGACAGTGAAAGGGTTTGATTGTGCCGTCAAACTGTGCTGAGATCTGTGTGGGTGAGACGTGCCCCTGTGATTTTCTCAGCCATAGGAGCACCATCTGAAAACACAAGAGCAAAAGCTTCTTCAAGCTTTCGGTACGATTTGGAACTCTGCTCTCATTTATTGTCACCTACGATCCACCCATATTTGCGTCTTCTGCCGTTCACCGATCACAGATCATCTGTGTCCTGTGAGAATGAATTCCAAGCTAAATGACAAGCTCAAATTCACATGTAGCTGGTAATTGTTTTCCATCCACTTGGCTGGTTTCTTTTTGGTATATGCAAAAAGCATAACCGAATTTGCCTTTTATTATTTAAAGGATAATCTTTAAATAATATCCTGGCCACAAAAAAGGACCATACAAATATTACAAAAATTGTCCATATGACTATATTACTCTCTATATTTGGACTCTACATTAGTCTTTTGAAGCCATATGATAGCTTTGTGTGATGAGCACAATTTTAGTCATTATTCACTGACAGTCTTCCCGTCTGCCGTAGCTCTCAAATGAACTACAAAAGTTATATAGAGTACAAAAATTGTGTATCAGAGCCATTTGACAACATGGATGACAAACGCACTGGTTCTCACGTGTCTCTTAAACTATGGGTCCGTGGGCGGGGCCATGTTTGTGTAATAAGTTCACGCTTATTTTTACGTTTTTCAGATATCACTAACATAGACAAGTTAGATATCAAATGAAAGCTCTTGTTCTCAGGAATGCAACTATTGCACCATTCAAATCTAAGACAACAAAGACAAAAGTCTCATGTCTTCTCCGATCACTGCTTCTGTAAGCCACAAGTAGCCATAAACTCTATATATCTATATATCAGCTCTTACCTTAGAATGTTTTCTTCTAAATGAACCATTTTCTTGTCTGTGAGCTTGCTTGGGTAAATAATCCAATGTTATGTCACAGAAATCCAGAACAAAGTATGCAGTCCAACAGAAAAAGCATGATAGACAAATCATAGATGAAATATGTTCTTGACTATGGATGATCAAATACTGCATCACAACGCAGAGGATCGCATCTTTCCAACGACCCCTGGAATAAGCTTCTAGTCCACTCAGAGGCCGAGATATATGACGAAACAGTGAGGAATGTGTGTAGGATCACACATTAGACTGAATGTCTATGGACAAGCACGCGGCTAGAGCTCAGCCTCATTAGAGCGCCACCTGCGTTGCAGATCTGTATGTGTAATGAAAGGTGTGAATTATTTTTCCCAGTACTTGCTGCCATCTAGTGGAATGAACAAACACTTTTTGCAGGGACAAAGAGCAAACAGAGCCTGAATTACAGGCTTTCAAAGACAAGATATACATATATTAAAAATAAAAAATATATATTGCTCATAATAAAATTGTAAACATACACAATGATTGATCAATTATTGGAATCTATTTGCAATAAGTCCATTTAATGTCTGTAAGGTGATCTTTTAAATTTGGGTTTGAAAAATTGCAGCTTTGCTTAAAATGTCGACGTTGTTAATGACACCATAATTGATGATAGAGCTACTGTGAAGGGGATGATTTTTACTCAATAAGCATTTACATTTTACACTGTTTGTCACACAATGGCTTCAGAAGACTTGAAATATAGTGCACAAGGCATATGGACCACTTTAATAGTACTTTTTTTGTCATATTGGTCCTTGACTGACCCAATCCCTCTTCATTATATGGAAAAAGTGGCCAGGATAGTCTTCAGGAATTATTTTCCCATGTTCCACTGAAGAAAGAAAGTCATTCGAGTTTGGAACTACACAAGGGTGAGTAAATGATTACAGAAATGTAATTTTTCTAGTTAACTTCCCTTTAATTATTTTACTATCTGCAAGGCCTTAATCAGTTTAGCATGTTGGGGCGCAGCTGCAGGTTCGTGCCGAAGTGACAGAATCCTGTGAATGCATCATTATCAGGCCTTGTCAGAGTGCAGCTCTGCTCTTAGCTTTAGCATACATTATAATAAGTGTGTCTGCCTGTTACCTCAGAGATAATGAAGTCATGAAAGGCAACAGAGCACTTGTAAAGACATCTCACAAGCTTGAAAAAGACTCACTTTTCTGGCAGGCTAGATTCTGCCAGACTAGTCTGCTTATCAAACAGGTTAAACTAATTTCTGCACTCCAGCACGTGACATTCGCAATAAAAAAGCAAATCTCTGACATGTAGTTCTTTGAGTTTCCATGTCTGGAATAGACCTATCTGCTAGAAGTGCATATTTCTGCTGTAGTCACCCTATTACGCAGATATTTTCATTTATTCTTGGGTGGTTGGTTCTTGAAGAGGGCTTATCAGAGGCTAGATAAGAACACATATGGGTTGTTTGCATCCTGGTTTTGATTAAAGGAATAGTTCACTTTTGTTGCTGTGGAACACAATTGAAAATATTGGGGAATTTTTTCTACTCAAGGACAGTTCATTTTTACCACAACTGTCGCATGATCGCACTATAAAAATGATCATTATGATTTGTGTGCTATATTCCAAGTCTTCTGAAACCATTCAACAGCTTTAAGGAGCGAAAATTTGTATTGTTATTCACTGATAAACTTCCGCTCTGCTGAAGTTTTATTTTTATCTCATTCACGTTCACATTAAGATTCAAGGTTTGACGTCAAAACACCATTGATTCTTGGGTTTGTCGTAACCAAATTTTATGCGGAAATTTTTCATATGCGGAATGGAGAATAAATTTGAGAGCTGCAGCAGAGGCAAAGATTTTCACTGAATAACAACTTATATTTAACTTTCATCGTCGTACAAATCTACCAGACAGTATATCTTAAAGGAAGGTTTGGGTTCAATACAAGTTCAGTCCAGTCGACAGCATTTGTGGCATAATGTGCATTATCACCGAAAATGATTTTGACTTACATCATCTTTATTTAAAAAGAAAAATGGAAATGTTTTTATAGTAAAGCACTTACAATGTAAGTGAATGGCCATAAACTTTCAAATATACACTGTTTCAAAGGTATAATAAAATTCTATGCTTTTAACATGATTTAAGTGTGATAAAATCTCTTACCCGGATTAAAGGGTTAATCAAGGTTTCAATGCCATGACAACACAACTCTAATATTGGAAATAACTTTACACAGATAAGGTTAGAAAGTGATTTCATCACACTAGAATCATGTTAACATATAATGTTTGCATCTTGTAGCTGTACTTTTGAAACAGTGAGTATTTTAATGGTTTATGGACTGGCCCTTTGACTTCCATTGTACAGTATGTGTCTCACTGTATATGTGTGAGATGAGTCGAAACTATTTGTATGTGGTAATCAACATTATGCCAAAAATGCTGTCGGTTGAGCTTAATGTGTATTTAACTCGGAACATTACATTACGTAGACTCAGAATACTAAAAAAAGCCATTGTTTTTGAGCTTAAAGCCGATAAACAGTGGTTTCGAAAAAATGTCAAGATTCTTCAAATTTTATTGTTTTGTTATTTTACAGGAAGAAATAACAGAAATCCCAGTTTTGAATGGGTATTCTAAGGGTATGAGGGTGAGTAAATACTGACGGTATGTTCATTTCGGATGAACTGTTTCATCAAGAGTTTGTTTAGTTCTGGGTCAATACAACAGCTACGTGCACATTACTCCAGTGGACTTTTCTCCTGAGAAGTTAATAGAAACTCAGAGTTATAAGGACAGATGGAGGTTTTACTTTTCTAACATTTCATAAAACAGAGCAACAGCTCATTAACACAACACAGCTGGACTGTTAGAGCACCCTGAACTCTCATTGATTTTAACGGTCTGTTTTTCCTCATTACGACAATGCAACTGTGACATTTAGCCCCGACTATACATCATGCACTCTCTAACCCAGGCGTTCAAAATTATTGATCTCATTCGTAATGGTTGTTTATTTGCGCCATTCCAGCATGCATTTCAGTGACAAGATGTTTGCGATGGGTTTTTGTCTCCAGACTTCGAAGCAATTCATTTCTTCAATTTGTTATTTTAAATCATACGCTGTGCAGTCAATGGTTTGGACACACCTACTCATTCTTTATTATTATTTCACATATTTTAGAATTATAGTAAAGTCTTCAAAAAGATTGACTAAATAACAAGTAGCTCAAACAAGGAATCCATTACATATTACTATTTACTTAGAAAAATGTACTGATTAAATGATCAGATTAAACTACTCAACTAGTACTTAATGGGAAAAGTAATCATGCTACTAACTACTTCAGTTTTAAATGCCTTTTAAAGACACTTCACAGCAGAGTTTTTGCTCTTCCACGCTACAAAATTGAAATAATGTCTGTATTCTTTAGGAGAAAGCTTGCTCACTGTTCATACACTCGGCACCACACGCTTCTCCTGTCTTGTTAGTGACTTCTCAGCTGTCATAGAAATGTAGACAGATGTACATACCAACATAATTCTTTTTGAACCCTTTTGATATGTTTAGAAATAATGTCTATGGTCAAAAAATATCCGTATAGAGTTCAGAAAACCAGGCCGGCGATATGATGAAGGGGGCTGCGAAACGATGCCGCGATATGCCAAAGCGGGCCGAAACTATTTGGCGATATGCCAAAGTGGCCCACGATATAATGAAGGGAGCTGCGAAACGGTGCCGCAATATGCCAAAGTGTGCCACGATATGATTGAAGGGGGCTGTGAAAGGGTGCCGCGATATGCCAAAGGGGGCCGCGATATGATGAAGGGGGCTGTGAAAGGGTGACACAATATGCCAAAGTGTGCCACGATATGATGAAGGGGGCTGTGAAAGGGTGCCACAATATGCCAAAGTGGGCCACGATATGATGAAGGGGGCTGTGAAAGGGTGCCGCGATATGCCAAAGGGGGCCGCGATATGATGAAGGGGGCTGTGAAAGGGTGCCGCGATATGCCAAAGTGTGCCACGATATGATTGAAGGGGGCTGCGAAAGGGTGCCACAATATGCCAAAGTGGGCCATGATATGATTGAAGGGGGCTGCGAAAGGGTGCCACGATATGCCAAAGTGGGCCACGATATGATGAAGGGGGCTGTGAAAGGGTGCCACAATATGCCAAAGTGGGCCATGATATGATTGAAGGGGGCTGCGAAAGGGTGCCACGATATGCCAAAGTGGGCCACGATATGATGAAGGGGGCTGTGAAAGGGTGCCGCGATATGCCAAAGTGTGCCACGATATGATGAAGGAGGCTGTGAAAGGGTGCCGCGATATGCCAAAGTGTGCCACGATATGATGAAGGGGGCTGTGAAAGGGTGCCGCGATATGCCAAAGTGTGCCACGATATGATGAAGGAGGCTGTGAAAGGGTGCCGCGATATGCCAAAGTGTGCCACGATATGATGAAGGGGGCTGTGAAAGGGTGCCGTGATATGCCAAAGTGTGCCACGATATGATGAAGGAGGCTGTGAAAGGGTGCCGCGATATGCCAAAGGGGGCCGCGATATGATGAAGGGGGCTGCGAAACGGTGCCACAATATGCCAAAGTGGGCCACGATATGATTGAAGGGGGCTGCGAAAGGGTGCCGCGATATGCCAAAGTTGGCCACGATATGCTGAAGAGGGCCACGATATGCTGAAGAGGGCTGCGAAACTGTGCCGCGATATGCCAAAGTGGGCCGCGATATGCTGAAGAGGGCTGCGAAACTGTGCCGCGATATGCCAAAGTGGGCCACGATATGCTGAAGAGGGCTGCGAAACTGTGCCGCGATATGCCAAAGTGGGCCGCGATATGCTGAAGAGGGCTGCGAAACTGTGCCGCGATATGCCAAAGTGGGCCACGATATGCTGAAGAGGGCTGCGAAACTGTGCCGCGATATGCCAAAGTGGGCCGCGATATGATGAAGGGGGCTGCAAAACTGTGCCGCGATATGCCAAAATGGGCCACGATATGATGAAGGGGGCTGCAAAGCAGTGCCGCGATATGCCAAAGTGTGCCACGATATGATGAAAGGGGCTGCGAAGCAGTGCCGCGATATGCCAAAGTGGGCCACGATATGATGAAGAGGGCCACGATATGCTGAAGAGGGCTGCGAAACTGTGCCGCGATATGCCAAAGTGGGCCGCGATATGCTGAAGAGGGCTGCGAAACTGTGCCGCGATATGCCAAACTGTGCCACGATATGCCAAAGTGGGCCGCGATATGATGAAGGGGGCTGCAAAACTGTGCCGCGATATGCCAAAGTGTGCCGCGATATGATGAAGGGGGCTGCAAAACTGTGCCGCGATATGCCAAAGTGGGCCACGATATGATGAAGGGGCTGTGAAGCGGCACCGTGATATGTAGAAGGGAACAGCAAAATACACCGCGGACACGTAGTGCGTGTGGAGGCCTCACGCCATCCACTGCGGAATCCACGCACAGCTCACCAAGGGCCCCACTGAGAGCGAACCACATTATAGCGACAACGAGGAGGTTGCCCCATGTGACTCTACCCTCCCTAGCAACCGGGCCAATTTGGTTGCTTAGGAGACGTGGCTGGAGTCACTCAGTCACTCATGCCCTGGATTCGAACTCGTGACTCCAGGTGTGATAGTCAGTGTCAATACTCGCTGAGCTACCCAGGCCCCAAGCATATCTTTTTAAGAATGTGTCCAAACTTAGTGTATAATAGTGTACTATAGTGGAAGTTTATAATGAATTCGGCACCACATTGTACAGCAAATATAAAATTCCATTGCCTTATACAGTACAGAACACATTGTTTCCTGGATTACTGAATGTCAAAGAATAAGAGCTTACTTTATGAATAATTGACTAGATGACGAGGCTCAGTACATGTGAGAAGGGGAAAAATGCATGTGCAGGACTTAAAGACAGCTGGCTAAACATGATCTTAAACATGACAGGAAGCTGTCACACAAATCTCAGAGCTGAAAAAGGTCTGGCATTTGTCGCATGCTGCTGAAATATGCAACGAAGAGTGCTTTGAGTGTCCTTGCTTAATATGAATAGAAATTAGTACAAAAAGCCATTGCAAAATACTCAACCACTATGTGTGCAAGGCTGCAATCTTATGTCAGTGACCTCTAATTATGTTCCTTGTGGCCTTTGTTTTCATCTGCATCTTATCATAATGTGAATAAAACTAAAAGGCCTTCGTGGTGTTGTTAAGCGGCACATTATTGTTCCTGGTACTTTCACTTAATTTGCATTTAAAGCAGTTCCTTTGAACACATTTCTCCTGAAAGGGCCCAAAATATTTAAAAGTACATCCTAATAAAGGAATACGAGGACATGCATTGTTAACTAAAAGCTCACTGAGTAGGACACAAACCCAAAGCTCTTAAACGTCCTCAATATCCGATGAAGAAATAGGTCTATTACTTTCTCTCCAGTGGTGACATTTATTATGTATCAAATGTGGCCCCTCATTCGCTCGCCTCCCCTACAGAGCAAATCCATTTCCTCCCATGATTAATTTCATTGTTGCTGCAGATATTATTATTCTCCTATTTCTGCACGGTCTGCAGCTGGGGCTCGGGCTCAATTTGTAATTCTGGTTAGGTTCTACTGTTTTTACAAAGCACATGCTCAGCAGGGCTACACGGTAATAAGATTACGGGCACTCGTTTCTCCTGTCAGAATCCGAAACATCATTC
This sequence comes from Moxostoma hubbsi, assembly GCA_032164185.1. NCBI lineage: Eukaryota > Metazoa > Chordata > Actinopteri > Cypriniformes > Catostomidae > Moxostoma > Moxostoma hubbsi. The sequence continues at coordinate 48,063,208 of JAVLUX010000010.1, forward strand.
CAAGGCCAGGTTATTTTAGCAACACAATGCCCTGCTGTATCACGGGTTGCAGTGGATTATTCCTAAAATAATGATGGTGGAAAATTAGAACGTATCAAACCTGCCACATTACAGTCCAAAGCACACAAGTAATCATCATTTATACTGATTAACAATGAGTCATTTCCCCAAAATAATAGTTTCATTCACTTTTGAAAAGCGTTTATGAAACCATGTGCATTTACATAATACATAAAGTCTTATTTGAACTGTGCAAATGATTGTTATATTTTGATCCCAAGTTGTAAAAATTATTTTATTGGCTTGACCTGATGTCCTGATCCTATTTAACCCCAAATCAGTACGATACAATATATGAAATCATATTTTGCATAAAGAAAATGCCTACAATTAGCACCATTAAGACTTATGACATTTTACCCATAATTCTCATTACCACAACGCTAACTTTTCTGTTGTTTTCAATAACAATTCTCATTACTGTGACACAGTCATTTTTTATTGAATTATCAGTCAAAAAGATGCTGTTTCAAAATGTTTTATTTACATTCAATCAGCACTATGATATACTATAGAAATACTTTACAATGTCATTTTTTTCCCATTGCGGTAAAAATTATATAATTATGACTATCTTTTTTACATTGCCTTGATGAGAATTGGGTCAAATGTGCGCAACTCTTATGGAAATAATGTCACAATGTAAAAAAAGATTAATTTTTTCTATCAAAATGTTTTATTTCTTATTTGTTTGTTTTGATTTTGAAAAAAAAAATAGGACTAGATTTTTTTTAATTCATCATTTGTAATTTTATAAAGTGCATCAATGTGTTTAAAACAGCTTTACATAAAGTGAAACGGAACTGAACAGAAGACTTGTTTACCCCCTTAAAGTTTATGCTTAAAACTTTAAAGTCTCCGTATACATAAATCAGGCATATGAGGAATCATTGGAAAGCTTAGAATCTGATTTTGACTTTTCAGAAATAACCATCACTTCTGCATTTAAAATAAAAAATATTCAAAACATTTGCTTCGTAAATAAGCATCTAAATGGACAAGTCATATATCAAATGAAAGCTATATTGTACATTTAATTTTGTTGCCGTAATACCACAGTTCGAAAGATTTTCAAAAGAATCACAAAGCAAAATATGATTTCTGTAAGTCATCAAATATAGACATCTCTTTTATGCCCCAATAACTGCTGCTGTAAGCCCCAAGTAGCCAAAAACTTTACATCTGCTTTTACCTTAGGCAGCTTTCTAAAAAAATGAGCCTTTTCTATGAGCTTGCTTATCTGAATGAACCAGTGTTATATCTTAGATGTCCAGAACAAAATATGCCATCAAGAAGTAAAAGCATGCAAAACAAATCATCAGAAAAGTATGTTGTTGACTATTGATGATAAAATGTTATAAAACATCAGAACAGCTTTCTAATAACACCTGGATTGAACTTCTAGTCCACTCAGAGGCCGACATATTCATATGGAACAACGAGGGTGGTGCTTGAACTGAACATTAGACTGAATGTCTATGGACGAGCACATCTGTGAGGTCTAAAATGTGTTAGAGCGCCACCTACATTTCAGATATATTGTGATGGAATGTGATAGCAGAAAGCACTAGAAAAGTTTTTTTTCCCTCTATCTAGTGGAATAAAATTAAACTTTTCAAAGTGAGGTAGAGTGAACAGAACCAGAATTACATGTTTACAAATTTAGGACAACAAACAAAAAAAATTTATGCATCACACTCAGCTGCATAGCATCACAATCGCTGGTTAAAATCCATAGAGATACTGTCATTCTCCAGAAATAATACAAAGCTTAAAAACGCCATGTTTGAAGTGTTCACATGCAATGTGAAATCGGTGTTTATGGTAAAAATCTACCCGCGCAGATCGGTTTTATCTTAAGGAATTTATGACTTTACAATGATAAAGGAACACTATTTAACACATTTCCGCTACCACACACATAGTCCGCTTATTAAGCATAATTGGTGTAAGAACGTGCATCTAAACACTCTCGTTGATTCACTGGGGTCCGTATCCACAGCTGAAATACTTTTAACTTGACATGGCATATAAAAACATGGCACTCACAGAATGTAATGCTAAAAAATATAGCCAGAATCAGCGTAAAAGCTAAAGATGTTTGTCTAGCCTAGGGCATTTCAAAGACTAACAATTAAAAAGTTTCTCTCTCAGCTTGTCTAGTAGCGACCAAGAACCCGCTAGCAATGTCTTAGCAACCACTTAGCAATGCACAAGTAACCAGTCAGAACACTATAGCAACCACAAATCAACTGCCTAGCAACCACTCAGAACAACTTAGCAATTGCTTAGCAAGGCCTACATCATTTTGACTCTCTGCAAACTGCCAAACAATTCAAACAAATGTCTCTTAAACTTCCAGGCAAGGCATTGGCAATCAAACATTCAAAGGTTCTAAGTAATTTTGCATGCTTACAGACTAGCGTGACCGCAACTTTAGCCTTGTAGATGTGCGGTACACATCTGTCCATGCTGAAGTATTGTCTGATGGAAACTGATTCCTGACGATTGCACTGAAATGTGCAGGCTGTCATAGCTGAAGGAGACTTGTTAGTGCTTAGACCTAAGGGGTCTAAACGGTCTCACTTTCAATTTGCTGCTCCAGTGACCCCTTGCCCTTTTCCGGGTCCTTCTCAAGGGGCTGTGTGCACCAGAAAATCCACCATAAGCTTCCTACCACATAAAGCTTACTGAATACACAGGATAAACTGTATACTGTTTATATATATATATATATATATATATATATATATATATAGATAGATAGATAGATAGATAGATATATATATATATATATATATATATATATACACTCACCTAAAGGATTATTAGGAACACCATACTAATACTGTGTTTGACCCCCTTTCGCCTTCAGAACTGCCTTAATTCTACGTGGCATTGATTCAACAAGGTGCTGAAAGCATTCTTTAGAAATGTTGGCCCATATTGATAGGATAGCATCTTGCAGTTGATGGAGATTTGTGGGATGCACATCCAGGGCACGAAGCTCCCGTTCCACCACATCCCAAAGATGCTCTATTGGGTTGAGATCTGGTGACTGTGGGGGCCATTTTAGTACAGTGAACTCATTGTCATGTTCAAGAAACCAATTTGAAATGATTCGAGCTGCTTTGTGACATGGTGCATTATCCTGCTGGAAGTAGCCATCAGAGGATGGGTACATGGTGGCCATAAAGGGATGGACATGGTCAGAAACAATGCTCAGGTAGGCCGTGGCATTTAAACGATGCCCAATTGGCACTAAGGGGCCTAAAGTGTGCCAAGAAAACATCCCCCACACCATTACACCACCACCACCAGCCTGCACAGTGGTAACAAGGCATGATGGATCCATTTTCTCATTCTGTTTACGCCAAATTCTGACTCTACCATCTGAATGTCTCAACAGAAATCGAGACTCATCAGACCAGGCAACATTTTTCCAGTCTTCAACTGTCCAATTTTGGTGAGCTCTTGCAAATTGTAGCCTCTTTTTCCTATTTGTAGTGGAGATGAGTGGTACCCGGTGGGGTCTTCTGCTGTTGTAGCCCATCCGCCTCAAGGTTGTGCGTGTTGTGGCTTCACAAATGCTTTGCTGCATACCTCGGTTGTAACGAGTGGTTATTTCAGTCAAAGTTGCTCTTCTATCAGCTTGAATCAGTCGGCCCATTCTCCTCTGACCTCTAGCATCAACAAGGCATTTTCGACCACAGGACTGCCGCATTGTGAAATACTCAGACCGGCCCGTCTGGCACCAACAACCATGCCACGCTCAAAATTGCTTAAATCACCTTTCTTTCCCATTCTGACATTCAGTTTGGAGTTCATGAGATTGTCTTGACCAGGACCACACCCCTAAATGCATTGAAGCAACTGCCATGTGATTGGTTGATTAGATAATTGCATTAATGAGAAATTGAACAGGTGTTCCTAATAATCCTTTAGGTGAGTGTATATATATATATATATATATATAGAGGTGTCCTGAAGGTGTATGTACATTCCTGAAGGTGTATGAAAGTACATTAGCAGCAGATCCTTCAAGTCCTGTAAGTTGAAGGATCGGACTTGTTGGTCCAGCACAATCCCACAGATGCTCAATCGGATTGCGATCTGGGGAATTTGTAGGCCAGGGCAACACCTTGAACCCTTCATCATGTTCCTCAAACCCTTCCCACATTATGTGTGCAGTGTGGCAGGGCGCATTACCCTGCTGAAAGAGGCCACTGCCATCAGGGAATACCATTGCCATGAAGGGGTGTACCTGATCTGCAACGATGTTTAGGTAGGTGGCACATGTTAAATTGACATCCACATGAATGGCCGTATCCAGGGTTTCCCAGCAGAATATTCCCCAGAGCATCACACTCCCACCACTGGCTTGTCGTCTTCCCACAGTGCATCCTGGAGCCATCACTTTCCCAGGTAAACGGGGCATGCATACACAGCCGTCCATGTGATGTAAAAGAAAACAGGACTCATCGGACAAGGCTACATACTTCTACCGCTCCAAGGTCCAGTTATGACACTTTTGTAGGCGCTTTCGCCGGTGACCAGTCTCTGCCCCATACGCAGCAAGGTGTGATGCACTGTGTTTTGACATATTCCTCCTGTAACAATCATTAACATTTTCTGTAACTTGGGCCACAGTAGACCTTCTGTTGATTCAGACCAGACAGGATAGCCTTTGTTGCCCTCATGCATCGATGAGCCTTGGGCACCCAACACCCTGTTGATGTTTTGCGGTTTGTCCCTCCTTAGACCACTGTTGGTAGGTGCTCACCATTGCCAACTGGGAGCACCCCAAAAGCCTTTTCAGAGATGATCTGTCCATAACAATTTGGCCCTTGTCAAAGACGCTCAGGTCATTTCTCCTGCCCATTTATCCTGCATTCAACACGTCGATTACAAGAACTGATTGTTCTCTTACATCTAATCTACCCAGACTTTGACATCTGGGCTTGTTAGGAGATGATCAACATGATTTGCTTCACCTGTGAGAGGACAAAATGTTTTGGCTCATCAGTGTATATACAGTACATTTAGAAAGCATTCAGACCCCTTCATTTTTTTTCACATTTTGTTATGTTGCAGGCTTATGCTAAAATGCTTATTTATAATTTTTTTTCACATCAGTCTACACTCCATACCCCATAATGACAAAGCAAAACCAGATTTTTGATAACTTTACAAATTTATTAAAAAGAAAAAACAAAATATCACATTGACATAAGTATTCAGACATTTTGCTATGACATCATCTTTGAGATGTTTCTACACTTTGATTGGAGTTCACCTGTAGCAAATTCAGTTGATTGGACATGATTTGGAAAAGGACACACCTGTCTATGTAAGGTCTGACAGCTGAAAATGCATTTCAGAGCAAAAACCAAGCCATGAGGTCAAAGGAACTGCGTGCAGAGCTCAGAGACAGGATTGTGTAAAGGCACAGATCTGGAGAAGGCTGCAAAAAAAAAATGTTTATGCTGCATTGAAGGTTCCCAAGAGCACAGTGGCCTCTATTATTCTTAAATGGGAGAAGTTTGGAACAACCAGTAGTCTTCCTAGGCCAAACTGAGCAATTGGGGGAGGAGGGCCTTGATAAGAGAGGTGACCAAGAACCTGTTGATCACTCTGGTTGAGCTCCAGAGATCATGTGTGGAGATGAGAGAAGCTTGCAGAAGGACAACCTGAGTACTTCCTGAATGCACTGTATAAACATATAAACAGTGTGCTCTGTTGCATAATGCACATTTTGGTAAATGTAGTAGGCAAGGAGTCAAGGTTTAGCTGATTAGCATGGTCCAGTTATACCCGGCTTGTAGATGACTCAACTACACCTTTTTGAAGGCAAAAATCCTTCTTTATTGACAGCCATTTAAAAGTAGCCATTAAAATGATGTGTCTGTGTCAATATTTTTCCTAAATTATATTACGTGTTCCGTTGCGGAAGTTCCGAGGTGAAATGTTCACCGTGTGATGAAAAAAGCAAGTTCAATGTTCTCCCAAACAGATCTATTGAGTTTTAAATCAACAAAACCTACCCTAAACCTTAAACCTAAACCTAACCGATAGAGTCAGAAAAAGCAAACGTGAGATGAAAAATGCAACCGCGTAATTTTGTGGTGCTTCTAAGACACTTTCGGGTCACGTGTCGACTCGTGTGCTCTTCAGAACTTGTACCCTGGTCCTTTACATTGCAAGTGCAATACTCTATCAGTTGAGGTACTGTGCAATTTGATCATACTCGAAGCTGGTAAATGTAGGCGGAGGGGGGCCCTGGGTACCTCAGCGAGTAAAGACGCTGACTGCCACCCCTGGAGTCACGAGTTCGAATCCAGGGTGTGCTAAGTGACTCCAGCCAGGTATCCTAAGCAACCTAATTGGCCTGGTTGCCAGGGAGGGTAGAGTCACATGGGGTAACCTCCTCATGGTCGTGGGCCTCCACACGCACTACATCTCCATGGTAACGCGCTCAACAAGCCATGTGATAAGATGCACGGATTGACAGTCTCAGATGCAAAGACAACTGAGATTCATCCTCCGCCTCCTGGATTGAGGCGTCACTACGCCACCACGTGGACTTGGAGAGCATTGCGAATTGGCCATTCCAAAATTGGGAAGAAAAGGGAAGAACATTTTTTAAAATGTCATACGCTATAGTAAAAGTGTTTAGTCATAAGATAGCATTGTGTGAGGAACAGGGTGAAAAGTAAGTGTTTATGAACTGATAATCTGCCATTTTACTCGTGATGTGTGTGAACGTGAATAAAAGTCATTGTTGTTGTTGCGCCTCTAGTGTTTTTTCCACATGGTAACTGCCGTGCTAATTTCAACGATGCAAATTAAAATGATTTTATAAAAATGTTGGTATAATAACATGAATCCTTGAGACCAGATTGGTTGTACTAGATGTTTTAACAGCAAAAAATATATATTATAATGCAACATGCAAGTCAAAATAACATCTGCAGTTGTTATTTTGCTTATTATAAACAATTTGTAGACACAATGACATGCTTTTATTGTGCTAAGATTGGATTCTGGTAACCTTCAAATGGAGAACGGCCAACAGGAAGGACTTCGATATTTGCAGAAGCACTCGTCTCATTTCTAATGGACGTTTGAAAGGATTGCATTAGGAAGTGATAGTCCCAGTGAGGATATAGAGATGCAACAAATTCAAATAATGTTAGCAGGTTTTTTAGGGAGTCATTGCTGCTGATTAATGATTCGATGTTTCTCTAAATTTAGGAAGATTGCCATAGCGGGTCTTTATATTCCAAGAGTGTAGTTGAGCCCGTGTGTTTTATTAACCTTACATGACCTTCTGTGAATCTTGTGTTGAATGTTTACTATGAATGTGATGTCATAAAACTCAGTCAAGACAGTTACATGAGATTACATCACCTACTGTCTCATACAATGGGTATGAAAAAACCTTAGGTAAAACATGTTCTTATGAATATTTATAAGTGTCCTCTAAAGATATCTACTCATTTTTAAGGATAGTCACTAAAAAGTTGCCACATACGAGGACAAATTAGTTCTTAGATCATTTTTAAGATATTTCATACCAATATACGGTGGCCCCCAAACATATTTGGCATTAGTTAACAAAATATCAATACTATACATACAGTATATTCCATTAGATTTTTTTTGATATAAAATACCTCCAATAACAAAAATAAAAGTCTTTTTATTTATTTGTTTTAAATAGGAAAATTACTGAGAAACACAAATTCTTCTCTATCTTAATTTTAACAGATTATATAAACATAATTATTGAGATACTTATGCATAAATACACTTTAATTATAATTAACACATCCAAATAAATAAAGAAAAAACTTCAATAACATAATTTATGCCTCTATTGATAAAAAAAATGCAATTTCATTGTTATAAAAAATGGTAGGGCTATATGTCAACATGCATATTTTCTCAAATGACTTAAACTGTTTAATAAAACTGATATGTGAACAACATCTATTTAACCTATCAATGATGCAGCAATAAATACAGTACAGATGTAGATGAAATGTCCAGAAATGTGTTTAATAGTGTGATTTGAGGAGCACATCAGCATGAAATGTCTGTCATCATTTACTCACCCTCTTGTGGTTCCAGACCAATGTGACTTTTTCTTCATGCTGTTCTTTTACATACAATGAAAATGAATGGTGACCAGGAATGTCAATCTTAAAAAAAAAAAAAATTTCTATTTCAATCTATTCCTTACACAAATGTATAGTACATACTGTAAGTCACATGCTCCTTTTGTGGACTACTGAAGAAAGAAAATCATACTGGTTTGGAACGACATGAGGGAGAGTAACAGATGGAAGAATTTCATTTGTGGGTGAACTGTCCCCTTAAGGTTCATGGTGATTTATCTACAGATCCCTCAAGCCAAGAAAATGTAAACTGAATGAAGATCTCAAATTGTGGCTCACATGGCAACGTTTTTTTTTTTTAAACAAATATGTTCATGTTCTTCTGTGAGAAAATACAGCTCTAAAATGGGTTGGCTGGGTTTCCTGCTCTGAATAATGTCAATACATCATGTAAGAGGCACATACGCCAGCGAAGCAGAGAGCATTTGCGCTTTCAGCGTTTCTTCATAGCTCATTGTTATCATCCTCAAACATACGGGAACATCGCTCTATGCAGCGTCGTTACTCTCTGTATCTCATATTCAGAGACCTCCATGAACACATTTAAAATCTGTCAGCTTTGAAATGCATCAGTAATGACTTTTATGAACATTTAAGCAATATTTCTGAAGCCATTGGCAAAGATTAATTCAGAAAGGAAGATAAAGACAAGAAGGCAATTCTAAATGTGAAAATTGAACATTAAACATAGAAAACACCTGAATAAACTGACATGAACAACTTCCTGTATACCTAAATTATTGGAAACTTTTAGACATTTCTGTAGGTTACTTTTTAGATTTTTGCTGTTTCATAAATTGTTTTGTGTTTCAAAATAGTTTTACCATTTCAAAATTGCTGATAAGCTTATAATGGGTATTTAAATGGCAGATTTCCATGGTGGCAACCTACTAATAGGGCATGTTGTCACAAAAGGTCAACATCTAAGACATTATTTGTACATTTGTTCCTGGGCAATAATGGTGGAAATGTTTAATAGCATTTTTGTAGTCAAGATTTTAAAATATGTGCCTATACAGATATTGAGTTTCAAAAATAAACTTACTCTATTGGGTGTAGAGTATAAAGTGTGACTCAGTGATTGCATTCATACATAGTTCAATCTGTGTAATTTTTTACATCTTATTGAACATTTACATTGAACCTTCTGTTTTTCAATAAAACAAATCACAGTTTTAGCACAATGTGTGGACTTTTCAGACGGTCCCTTACCCACCCTATGAAACATTTTCAACTTATATGTAGCCTAATGTAAAATTGTAATGTTATATGTAAAATTAACGATCTGGAACAATTTCGCCATGAAGCCATCTGACTAGCTGTAGCAAGAAATTCTGGGCCCCCTGACTGTATACTCTACTGGCCTGAGCCCCCCAATTTTTAATACTATTTAAAATTGGTTGTGCACCCCCTGGACCTGTGGGCCCCTAGAATTGTTATCACCTTTCACCCCATTAGCTACGGCCCTGCTTATGGGATAAATCGATTGATTCGATAGGGGATGCATCATTTCATATTTAAATACCGGAAGATCCTGTATTTTAAGGGATGGGAGGCAACCCTACGTGGAGGTTTAATACATATACTCATGAGCAAAGTGTGATTTCAGAAAATCGTGAGTTTATCAGGAGAAGATTTAAATCGGGATTACAGCGGGAGGAGGGGTTGAAAACGGGAGAAACCCGATAAAATCGGGAGTGTTGGCACTGGCACATATTATTGTGTGTTGAGTAACTGATTTTTATTTTTATTTTTTTAAGAAATGGACGGACGTTTCGAAATCATTTTTTGTGGTAAGTCAACATTATGCCACAAATGCTGTTGATTGAGCTGAACTTGAATTGAACCTGGAATATTCCTTTAAATTGAAATAATTTAAACAAGAGTACGATAATAATGTTTATATTATTTAATTTATTAACAAGAATAAATAAATGAAAGAACAATAAATAATTTTTTTTCATAAAAAAAAATGCTAAATAAATATCGCGCGTAATGTTAATGCGCATGCGCAGAAACGCACGTGGCTAGTCGGCTGAAAGGAACGAGAATGTAAACATTGCGCATGTGTTTAGAGGGATAACCAATAAAAGCGGATGATGGAAGCGACTGGACCTTGAACACTCAGTTTTTTACTAGTCTGTCCTGCTGTAGAGGTTTATAATGTCTGTGTTAATGTTTTGTGCCAATATCTCGTGGGTCTTCACGGAATTTCCGGTGTTCACGCAGCGGTTACGGGCTGCGGCGTATGCGGGATTTCAGGCGGTTGAGGCGGCGTGGCGCCACGATACAGACCTGAAAGAGTTAAAAGCAGTGAAGGATGAAACGACTCAAGTTTGTGCACCTAAACACACCCTCTGGTAAGAGAGAAAGGGCGAGATAGATAAATGAATGGTAAATTCAAATATATTTGGATATTTTTCTTTTTCTGGGGCTTAAATGAGCACCAAGTAACTTTTATCTTTGTGTCATCTTGGACTTACACACATCTTGTGGCTTGGATGCAGCATCATTTAAAATCACTAGTTTTCTGTTTCAGATGTCATTGTAGAAATGTACTATACTCAGTCAGCCATGATTACTTTAATCAATGAGTGAAAGTGTCAAATAACAGGACGGTTACTGAGATTAAGCGATTAGTACTCGGCTGGTCATGCGATTCTAACATGTGCGGATCCTCTCCATGTGGAATAAATCAGCTTTTATAAAGTTACTGATATGACTGGAGTCTCCATTTTAATGTGAGTGCTCATGATGTGTTATATATATTGCAAAATTACAATTCATGTCTTTAGAAGTTAAAAATTTTTTAATGAGGAAAAAATTACTGAGTGCACCTTTAAGGCAAAAATCCACAAAATGTCCATAAAATCTAATTAAAAGTTTAATTAAAAGCTAAATAATTGAAAACAATTTAGGCTTGAGTAGTGCTGAATAATCTTTTACTTTGTATTTATCTATTTTTTGTAAATATTTTAGGAAATAGTTTATTTGTTTAAAAAAAATTATGAATAGTTGAAGAAAAACAAACAAAACAAACCCAGTTGGAGTAACCAACATAGATTGCCATTTTGTTGTCATATGACAAAAACACTTATGTACATGTGATATTTTTTTTTTTCTTTTTTCTTTTCGTTTTTTATTTGTAATACATTTGCAAAGATTTCAAACAAACTTCTTTATTGTCATTATGGGGTATTGTTTGTAGAATTTTTAGGAAAATAATTAATTTAATCCATTTTGGAATAAGGCTGTAACATAACAAAATGTGGAAGTGAAGCGCTGTGAATACTTTCCGGATGCACTGTATGTACACACAGTATATGCTTGAAACACAGAGGACCCCTTTCTTCATGACTGTATGAAGTAAAAAAAAAAAAAAAAAGATATTTTGACATTTTTATGAAAAAGCACATTTTGTTAAATTCACGTGGAGTAAAATCTTGTTATTCTTAACTAAAAAAATAATGATATTTAAAAAAAAAGTAATGTATTAAAGGTTTAAAGGGGACCTATTATGCAAAATTCACTTTTACACGGTGTTTGTTCATAAATGTGAGTCGGCAGTGTGTGCACACAACCACCCTACAATATTAAAAGTCCACCCACTCCTCTTCCTTATATTTCTATTAATCAAAAACTGTGTCAAAATGAACGGTTTTCATTTCTGCTCTAAAGTGACGTCACATTAGTGCAGGCCACGCCCATGACTGGTGACAGACTCCACCCTATTATCATAGATCCTCCCCTGAGTGATCTACACACAGTCCGCCAGTTTTTTCCGCGCTGGAGCAGATACAGTGAGAAGAATAATGTCTCAGCTTCATAATCTTTGTAAGTGTTCTGTTGTTGGCTGTAAAAGTGAACATAAGGGTCTTCATGTACTCCACACGAGAGACACACACGAAAACAGCGTGTTTTTGATTCCACTCAAAAAGAGGCATTTACAACATGGTATAATAACTTATTCGTTGGGTATTTTGAGCTGAAACTTCACAGACACATTCTGGTGATACCTGAGACTTATATTACATCTTGTAAAAAGGGGCATAATTGGTCTCCTTTAAGGAAAGTGTTTTAATATCTTTTATGTGTGTTAAATTTATCACAAATCACAAATGTACCGCTTAATATGCAGACTCCATTCAAAATTTGTTTTGTTGATAATTTCAGTCTGCGTACATATTTTTTTAATAAACTTTGTACTTTAAGATATTCAGGATAAAAATGTGGAATTCTTCCATTGATTTACACTATTGTGAAAGTTCAAAATCTTACCAACAGTGTTGCTTTCTTCTTTTATTTGCTGCCTTGCAAGCACTTTTGTTTCCTTCAGTGAAATGCAAATGTCACTTCTTGTGTGACTTATTTTATGAAGAATGAAGATTTGGGACTGGGTGCTGTTCCTGGAAGAGATCAGCAATTCCGACAGGGTTTGGATTTGGCTCTACAGTAACACTGCACCTCTTATGCTAATGTATTTAATGCATCATATAAATATAATAGAGGCATAACAATATCTCATGCACCTGATTTATATTCACAGTGGACTATTATAAGTTTTAACATTCCATCTGTATTATGTAAAGCATAAACATGGCCTCCCACTCAGCAGGTACCAAAGCTGATATAACAGGAAACAGTGCAGGCTGCAATGTTTACATGTCAAGGTAAAACTCTTTATAAAGAGTCTAGACTTAAAGGTTCACGCTGTTACTTGCCAAAATAGTTTCAAATATGCTCAAATAGGTTCCCTCGAGGTGTCTCTCTCTGCAGTGTTGCTCTTGATGAGTAAACGTCTCATCTAACACATTCACTTTTATCCACATCCGCCAAGGGAACCATGTGTTCTTGATCAGCTGAGATGTTGCCAGGCCTGTTTCAGGGTTGTGCAAAATTCAGAATTTAAGAATTGGCTCCCTTTGAATACAATCAGAGGCGTAGATTCCGGGGTGGGGAGGGACCCGCACAAGGCTAGACTGGGAAAAGAAGTCGACCCGGGATTTTACATAGCAACTGGCCCAAAAGTTGAGCGGGGGGGTGTTCGCTGCATATCACGGCGCAGTTTTGTGGTCCGTTCTGCGTAACACAATGGCTCATTTTAGCTTATTGCTGCGCATTCTGCCAGTTTCGTGGCCGGCCCACTGGCCCGCTCGGTTCTCCCAATGGCCAGTCCGCCCCTGATCGCCCCCAAAGTGCGTCGGCCCACCGGGAATATGCACGGTATGCCAGATTACCAGTCCAGCCCTGGAACTGCATGATCCTTTTGGTCCCTTTTTATGCTTTAAAGTGAGGACATTTCTAATGCTATTGCATTAAATAGTGTGAAATTTTAATAATAATAAAAATAAACAAAAATCGTATTCCGTATTAAGGATGATTAATGATGACGGAATAAAACATTTTAGGTAAACTATTTCTGTTTTCTTTAAAAAAAAAAAAATTATTATTTTATTTTTTGCATTAAAAATGATTTGAAATTGCAAACCTGTAAAGTAACCATGCTATATACAGTACATAAACACTTTTTCTGGAAAACAATGAGCATGTTTACATGCACGTTCTTGCACCAATTATGCTTAATAAGCCGACAATGCACGTGGTCATTTAAACACAATAAACGGCATTCCTTTATTGGTGTGAGATCATAAACACTATAAGGTCGACGGGTAAATTTTTGCCCATTACTCCGATTTCACGTGGCATGTAAACACCTTTACCAGTGTTCTTACCGGCTTATCCGATGTGCGCAGGAGTTGAGCACACGTCTCTTCACAGCTTGACGTCAAAATCAGAAAAATTTGATTATTTCAAATCTCGTGTTTTTTAAATAAACTGATTTTTGGGAGTAATCAGCCTATTGTTGCGCATGTAAATGTGGTCAATGGCATATGCAAAACATTCCTGATTGTTTTGTAATGTTCAACTCATTCTAACTGATTCTTCCAAGTCATTCTTGCTATTTCGACAAAATCTTAAATATATATTTATATATGATTTTCCTCTGTTACAGGTTGCAACAGTGTTCAATACAGAATCACAGATAACCAAATACATGTTTGCTAGGTTTTAAAATGCATGATTTTAAGGCCATGCCCCCACTAATACATTTTCATTTGAAAACACATTGATTTCGCAACGTTTAAGCTTCTCATCCAGACTAGAACTGCATTTTTGCTCCACCGAAAAACTGAGAGTTTTGAAAATGCTTTTTAGAACCACGTGCTGACTATGACATTAGGAAACGAAAAAAATCAATCGTTTTCAAACTATGTTGATTTGGCCTAAAATGTCATGACAATGCAACACTGGCTTGATGGGGCAAGTAACAGCCCCATTAACTGACCCGAAACTCGCTCCACCTGTCAATACTCATGGTGAGGATGTTTTACCAATCCGCAGGATTCATTTGATTGTGAAGAGGGTGTCTGTGGGGGTGAACCGTGCTGCTGTTGCCATGGAGATGGAGGACACCTTTGTACAGAACCTGAAACATGCTGCAGTGTAGATACTCAGTGTCCTTTTAGTTTTGTGTTTTTTCTGTCACTCCAGAACTAGGGCTGTGTTGAAAATACTCCAGGGCTGTTCAATTAAAATTCCAACAGTTGCCGTCTCTAAATGTACTTCTCGGCTAAGTTGCAAAGAATCATATCTTACAGTGTTTCAGGAGCCAATATATGTTCTATGGCTATGAAATATATATATATATATATATTAGGCATGTATCAATTGGGCTTCTGTTTAATGTCTGGCATAATAGCGTTGGGAGACCACAAGGGGGTGATATAACATTTACTGAAGCAGGTCTCACAGCATAGGACGGGTATTTTAGAACTCCTTGCACAGGACTCATACACACAAAAGTTAGGAAGGATTTGTACTTCAAGAATGAACAAAAGTGATGTTAATGAGTTTGCAGGTGAGTGTATGAAACTGGTTTAACTGCCTCAACTCTTTGTGTATGTTTGAAGAGATTTCATTCAAGCTGTCAAACCACAGAGAGATAAACTTATGACTGAAAATACATTGTGTAGGCTCTATGAAAGATGCATATGGTCTGTACTGAAACCTAGCGAGCTTCCTGCGGAGGCAGCATTTTAAGATATCATAGGCTTCTGACAATTAGGCTGTTCCAAAACATAGATCTTAATTGTGCTGCCTCATAAAATACCTAGTTTTTGACCAATTTTAAGTTATCATCGTAAGTGAGAGTGTATATTTATATTTTATAAATTATATTTTATACTGACCATAATTTTTCACAATTATCAAAATTTAACTTTGTAAAAATACAAATATTACATCATGAAATTGTGTGTGTATATATATATATATATATACATATATATATATATATATATATAAAATATGATATGAGCTATGATTGTTTTAAATTTTGTGTATAATTTACAAGAAATAACATTGAGTTTACATTCACTTATATAAGAAATACTAAAAAGGTTACTGTGACTTTAAAGGTTTCAACGAGCGCCTCAGTGTGCCGGAAATTTCTTTAGTGCATCCATGCAGCATGAAATTAACATTTATATTTATATTTTCTTTTTTATCTGACTGTAATGAACAGAAATGAAAACATCTTCAATGAAAGTGGAGAGCGCTGATATGATCTTCGATGGACACACATTACACGGAGGAAACGATCCGTTTTAATCTCAGACACTTTTAATCAAAACAAGGTGATTTTTCAGGTATTCCGGTTCTTACATTTCTAAAAACTAAATACTAGCACTTTAAGGACCTTGTGTGAACACTGTAAACAGTGTAGAAAAAGCGCAGTAGTAGTAAAATCAAGCGATGGAGAGATTATGATGTTTTATAGGTCATTTCATTTATAAAAACATGGACAGAAAACAATGTTACATCTTTCGAAATTTCAAGATATGCCACGATATGGTTAGTAATTTATATTATATTATCAAAATTCGATATATCATCCCATCCCTATTTAATATCATAGAAAACTGACTATTTTACCCATGTGTGTGTAATGTGCATATTTATGCTCATTAGAGAAGAGCGTTGAATGCTGCCTATTCAGAGCATTCCAAATCGCTCTCTTAGGAGGCGTAATTACAGTAAGGATGCTGCCTTGGAAGACAGCTGCCTATGTAGGTAGGAGACAGCAAGGCTGCAAAGCTTTGGAACAGACTCCTATACACAATATATCATCCAGCGATGGCTAGAGTAAATAATCTTTGTCCTTTGATAATGATTTGGGTCGAATTTAATGGAAAACTGTACCTTTTATAGAAAATAATTATTTTGAATCCTGATATATATAGTTTATGTGAAAATCTTCTGAATATTGATGCATTAGAAAGGCCTAAGCCCTATATATATATATATATATATATATATATATATATATATATATATATATATGAAATGTGCATTTAAAAAACATTTAATTGCAAAAATTAATTGCAGTCACTGTTTATGGACTAATGCACGCTTATTAATACCCGATGTTACATAAAAAAAACACATATGAAGCATAAACATTATTGAATATTTATTTATCTAACCATTGATGGTTGAGTTCAGGTTGATTTAGACTGACGGTATCACTAGAGATAAAGAAAATGGTCTGTTTTTACATAATGCCAGATTAACAGACAATTATTACAAGTAATCACTGATGATCTACTATTGATGAATTACTGCTCATACAGTATTTATTAGCCTATATGACAATGTTAACTGTATGTGTATATATATGTATATATTTATTTATTTTAATGCATTTTAGATGATTGTAAGAGTGCATTATTTGTTTCCCATTGTGTTTGTGGAGTGCAGAGATTTCAAAATAAAAGTCCCCAAAGTAAGAATGAGTTATGATATTGTGATGCATCGCAATGTATCAAATTAGAATATCGAATTTTTTGCAATGTGCCCACTTTTTCCTTGTTTCGGAAGTATTTTCCGAAGGGATTTAAAAAAAAATACTTCATAAAAGATTTCTAAGAAATTCAAACCAACCAGCTCCGAGGTGAATAACAACGTTACAAACTTTGATTTGAAAAAAAAAATATATAAAATTGAACAAATAGTGTCGGTGGTCGCTGCAGAGCTCTTTTTGTGTGGTTTGTTCTATGCGATTCTCTGATTGGTGGATCTTTCTCTTTATGATCATGGGTAGTCCTTCGCCAGGAATTCTACTATTAACCTTGGCGAAAAATAAATAATTAAAACTACAGTCTTGAAAAACACAAAATAGGTATCATTTTAAAGCTTAGAAGCTCTGCTTAATGCATGTAAGCATATGACCAAAGCTGAATAAGTGCTTTGAAATTTGCAGACAAATTAGAACTGGTTTGTTTTGAGAATTTATTAATCATTTTGCACTACACATTTTATTATAATCTGTAAAAACACCAAATTGATCAAAAAGCCATGTGTCATATGTTGTTGGAAAGCTCTCAAAGAGTAGAATACGGCCAGCCTATTAGTCACAGACACAAACATAGTGAGTAATAGCTAATTATATGTTTTTTACATACATATTACGTGTAAACAGGTGTTGCTTATACGCCGTGTTTTTGCTTATAACTTTACGAAAAATAAACGGAACATAAACTATCACATAAAATTACCTAGAGGAGGCAGTTATCTTTAAAATGAGCCCACACACAATGTACAACATTATCTGCTCTCTGGCTAAAATCACGTTGGCTTTCCTGGATTAGATGACTTCATCAGAAACGATGTAGCATGTTGTCCACCATCATGGAATGCAAAACCAGTCATATTAGGATTCAGATCGCTGCAACCAGAGGTGAAAGTCATCCAAATATGGGCAGCGAGGATTGTTCACTCTAATTACTTTAAGTACATGACACAGACTCAATGATGACTCAAATGACACAGAATGGAACTGAATGAGATCTCGATACTCATGAATGCATGATTTGGAGAGAGTACACTTTTATTCATTGTTTTATTTGCACGTGTAATTTGTTCTTGTACAATTAATATGTTAGGGGTATAAGGAAAAGGAGGAGGCGAGAACCATCACATGGTCCTCGATCACTCCTCTACCCTCTCAGGCGGACCGGAGTCAGACCTACGACCACCGGGGGACAGAACGCCCCTCCGCGTTCGCAGCGACACGTGGGGACACTCCTCCGGTCAGGGAGTCGCTTCCCTCCTCCCCTTGCTGACGCTGGTCTTTTTCCGACTTCTCCGCATTTCAGGGGGACGGCAGGGCACTCCTCCGCCCCTGGCAGCGGCTCCATCGCTCCAGGTGGTCAGGGAGTCCAGTCTCCAATCGCCTTGTGGACGGCAGCCATTCCCCACGTCCGGGTGGTCTGGCTACCCCATCCCTCAGTGGATGGCAGCGGTGCTCCCCTGGGTGGACGGCAGTGTCGAGGACTCCGAGACAGGCATCCTTCCTCCCTCCCCGGGTTTCTGCACAAGTGTAAGGGGTATAAGGGCAAGGAGGAGGCGAGAACCGGCTTGACCATATAAATAATAGTTTTAATATAAAACTGAACCAAAACACACAAACATAAACACAGAGCAGCTGCCTGTCATTCTCTCTCTCTCTCGAGCTGTCGTCACCGGCCGCCTTTATCCCTCACGCGTGCACCCATCAGGCTGATTGGGGGCCGTGCGTGCGTTGTTCCAGCTTGGCCCCGCTCTACAATGTTTTATTTGTTTGGAAACGTGTTTGGACACTAGGATAAATAATTTTTTTAATGCTTTAACTTTTGACTGTCATAAATTTACAGGTGACATGATTGGTAACAAAACAAAAGCGGAGCCACCTTATTGACACCCTGATATATATATATATATATATATATATATATATATATAAATATAAAAAAAATACCAAATAAGAAAAATATAAAGTTGTTTTGTGATTATTCAGTAGTTTCTTAGGCTGAGAGTCTCAGAATTTATCATAAACGACTTATTTATTTATAAAGAATTAATTAATAATAATTAATATAATTTATACGTTTTCTTTACAAAGATAACAAACACTTGACCCTCATTTTTCATAGCTGCAGCACTTCTAAAGAAAATTGGCCATCCAATCATCAAACTACAGGTGATGAGTGTAGTAGCCTATTCTACTACTCTGTTTTAAGCAATATATTGTATTTTGCCTGAGGTCTTATAATGTTAAAGTCAAGTTATTATCAAGTCATTTTTTAACTAGTTTTCATAGAACCGCTTTCTAACTTGCATTATGTTGTGTTTGTAGCCAGTACTGAGATGAGACATCACGTGAAGTTATTTTAAGTCACCTAATTAAGGAACAGCTTCACAGCACCCTGCTGTCCTTCCCAGGATAATAAATTCACTTTCAGCGCTGTTTGATTTCTCCGCTAAATAAATCATAAGTGTAGTTTGTCTGGGACTCGCCACAGAAACAGAGAGTGCATTAAAGCAGCAGTCACAGCTGCAGTGTTTCCCAGCAATGAAGAAAAGGCTTCAGTGTTTCTCTTAATGGCTCTCTATGGTCAACTCAAGTCCATCAGAGAGAACAGTCCAGCCACAGGGTGCGTTCCAATTGCCCGATAGTGCCCTGCGAAGTAGACTTTACTGGGTATTCAGGCATCTTAAGTGAGATTCCAAATCATTGTGAGTGTAAAAATGGCTTCGGGAACAAGTGAAGACATAGATATCGCTCTTCAGGGTTCATCCCAAACTTCTCCCGATATCCCCTGCTCAGTGTGTAGGGAGTAGGGAGTAGTGAACACTGTGTAGGGGCCCTGTGAATCGGAACAAAGCTGAAGTGAAGATGATCAAACGCAATTTTAAAAAAAACAATAGACCTCACGTTATAGAACTCTGTTGTATCTCTAAATGATGACCTCAACTCCTTTTAGGACATGTACCACTGGCAACTTAACACAATATAAACAGAAATACTTACTCATGACAGGCAAGTGTGGGCGCCTTGTAGACAGCACTCGCAATGCATTTAACTCCTGTTGCGTTATCCCGACATTTTTCTTAAATATCAGGGAATTTTTGAAATTATGATTTCCAGGCATGTGGAAGTCTTCTTTTGAATTTGGTTATTTTCAGTGAATTGGTCAAAATGGTTCACAAATCAGTCTACATGATTTATTAGCAAACCAGTCTGAATCAAAATACTAAAATAATAAAATTAAAATAAGGGCTGTCGATTTAACGCATTAATTCAGTACGATTAATTGTATACTACATTTATCATAATCCGGACAGTAATAAAGATTATTCCTTCCATCTGAGCAATTCAAGTTTGTAGTACCATCTGTTTTCTCCAGGGGGCAGTAAGCGAAACATTGACACGTTCTTGATCAAGCCCTAATAATTAATCTCGGACTGATTGGTGAATTGTAAAATGGATTACTGTGAACTGTAGGCCAGTGCCTGGCTTATGTTCAATAATATGGAAATAAACAATATATTGAATTTTAAAGACACTTTTTGTATTGACGTTTTACATACAGTACTGTGCAAAGTTTTATGCACATAAGTTGCTTCCCAAAACGTTTGTCTTAAGATGGTTATTTATATCTTCAGCTTTAGTGTGTCAATAGGAAAAATACATTTTAGACTCCCAAACATTACATTTGCTAATAGAATAGAATAGAAGAACAGGAAGCCCTGCAACAGATGGCATTGCCCCCACAGACCCTCTACTGAACATCGGGTCAGTCTGAAGAAGCTTGAAACATCCGATCTAACAACCAAGAAAAACTGTGTCAATTTGACATTTTTGGACGAGCTAACCTATGAACACCACATCGGCTGTGAATACAAACCAATGGCTGAGTAACTTTTACTATATCTAAATCAAAAGGGGTTCGTTCATGAAACAGATTTTCCCATTCATTTTTTTTTTTCCATTGGGATTTAATAAAATCGGCCATAAAACAGCTGTGCACCATGATTCAAACCAACCAGCTCTGAGGTGAATCACAACATTACAAACTTTGATTTGAAGCAAAATATATATTTTGATACCCGAATCGGATGCATCATGTGAGAATGTGGTTACTGCAGAGCTCTTTTGGTGTAATGTTTGTTATGCGATTCTCTGATTGGTGGATTCAAGGATTGTGTGTAGACACGATTTTGAAAAAATTACATTAAACTAATGGCTTCTACCGAAGCAAATAACACCGATTAACAACCTCAGATCTCATGGTAGGTCTGTCTTTATCCTCGTGCAACCCTGCGTCCACATTCGCGGATGTTGTATTTTGGCTTCGCTACACTCAACGCACAATTTTATTACATTTAAACCAACTGAATACGGTTTACTTCACTCTAAACTTTCATTTAAGGGTTAAACTTCTGGTGCACCAACTCACGTGACTCAACAACAAGATGTTGATTTCATTGCTGTCCTTCTACGGTCGAAGAGCCAATAAAAGTGTCTCTGGTAAGAAACCAATTGATGTTTTTACATTGAAACCTGTGAGGGTGTAAAGAGTAGAATCACTAGTTTCGTTTGATACACTGCTTTAAAAAAAAATAGTTTTTGCACATCAGCGAGCTGTAAACATGATGCACACGTGTGGATTGTAGGACATTATTCCCCCAAAAGTAAAAAAAAAACATGTTATTTTGAATAACTTTCAACTCTAACACATCTGTGTGTCATTTTGTTGGATTTTATCACTGTACAATACGGTGCTATTCATTAACATTAGTTAATGCATTCCTATATACACACTGTGCATTATCACATTGAGAATCAATGAATGTTCTGAGATCAGTGCAGACAGACAGCACACTGGAGGTTAAGTCATTCACTAAATAGGGAGCAAGGGAGCATCCTATAGCTCTCTATGCAGTTAAGTGTGTTCACTCCTAAAATCTGATCAAAAGTTCAGTTTCAGGCTGCAGATGATGTTTGGATCACTCAACATGTTTGACACACATGGGACAATGATCATCAGTACATAGATTCACCATTTAATGGATCATTTTATTTCAACATGGTTGACAGTGATTGGATGATGCTGGACATTACTTTGAATCTGAATTAATTATGCTAATTTCTGATGTAATGTCTCTAATCATGAATAATCAACACTTCTGGAAACATCATAAACAATTTGATAAAAGAAATCTGAATTTCTATAGCTTGGTGTTATTTAAAATTTCACAACTTCCCGCTTTTTTAGGAAAACGATTTTCTCTAGAAAAATAGAACTGTTTGCTCGTTTATTAGGTGCTACCAAGTAAAAATGAAAAAGGGAAATGGAAAATGCCCACCATAGTCACGCTCGGGTCTCAGGAGGTTAAAGGTGTACAAACCATCATTAAAATTAAAAATCCCCCAATGGAGAAAACAATCTGGAACCAGACGGTTGCGCTCTAGAAATGTCTATGAAATCTTAATTTTCTCAAGTTTACAATTGAATTACAGACTTCAATTTCCATCAGCAATCAAAATATCAGTTGTGCATAGTTTTAGGCATCAATAATAAAAACAAAAAATTCAAAGCATTGGACACTTGAAACATTTTAACTTAAGATTTATTAAGCAGTTTTCTTACAAATCTGTCTCTGTATATACATAATGTACATATTACAACAGTTTCAGACAATTGAATTGCTAATTAATTTTCTGCCAAACATTCACACATCAATGGATGTCCATTATGAAGAGTCCAGTGTGCATTAAGGAAACAATACTTTAAAATGAATAGTTTCATTCAATTCTTCAGGTTTTTTTTAACACGGTGGCTAAAAACACCACGACAAATTCAGTTACCGTCACATGACGTGTTGGCGAAAAGTTCTCCGTGATCTTTGCACAGTGAGTGCCGCATCAGTCCAGTTATTAAAGTTATGTTGATGTAGTAGTTGTGTTTTTGTACAATGCACAAAAAAAAAAGAATAGAAAAAAAGTTGAATCAGTATTGTTTGTCTTGTTTTCCAGTTAAAAGATACATTTCTTTAAAGAACAATTGTGTCAAATTTGAAGACCTGTTTTCCAAGAATACGTTCTTAAGATAAGATTTAATGATGATAATAAAAACAATAAATCAAGTCATTTTTTCGTATCAATTGGAAAAAAAATGTTATTCTTCTTTTAAGCTTAAATAGCCTAAAGTCAGCTTAAAACAAGAAACATATACTTGCCAATGTGGAGCAAAAAATAATTCCAGACAAAAAGTTTCTATTAGTTAACATGAACTAACAATGAATGATATTTTTTACAGCATTTATTCATCCAAGTTCATGTTAATTTCAACATACAGTTATACATTATTTTTTAAATCACAAGTTGTAACTGTTGTTAACATTAGTTAAATGTACAATGAACTAACAATTACAGTTAACTAGCATTAAAAAAGATGAATAAATGCTGTAAACATGTATTGTTCATTGTTAGTTCATGATATCTAATGCATTACCTAATGGTAACCAATGAACCTTAAAGTGTTACCACATATTCTTTAAAAGAAAGTTTGTTTTTTTCTTGAGCAAATGTATCTAGTTTTAAACATCTAGTAAAATATACAAGAGAACACAATTGTTACAGTGTACGCTGATGTGTATTTTTGTGTGTTTAGTAAAAGCCGTAATTGTTCTGCAGTCCTGACTTCAGAATGTACTCAAAAGTGAATTTGTCCATGAAAAATTAGTTGACTGTAAAGATCTTCTTGCAAGGTCAAAACATACACTCGCTACCATAATTAGGAAAATAAAGGCACTTAACGAATGAAGAAATGGCAGTAAGGACAATTACATAGCACATCCTCAAACAGATTTGTTCTCCAACTTCACCGGACATAATCGGATCAAAACTTTAAACTGGACTAAAATCGAGATCTAACACACATACACACACACACACACACACACACACACACACGCACACACACACAGTCTACAGAATCACCTCCCAATTTTCTCATCAGCAACAGAGAGATGGAAAAAAAAAAGCTCAAATGAACACAAATACAGAAGGAGAGCATGGCTTTGGCAAACCAGCTGAATTTCACGCACCAATTCAAGCCCACCAGCTAATCGTTCACTGAAATCAACAGGGTAGCCCATTTAGCTGTTCTACGGTGCAAAATGTGGGCATTATAATCGCCTAAATGGAAGAACCCTGGGTGATGCAACACGCATTACACACACGAGACGTGTGACTGGGAGGCTGCTCAGAGCTGAATCTTGGAAGAAATCAGCACAAACCGGGCTCAATGATTTCAACTCTGGACTCTCTTAACTTTTCATTCACACAGAGTTATAGTCCGTAGGTAGATATCAACTGAAATAAAGCATATCAGCGTGTTCAGAGAGACAGGTTTACAGCAGGCCGGTCCAGAGGTTGTAGCACGCGGTGTTGATGATGGACTCCAGATGGTGGTACATGGAGACCAGCTGTGGTGGTGGACTGCTGCTCGACTGAGTCTGCGCTGGTAACGTCTCCCTGAAAACAACCTTTAGACTCTGGAAGAGGAAAAGGGGTGAAACTGTGAGCTTTGAGGTGGCATCGTGTTTAACACCAATTCACTCAATTATTGCATGTCAAAGCTAAAAAAAAAAAAAAAAAAACCCTGTCAAAAACATGTGTAGGTGTATATAATAGAACATCACAAATTCATATTATGCAAATATACTATATGTTGGACAATTCCACAGAAATGTCAACAACATCAATTAAAAATAAAAAGTTACTGTAGGAAAAAAATGCTGTCCAGACCGCTAGAGGGCGCCGCTTTCCTACACAATGCCGACTGAAGCGTTGATTGCAGTTTTTTTAAATTCAGCCTTTCAAGCTTTTGTATTTGCTCAAGACCTTATCGTGATTTCAATCTTAACTCAACCATAAATACAATACCAATGTCTCAGAAGTCAAATTTTGCTGTTTTCAAATCAATTGGATGGTTTTACCTCATCATGTATAGATAAGTGCCGCTTTCACAAGTGTCACATAACGATGCTTTTTCCTCATTAATGTGAGAATGAAAAATAATAAAAATGTTATATTACAAGTTCTTAGGAGTTCCAACCCTTCTAACATGCTGTGGCTATCATTCAATTGTGCATTTGAATTCAAAGAGTTTTTACAAAGTGATGATAATTATTTATAAATGAACCATCATTTTTCCATATAGGCGTTTGCATGCTTAAACCGATTTGCCGATGGTTTTAATTTGGTCATTAATTGGCCGATAAATATCGGCGGTCGATACATGAGTGCATCCCTATTTATGGTAATTAACATTTTTGAGAGAAAACGAGCTTAATGCCAAGAAAATTATGCTACAAACGTAATGGTCTTCAATTTGTTCATGAAAAAAAATATTTTCTATTGAATTATATTTTTCAGGGTGAAATGAGCCCTGGATATGTTTTTGTGAGATTCACCCCCAAACAACATCAGGAGAATGAAACTGTTTTACAGGAACTCACAGTTTTTCCAGCCTGGGTGTCCAGGAACACAAGCACAAAGCAGTCTGTAAACTTCTGGTTCAGAACAGCCTGGAAAAGAGAGAGAGTTAATACTCAATGTTCAAACAATGAACCATTTAAACATCTGAATTCTTAACCCCAATTTCTTTTTATTGTTAAACTCCAATTTTCAAGACCCATTTAATGTGATTTGTTGGTGATGTAGCATTAGAAAATACTTCTTTATCCTCTGCGTCACAAAGTCTCAATGTTGCCTAAAATTACAACACTTTTCTTTCCTCCATTCTTTTTCTAAAATAAATGAGGAGTTCAGTAGTATTAGTTGTGCTTATTCCAGGATAATTATCATTAAAAACAGCTTTGCCATCTCCATAGGGCCAGAACACAACCATTTACTTCCTGAATGTGTCAAAATGTGGCCTATGTCCTTAGAATGTCTTGCAGTCTTTCAAGTATTTCAAGTTAAGTTTCAAGGTATTTGTTGAACTCATTTATGTGCAGAACACCACAATTAACTTTGGAAGAGGAGGACATCTCACCTCCAACAGACAGTACACATTTTTTTACTCGTCAAATAGAAAAAACAAACCAGTCTAAAGCCACCACAGGTATTCCCAACAATCAATGAATGATGTATCAATTAAAACTGAATGATCAACTGTATCAAACGTGGAAGTTAAATCAAGCAACACTAAAATGAAGCACTCTTCAGCTTCCTCCGCAATCAATACGTCATTTTTCACCTAAGAAGGGCAATTTCTGCACTGTGGTTTTCTCTAAAATCTGACTGAACTTTCACAAAAAATATTGTTATACTACACTACCTCCAACAGTTGCTTCATTACCACTTTCTCTATTATTTTAGAGAAGAAAGGACATTTTGTGATTGGTCTAGTTATTTGCAAACGAAGGATCTAATGAGGGTTTCTTCAGAAGTGGTTGAACTATCTCTGTCTTTAACTCCTTTGGGACACATCCTGACACAAGCAAGCTATTTACTATTTACAAAGAATTGCCAATAGCCGCGTTTCCACTATCGGGCCAAATGAGGGCGTGCTAATGCGTGCCAAAGACAGTTGCGTTACCACCGTCACTTCCGGGGCTTCATCGTGCTTCCTTGGGTCTTTCTCGGGGGCCAATAGCAGATAACCCGCAGATAACCCTTGTGCTAAAAGGCCAAATGGGAATTGAGTCAGGGTTAATGTCATAGGCAGAGTTTCACCGAACTTCCCAGGTTGTGTATCCAGCACAGTAACAAATGT
Organism: Moxostoma hubbsi; assembly: GCA_032164185.1. Taxonomy (NCBI): domain Eukaryota; kingdom Metazoa; phylum Chordata; class Actinopteri; order Cypriniformes; family Catostomidae; genus Moxostoma; species Moxostoma hubbsi. Next base: position 48,090,119 of record JAVLUX010000010.1, read on the forward strand.
AACTGATGGGATTACTTTCAAAATACACTGATGAGCCAAAACATTATGACCACCTGCCTAATACGCAGTTGATCCTTCGTGTGCTGCCAAAACAGGACCGACCTGCCCGGGCATGGACTCTAAAAGACACCTGAAGTTGTCCTGTGGTATCTGGCACCAAGATATTAGCAGCAGATCCTTAAAGTTGCAAGGTGGAGCCAGACTTGTTGATCGAGCACACTGCACAGATGTTCAATCGGATTGAGATCTGGGGAATTTGTAGGCCAGGGCAACACCTTGATCTCTTCATCATGTTCCTCAAACCATTCCCGAACAATGTGTGCAGTGTGGCAGGGCGCATTACCCTGCTGAAAGAGGCCACTGCCATCAGGGAATACCCATTGCCATGAAGGGGTGTACCTGGTCTGGAACGATGTTTAGGTAGGTGGCATGTGTCAAATTGACATCGACATGAATGGACAGACCCAGGGTTTCCCAGCAGAATATTCCCCAGAGCATCACACTGCCTCCACTGGCTTGTCGTCCTCCCACAGTGCATCCTGGTGCCATCACTTCCCCAGGTAAACGGGGCACACATACACAGCTGTCCACATGATGTAAAGGAAAACGTGATTCATTGGAACAGACAACCTTCTTCCACTGCTCTATGGTCCAGATACGACGATCGTGTGCCCATTGTAAGCACTTTAGATGGTGGACAGGGGTAATCATGGGTACTCTGAGGCTATGAAGCCCCATACCCAGCAGGGTGTGATGCACTGTGTGATGTGACACATTCCTACCATAACCATCATTAACATTTTCTGTGACTTGTGCCACAGTAGACCTTCTGTTGGTTCTGACCAGATGGGATAGCTTTTGTTGCCCATGTGCATTGATGAGCCTTGGGCGCCCAACACCCTGTCACCAGTTTGTGGTTTGTTCCTCCTCGGACCACTGTCAGTAAGTACTCACTACTGCTGACCGGGAGCAGAGATGCTCTGACCCAGTTGTCTGGCCATAACAATTGCCCCTGTCAAAGTCGCTCAAGTCTTTACTCCAGCCCCTTTCTCCAGCATTCAAAACATTGACTACAAGAACTGATTGTTCGCTTACCACCTAATATAACCAGAATTTGACATGTGGGCTTGTTAAGAGATTATTCACTTCACCTGTGAGTGGTCATAATGTTTTGGCACATCAGTGTATATAGGTCAAAATCAGCCCTACTACATTTCATTGGCATACGTTTAATATACTAAATGTTTTGACAAATCGTATCAACGACCTGGGTCGACTTCATAAAAGTTATTCAGAAAATTCTTCAAAAGGAATTGCCACTTGTGCAGCCCACCAATAACGTTAGAGTGGGCAAAAGCTGGAACCCCCTTAAGAGACCAACAGTACGGTGACTAGCGACCTCTAGCGATAAAATCGCATTATGATCATGGTTAATGGTGGCATTAGAGAGTTTGAGGGGCAAATTACCACCATGAACATTCAGAGGAAGTAGAATTAGTAATATAATAGGTGCCTATAAACCTTTGGTGTGTGGTGCGAGTCTCTTACCAGGTACTGAATACCACCGTCGTCCTTAAAATGCCTGCAGTTCTGTGGGAATCGTGATAATAGAACTTTAATGAGACTCTGGTACCAGGCGGGACTCATGTTCAGGAAACAGTCCTACAAACACACATCAAATTCAAATCACTTCAGTCAGAGGACTGTAGGAAGTGTTCACAGTGAGCACAGAGAAGATCATCTGGAAAAATGCTAAAATCCATGGGAGTGTGTTTTAGGTTAGGCTCTCGATTCGATTTTTCGAATAATCAACAATTCAGAATTTTGTCATAAATGTGCAGCCCCATGGCCTGGTGTAAAGGGGGGGGTTGGGCTGAGGGGCATGGCCCTACTAGATTTTCCTTGAATTAGAATTTTTATTGAATTTTACTAGAGATTCCTGTGGATGGTGAGATGATCAAGGAGGCCCCCCACCCTGGTCGGATGAAGAGACAAGAACTTGACCAACCTAAAGTCAAAAATGCCCCCAGCCCTGTGCAGCTCTTGTGTTTAAATTTTTAGTTAGATTGTGTAAAAAAAAAAAGTGAATTAGATGGCAACACATGCTGCTGCACCAACACAATATTTCCCTCTCAAATAACAAGCCTGGGTGCCTAAACTATTATTATTTTTCAAATTGGATATTTGTTGGGATAGCTGTTGGATAGCACATCAGCGTGGAAACAAAACCACAGGAAGGCTGTTTTCGAATTCCACTTGTGATCCAGAGTAAATTTTCTGATATCACAAATGGGACTGCATCTCTGTTTCCTTTGTGCGACTGTATCCCTTTGACAGCAGTATACATCATCCAAACACTCAGATTTGCATTAGCAGTCACGGCCGTGTTCTGCAACATTGACTAAGCGGTTCTGTTAGTGTGAAGGGAATACAGAAGAAAGAAGAGGAAATCAAAGATCACTGATATGCCAGTTTGCAGAGACCAGACCTCCACGAGGGAATCGGTGCGCTCTGTGGCTACATTGCATCCATATAACAGCGCGTGTGTTGAGGAGGAGGAAACTTTAGGACTAATCAGTCTTAAATCTGAAGAATGGAACTTTTTCTGTTAAAATACTTTCTTCTATCCCAGCTTAATATGCAGAGACAACTATAAGTAAGCTATTCACAGGTTAATTGTCTTGAAAACTGTAAACACTGTGTCTCTGTGGCGCTATAAAAATTTAGCGACCCATCTCAGGAGAGACAATAACACTGACTCGACCAATGGCGTGAGTTGGGGCGGGACTCTCAGTTTGTTCGATCGACCGCAGAAGGGGGGCGTATTCAGAAATCTGTTTTGAAAACAATGTTTATTTTTGCAATTCCGTTTGGTGTGTTTGAAATGACGACACAACTGTGGGACAGTTGTAATTTTAGTAAAATTGATAAAAATCACTTTTAGTAAATGACAGAATTTTCATTTTTGGGCTTTGTTCAAATGTAACATTCGAGCATGTGATACTCTTTCTGCATATGTTTCCTGCAGTTGTGATCCCAACATAAATATTAAATATTATAAATGTTTGTGAAGAGAAAGCTAAAAGTAAGCCAAATCCAGTTACACTGCAAACACTGTGTCACATTAGCTGCTGATGTCTAATCAAATCATGAAAGAGCATGCCGGAGGATTCAAAGTGTGAATTTGTGAGCAAATGTTAGTCCACAAGGGATAATTTACAGCGTAAATAAAGAACGCAGTGTAATATTAAAGAGCTGATTTCCTGCACTAATTAGCTGATATTTATTGCAGTGTGATGACGAGTAGGGAGTGTGTTTACCCCACAGAGTCGAGCATTAGCATGTTTATTATCAGCCACCTATCAAACACACTTAACTGCAGTTTCTCAAATGGGAAAACCACCCAATTTTTCAGCAGTTTCCTAAAGATTGACTTCCCTTTAGTGCATATGGTAAGAAAGAGTTCTGGTACTTTCAACAAATATGGTACACAGTGTACAATTTTTTTTTTTTTTTAAGCATTCAACCATTCAACCCAGTTATAAACATTTTTGAAAGAAAAATCAAGCAAATATTTAATCTTTAAATTTCGGAGAAAAAGAAATGAATCAATGGTTGAAAAATAACATTTGCTCTGAAACTAGCCCGGTCCTAAGTGATAGCTTATTTTAAGCTAAATGTTTAATTTATAAATCGTTTTTTTATTTGATCAATTTAATTTCATTTGCATAAAGTAAATGTAAAATAAAACATCTACGTATAATATAGATAAATGTACTTGAATAAATTATATAATGTTTATATAAAATAAAATGTAAAATATATATTTTTTAATTTTATAAAATTTAATGAAATGTAAAATAAAATATTTATGTAAAATATATATTTTAATTTGGTAAATTTAATTATATTTATATAAAACAAATGTAAAATAAAACATTTATGTAAAATATATATTTTTTAATTTGATATAATTTAATTAAATGTATATAAAATAAATGTAAAATTAAACAAGTTTGTATAATATTTTGGCTGACAATCAAAAATGTCTTAAGCACTCCCTTTTCCTTTTATTTCTCAATTCATCAAGCTCAACCATTCAACCCAGATCCTGAAAGAAAAATCAAACAAATATTATTTTTTTCTTTCTGGGCAATATAACCATCAATAGCTCCATTAAACCTCACTATTATGACTCCAAGACTTTACTACATTACAGCTTCTTTTTCTGTTAAAGCATCATTATCTGTAAAGTTGCTTTGAAATTAGGCTAGTACCAAACTAGCTAGCCCATACGGAGCGATATATTAATTTAAGCTAAATTTGCAACCCTGTTACCCATTTTAGCATAGTTTTTATTTACATAAAATAAATGTTAAAAAAAAAACAAACAAAAAAAAACGTTCTTTTACCAATACCGTACATTATTTAAGAGTTTCTCAGTCACTTAACACGTGCGATCCAGATCCATTTATTCGCAAAAGGCAATCTACTACCGTTAGGGGCCGTTCTGAACCTAAAACGTTCTTGCGCTGAAAAAAGCTAGACACAGTGCAATGAATATAACAAAACATGTACTCTTAAATACATACGTTCTTTTTAACCTGACACAGTGTCTAAAAAAGTGACTCCTGCACGAGGCACTGAAATGTGGTGCAATGGTCAATAACGTCCCATCTAGTGTATGTTTAAATGGAAAAACAAATGATAAAACGTGCTTGGCGTGAACGGCTCTTAGTCTGCTGCATCTTCCACAATCTAGAACTCAGAACTGGTCTGCATGGATATTGGACTGTGCAAATGTGTCCTGCACCATATTTTCGTGTTTTGCACTGTTGCCTAATTTGCATAATGTGTTTAGTTAACCAGGTGCTAAAACAATGCAGACAGTGTTTGTAAGAGCAATTCATTTTAGTGACATTACGTCTTTTTGTACTCTATTTGTGGAAAGTGGCACAAGAGAAGCTACAGGGAAAGAAATAGATAAAAGAATATGCAAGATTGGACTTAAAGGATGAAGTGCATTGTGTGTGTTTTCATACCAGCTGTGGGTCGATTTCAGACACCGATCTGCTCTGCACAGCATCTAATAGCTCTTCTAGTTCACTGAAGGCCAGCTTGCTGAGTTTGAGTTTGTCCAGTGCCAAATGCTCTCCATGAAACAGCCTCCTCCAGAGGTTATCCCTGCGACAGTGACCCATGGCTTGCTCCACACTGCTCTGGATCTGCCGGCGTGCCGACATCACTTCCGAATTGAGCAGGGGGAAGACAGGAGACATGTAGAACAGCCCTTGAGGGTCATCGGTTTCTCTGATGACCTCTATGGGGTCAGATTCAGGGCTGGTTGCAGGGTACACGGGGGCTGTAGTGTCCTCCCACAGGTCTTGTTCTGATTCCTGGGTCCCGACGCTGCCAGAATCCATTCGCTCCAGAGGGATACGGTCACTGGGGCCACGACAGATCTGAGGAAGCTTCTTAAAACGACGCATATCTGCGGTCAATCGTGGGAACAGCTCCCGTTGACTGGTCATGATCACATAGAAACGCAACCTGAGTGCAAATGTAAATATGCCAAAGAATTTCTCAGTTTGCATTATTCTTAAGGAAATAAAGGTTTGCAATCATCAAAATGTACATTTCTCCACCTCTGCAACAACATTTTGCTGACAGAACCATGCATACATGAACAAGGAAACATTTCTAAAATATTGCATTTCAGGTGTGCTCACAAGTGCAAATCAAATATTCAAGTGGTTTACTTACAGTATTTTATAACCATGAACAGAAAACATGAGAAATTCAGCCGATTTTAATTTTTTAACCCTCCTATGGTTTTTGTTCATTTTTGACCAAAAAAAAATTTCTTCCATTTCATTAAAAATTGTTTCCTTTATCTGAGCAGTCAGTACAAGACTCCATTTGCCATCTGAACATACAAAAACAATAAAAAAATGTAAATGGATTCGATAAGTGGAAAAAACGGGTGAAAAAAAACAGAAAAAACGACACCTTTGGTATTCACCGTCAGAATTGACAGAGCACAGAAAATGAACGGACAAGACCAAAAAACAGAGACATTTATTTTTCCCTGTCGAATATGATCAATAATTCAGCCACAATGCAGAAAAAAAAACAGACTGAAATTTAAGGATGAGACTAAAAAACACTTAAATACACAAAAAAGAACTGGTGAGACTATAACACGGAGCCTTTTTTTTTTACACACACACACACACACACACACACCTTTGAAATTGCAAACTGTTAAATCTGATTCTTTTATTTTATACTCCAATTTTTAGAATTTTGCAGTTCATTTCATTTTCTTGACATTATGCATTTACTTTGTGTTATTACATTTTATGTTTTAAATAATTATTGGTAAAAAAACATTTTATTCTGTGTTTTCTCTTTGTAACACCATGGTCAGGAAATCCCAGGAGACCAGCAGTTACAGAAATACTCAAATCAGCCCATCTGGCACCAACAATCATGCCACGTCCAAATCACTGAGATCACATTTATTCCCCATTCTGATGGTTGATGTGAACATTAACTGAAGCTCCTGACCTGTATCTGCATGATTTTATGCACTGAACTGCTGCCACATGATTGGCTGATTAGATAATCGCATGGATGACTGTTGGTGTCAGACGGGCTGGTTTGAGTATTTCTGGGATTTTCATACACAACAGTCTCTAGAATTTACTCCGAATGGTGCCAAAAACAAAAAACATCCAGTGAACGGCAGTTCTGCGGATGGAAACACCTTGTTGATGAGAGAGGTCAACTGAGAATGGCCAGACTGGTTCAAACTGACAAAGTCTACGGTAACTCAGATAACCGCTCTGTACAATTGTGGAGAGAAGAATATCATGTCTGAATGTTTTTCTGAGATTCGGGTTGGTGCTGTTTTGGCGGCACAAGGGGGATAATTTGCTCCATAAAGTGCACTATATTCTAAGGTAACTCTTGTTTATTTCATGCCGTACACACCTGAGCAGGTGTCGCTCTCCTTCAGACTGCTCCTCAAACGGAGCGGCATTATGACACACCAGCAGCGACACATCAAAGTCATCATGGTGACGCAGTCCATCTAGGTCTTTATATGAGCCAGAGCTTGAGAAAGTACAATGTTATTAAATCTGGAGCACATGATTATAGAGCATTATGGCAACTGTTAAAACTAGGAGATCATAAAGTACCTGTTCCACAGAGCTACCAGTGCGTACTCGTGCAAGTCCATGCTCGGCACCCCTTTTTTGTTGTCGGTTGTAACTGCAGCTTTAGACATGCGCAGAGGTTTCATTCCATATGTTCCAGCATGATCAGTGATGTAATTATACAGCTGGTGTGCTGTAATCATCCCCGTTGATATTGAGAAACTCCCTATAAAAACATACGCATTACACACAACTCAATCAGTAATAAACCTTACGTCTTTCGCTCATGCAAGCGGCATTGCGATGTAACTGCAACCACAGGCTTGTGTTGTGCTTTCATAAACAGATCCCACCCATTAGCGTGTACGGGTGTTTAACCGCGCTCACCCTGGAAGACGTGGTTGCGGCCAAACTTGGGTATATCCGGGTGATGAGCGATGAAGTCCTCCAGGAAGCTGGTGAGCTGGTAGCCCTGCCGCAGGGTCATGTGACAGCCCAGCAGGTATTGATGCACTACACGCAGGTGGAAATCGTAGCTGAACGAGTGAACATGCATCAGATCACGAACCTTATCGCACTCCTCAGTGAACAGCATGGACAGCTGCGGGAGAAACACACAGCCACACTGTTACTCAGAGCAGAACACAACATTTACTTGAACTCCAATGAACCTGCAGAAACCATCTCCATCAGAGGAAGCCCCAGAGAAAGATCAAAAGCTCTAAATCATGATTTGTGACACCATATCAAAAGCAATCCAAAATTACCCCTACAGATGGTCAAATCAACCCTAAGAGACCGAAGCACTACTAATAATGATGATATATTTTCTTTCATCCATTTTAAAGGTGATTTAGGAAGCCATTGATGATTAAAATCTTGATTTATTAGCATATTTTGTTTTGGGGTGAATTGTGTGTGACTTGAGCTGTGATATCTATGTGCAGTTTTTCCACACCAAAACAGTTGTGATACAGTTCAGATTTTCCACTACTGTTTACTTCAATAATGATATAAAAAACAAAAACAATATGAATTATTTAATTGCTTGTTTTGTAAACAATTATGATTTAGCATTTCTTCTAAAGTGGATTTGTGGGTTCCACCGGCCTTCCAACAAAGTAACCATTAAAAATAAGTGGGTGAATCTAATGAAAACATATAAAGTTTATGTTTTACAAGAAGAAGAAAAAATTTAAAAAAGGTATTATATTTTGGATTACATTGTTTTTTTTGTTTTTTTTGCAATTATTCTCAATTCTTATTAGATTCTCACTACTTTAATATTTTACTGAATTTCTGTGTTACAATAAATATATTTTTTATAATATTTTTTTCTATATTTTTTAATCTATTTTGAAGCAATGTATTTTTGATTAAGTTTGATAATAATTATGTTATGTTTGATAATTGAATTCTTCTATTTAATTATTCGGATCAAATTAACCGGTTACTAAAAATTTGCAGAGAAAGCCCTCCAAATAATCTAATATATAATAAAATATATAATGATAAAATAATTAAATGTAAATAATTATTAGGGCTGTTAAATCAATTAAAGTTTTATCACGTTATGCATACATGATATTAAATCAAATTAATTCACAATTAATCACATTTTAAATATTTGTTAAGAAAGGCCCTCCAATAATAATTAAATATTTTACGATTAAAAACATTTTAAATATAAACATATTTTCAAATTAGGCCATTCAGATAATTAAAATGCATTACATTATTATGGCAGACATGTAAAGCATTGATAAGATAATACAAAAAGTGGCTTTAAAAGGCAATTTAAATATATATATTTATTTTCTAATTGAACATAAGCCTATCATTGGCCTACAGTCCACAGCAATCCATTTTGCAATTGGATTTGTGCATCTGCCCTAGATCGATTTATTATAACGACTTTTCTATTTTCCTTGATGCGTCAGTGTTCACATGCGTCAGGTAGATGCTTTTAAAGCATTTTCCGGTTGCTTTGTCAAGTTCAAATCTTGAGATGCCTGCATTGCACTCTGTCCAGCTGTGGCCCATGCAGCTGGAGTTTAGCTTCCTGCCCCCTGCTGAAAATAGGTGGCACTACAAGCGTCTTACAATCGGATTTATATGGTAACCCAGTCCTAAACATAATTTGTATTATGTTATTTAGATTTTGGGGTGAAATAAGACTATAACCCAGACATGTTCTTGACAAGTTTTGTGAGATTCCCCCCTGAAAGAGTGCCCCCTTCAGATGGCTAAACTAAACTGGCCTTACAGCAAAATCAACATGAATAAAACTGCAAAGCAAACCTAAAACATCATGCCTACAAATCAATGCAGTTCATTTACAGTTACACAGTACCCCTCCAACCACCTACCAGCCAAACATTTGAGAGTCTTTTTTTAAGCATCGTGATATCAATCAACTTAATAATTGTATCGTATTTAATTAAATCGAACATCAAAGCCGTGATTACAAAAGCATTAGTGGCAAATGCAAATGAATGCAGAGAGAGGGAGAGCAGGGAGTAATTACAGTACAATGGGAGCAGGGGTGGGGAGCGGGCGTCTGCGGCTAAACGCTATTACAGCGGCCACTTTCATCTTTCAACCTTACTCTGGAACAAATGCAAATTGGTCTTATCAAAAAACCGTTGAGGATTAAAAAACACTGTTCATTTGACACTGCCATGGTGCTTCCATTTGCTGAAAATATCGAACCTTTCATCCTTAGAGCGAGGAACTATTTTCACTTTAAAAACAAAACAACATTTGACCCAAAGTTCCATCACAGGCTTAGGAGAGATAGCATTGTTTGTTCATTATCCATATACGATAATGTAAGGGTGTTAAAATAGTTTCTGGAAGCTAGCATTAAAACGTTAAATCATGCCGTTCACAGCTTGGTCTAAGTGCAGAAGGTAGATCGTTGTGTTTATGTAAACTTCTGCATTTGTTTCAAATTTAGAGTTTATTTGCACATGAACCCTGAAATATTTGGTCACAAAATGCTCATGTTCTATAGCATAAATCTTCTGGTGGGCAGTGTTTACGTTGCAGATATTTTCACTTTCATTTAAACTATATGGAGGTTGATTTTGCCGTAACAAAGTGTAAATGGTCCACTTGAAGTCGCAGCTTTGGCATTTGTGTATTATAATAATAATAATTGATCTATTGTCACACATTATACATAAATTTCTGCATATATACAGTGAAATTATTTTTTTTTTCACATATCCCAGCTAAACTGGGGTCAGAGTGCAGGTCAGCCAAGATACGGCGCCCCTGGAGCAGATAGGGTCAAGGGCCTTGCTCAAGGGCCCAACAGTGGTGTCTTGGCAGTGTTGGGGCTTGAACCCCCGACCTTCTGGTCAGTAACCCAGAGCCTTAACCGCTGAGCCACCCAAATTAGCTGAAAATACTTCAAGGTCAAATGGAAGTAGGGAAAATCTGATTTTAAACAAATCTATTTTAAAATCACAATTTATATATTAATAATAATGAATCACAATAAAATGTTTAAATTAATCAAATGATTTTTAGAATGTGCCACGAGTTACACTAACATTACATATTAAAATATGTAAAAATATTTTTAGTGTAAATATTAATAGTTGCATAAATATGTAAAATATGAAATGTTTAAAATATATTTGAACATATTTTAATGGGTATTGCAAGCAATATGCAACATTATTAATATAAATACTTGACATTTTCATCAAACATATGTATAGATCAAAGCAAACATTTCTTTCAAGGCTGTATAAGGTGGAGGATCAGATAAAATTAGTGGCGGATTTAATTCTGTAGGTGCCGGATCTGTATCGCTTTGAAATAAGGCAGCAAGCCGGATACAGAAATGTAAGGATGTACAATTTAAATGTAATGAAATTGATATAGTTGTGTTGCGTGCTTGCGTTGAACTGAAAATTAAAAAAATAAATAATAAATTCATTAATAATTTATTTTTGTGTCGTGAGCAACACACATGATAAAAATATGTAGAAAACTAGTATGTAAATATTAACATTTACTTATGTAAAATATTAAATATGTAAAATAAATGTTTAGATATTTTAAGAGGATATAGCAAGTGATAGGCAGCATTATTAATATTATACTTTGCACTTTAGCATACACACAGATCACAGCATAAATGTCTTTATAGCCATGTTAAGTAGGGGATCTAATATAATTGGTGACAGATCTGGATTTGGCTTGTTCCAGCCCAAATTAAGCCCTGTTCCCTCAGGATTCTTGTATTGAAGATTCCCTCAAATGCCTCCAGTGGTTAACACAGAAGACACACGGTAGATCCAAATCAAGATGCAACGAGACTGAGCAGAAGAAAATCAAGAATGATTATAGAGCAAAGGAGAGAGATCATTGGCTCATGAGAGCTGCATAAAGACCGACACCGTGACCTCCAAGAAGATGCAACATTGAAGTTCATCCCAACCTCAGGATGCCATTTACATGCAGCAAAGAGACAGATAGACCCCTGCAGCTGCATATCCAGCAGATGCATTGCTGACAAACACAGACATTTACAGAGAAAATAACTGGTCTGATTGAAAAACCGCACAGAAAGGCCACAGAGGGCAAGAATGGGGCCGCAGAAGGATGAGGAGGAGCCGCGGCAGGGTTGTGTAGTATTCAGAATTGAATTAAGATTGCCTTTTCAAATAAATTGCTGAATTTGAATGACGGTAGCAAGCAGGATGCACAATTGTGAATTAAAATTCATACATTTCAAAAGAAACTCATATAACTGCTGTAAGGGTAGTTTTTAATTTCAATTTCTCTGTAAAAAATCTGATTTAATCTCAATCCAAGTTACAATAATGAACACACACAGTCTGTTTTAACTAACACATAAATGACTGTATTGTGCTTGTACATATTGAGTAAATCATTCATAAATTCAGTGTAGGTTGGGAAAAAGTATGTGAACCCCTAGACTAATAACGTCAACAAAATTTAGAGTCAAGAGTTGGCGAACCTGCCATCCAATTAATGAAATGAGATTGGAGGTGTGGGTTAGAGCTACTTTGACTTATAAAAAGCACTCAAACATTTTGAGTTTGCTGTGCACAAGAAGCATCTGCTGACGTGGAACATGCCTCACAAAAAGGAGATCTCAGAACAATCAAGAATTGTTGCTTTGCATAAAGCTGTAAAGGGTTACAGTTATCTTGAAGAGTTTAGATATACATCTGTCCACAGTTAGACAAACTGTCTATAAATGGAGATGATTTAGTACTATAGGTACTCTCACTAGAAGTGGCCGTTCAGCCATGATGACTCAAAGGGCACATCACAGAATGCTCAATGAGGTAACGAAGAACTCTAGAGTGACAGATAATGACTTTAGGGAATCATTAGAACTGGTTAACATCTCTGTTCATGAGTCTACTATATGTAAAACATTAAACAGGCATTGTGTCCATGGCAGGACACCACGAAGGTTGCTGCTGCTTTCCAACAAAAACATTGTTGCGCACCTGAAGTTGCCAAAAATCACTTTGACACTCAACAACACTACTTTGAAAATGTTTTGTGGACTCATACAATTAAGGTTGAATTGTTCAGGAAGAACATGCAGCACTACTTATGGTGTAAAAAGGGGCACCGAATACCAACATGAAAACATCATCCCACCGGTGAAGTACAGGGGAGGGAACATCATGATATAGGGGTGCTTTGCTGCTTAATGTCCTGGCCACTTGCTATCAGAGGAAACAATTAATTCCCGAGTTTATCAAAATATCCTACAGGATAATGTCAGGGTGTCTGTGTGCCAGCTGAAGCTCAATAGATGTTACAGTAGGTGATGCAGCAGGACAATGACCCGAAACATCAAAGTAAATCCACTACAGAATGGCTTCAAAAAGGAAAATCCACCTTTTGGAGTGTCCAAATCATAGCTCAGATCTTAACCCAATAGTGATGCTGTGGAATGACCTCAAGCGAGCCGTTCACACCAGACATCCTGCTGAAGCAGTTCTGAAGGGAAGAATGGTCCAAAATTCCTTCTGCATCCACAGCATTGTGAATGTTTAATGTGATGTGTTAAATAAAAACATGAACTATTATAATTGTTTGTGTGTTGTTATCTGAAGCACATTGTGTTTGTCTATACTTGTGACTTTGATGAAGATGAGATCACATTTATGACCAATTAATACAGAAAACCAGTTAATTCCCAAGGGTTCACATACTTTTCTTGCCACTTTATTTAAGGGTGTTTCTTCAACTTTGGGCACTTTTATGTCCCAGAGGTATATTTTTTTATTAAAACAAACAGATTTCAGCCTTTTATTTTTTATATATATATGAAGGTCTCATTAAAACTGACCTGGAAACTTTTTTACCAGACCATCATTTATTTTTGGTACTTTCATATATTTCATAAACGTATTTTTTAATTTTAATTTTATGAGCTTACAAGATGATCTTCTCAAACAGAACACAACAAAACAATTTTGTTGGCTCTATTAAATTCCTCTGTTGTGTAACTGTCAAATTTCTTTGAATTACAATTTCCTCTTCCTGTCATTCCAATTGACAACATCCTGTAGGTGTGGCCAATTCAATTCAAATTCAGACTTATGAATTGAAAGGGTGCCTACTCTAAAATTCTGAATTTTGTCCAACCCTGCTGGGCACTTTATGGAGGTGAAGGAAAAGTTTGAAGGAAACACTGAAGCCTGATTGGTGGGTGAGAGACGAGCCCGTTCTGAGAGACATACCGCAGAGTCAGAGCCCGTGGGCGTCTCCGGGAACGGCTTGCTAGGAGATTTGTTGAGAAGAGAACCCTGATGGAAAGAGAGGGTGAGATGGGACTAGATACACACACACACACACACACACACACACACACACACACACACACACACACACACACACACACACACACACACACACACACACACACACACACACACACACACACACGCCATATGCAGGACATCAAGTTAAAAGATAAACACATACACAGAAGAGAACACACACAGAAACAGATGAGACACACGTGCCACACAGAGAGAGGTCAGAAGTCAATCCACACAACACATGCACAAACTGTCACACTTCACTAATGTATAAGGGTGTGGTTACAGGAAGTGTCACAGAAAATGATCAATAATGATGAGACATGAGAAGTATTTAATAGATGACCAGCAGTCGTGACCTTGCAAGATCCACAACACAAAACTAGCACAATCAAACTGTTACGATCTGACTAAAATGATCAGGAATCTTGTTAATAACAATTCCCAGCTGCAATTGTGGTGAAGAATCTCACTTTAAAGCTCCAACGAACCAATGAGGTTAGATGATATTGACAGGTCACCATATTTGATTTGGCCACTCGTGTTGATCAATGATTTGATTTAAGGGAAAATAATGACAAATTGTGGTCAGTTCGTCATACAAAAGTGATTGTATGATTCGAAAAATGAAGAACAAGTCACATGAACTACTTTAAGGACACAATTGAGCAATTTTTAAAGCTTTAAACTAAGTCACTGTCAACTGCCATTGTATGTAAATCAGCAATCATGACAATCTATAAACAGTGGTTCTCAAGTGTGGGCCACGTCCCCTAGCAACGCTCCATTCTTTAATCTCGTTCACTTTCCATTCCTCCGCCTAGTTCCTGCTCATGTGGTGTCATGTGCATTCACTGAGCAGCGCTTATGTAAACTATGTTCTCGCGTGCGTGCCAGATTCGAATGGGTGAAGAGGAAGATTTCAGTGAATTAACACTTCACACAATGCAATCGAATGGCTTCAGTGGACTTCAAATAGAGTCCACTGCGAGTGATTTGGACAACCTTTATGGTGCTTTTAGAGCTTGAGTAATAATCTACGATCCTCTCATCCCTCAATCTTGTGTTTCATGGATGACAACAAATGTTATTTTTAATGACATTATATATATATATATATATATATATATATATATATATATTATTCATTTAAGCACTATCAATTTTGCATTTATTCTGTTTTTGAATGTTCTATATAAACCGAAATGTGTTATTTATTTAACAAAGTATACAGAAAATAACAGAACAATGTAGGCCTAGTGACAAAATGTTCAGATTATATTCAGATTATTATATCAAAATTCATATTTTTGAGTGTAACTTTAAATTATTCAGCAAATCAGTGAAAACTGAAAGAATGCATTTTTTCCATCAGTTTTTTTCTGTGTTCCACATAAAATAGGAAAACGTTATATGGGTTTGGAACAACATGAGGTTGAGTAAATAATGAAAGAATTTTGGTTGAACTATCTCTTAATGTATTTGGTTTTATGGCATTTTGAAATCTATACAGCAAATAATCATTTTCTTAATTAGTATTTTTGTCTTGTTTTCCCACAACAATATCTAAAAATCCTTAAAACTAAATAGAAGCAAAATGAATTATGTATTATTTTCAACTGTAAATCTACCATAATTAAGTGAGGTTTCTGCTTAAAAAAAGAACCAGTTTCCAGAAATTAAAAAGGAATATTCCAGGTTCAATGCAAGTTAAGCTGAATCGACAGCATTTGTGGTATAATTACAATATATATATATATATATATATATATATATATATATATATATATATATATATAATAATTTTGACCTAAAAACAAAAAAGCAAAAATCTGGGTTACAGTCATTCAGTAAAATTTTCAGTTCAAGCACAAGCCTCATTATTTAATTGAATATCTCGGCCTCTGAGTGGACTACAAGCTCAATCCAAGTATCAAGATCCTCCTCTTTGTGATATATTTTATCATCAATTTAATCATCAATAGTCAAAAACATATTTTTCTGATGATTTGTTTTGCATGCTTTTCCTGCTGGACTGCATATTTTGTTCTGGACATCTAAGATAAAACTAGTTTATTCAGCCAAGCAAGCTCACAAACAAGTAAAACAATTTTTTTTTTTTTTTTTAAGAAATCTTCCCCCAGGTGAAAGCAGATATAAAGTTTTGGCTACTTGGGGCATTTATTGGGTAACAATTAACTGTAAAGTCACATTCCTGAGAATAAGAGCTTTCATTTGATATATGACTTGTCTACAGCCGTGGCCAAAATAATTGGCAGTGACATACATTTTTTGTTTCGCAAAGTTTGCTGCTTCAGTTGTGGTGTTGATTGACATTGTTTCTAGATTATTGTGCAGAGTGATCAGATACATTTCAAATAATTGCAAAAAGCTTCATTGGCCAAAAAAAAAACAACTTCCAATCTGATTGGATTAGAAGAGTAGTCTGATTGCTATAAAAGGAGGGAAGAAGTGCTTCCAATCATTGTGCTCTTGTTAACAATGGTTACCTCTAAAGAAAGATGTGCAGCCATCATCGCTTTGCATCAAAATGGCCTCACATGCAAGGAAATTGCTGCAAAGAATATTGCACCTGAAAGAACCATTTACCGGATCATCAAGAACTTCAAGGAGAGAGGTTCAACTGCAGTCAAGAAGGCTTCAGGATGTCCCAAATTGTCCAGCAAGCGCCAGGACCATCTCCTCCTGAGGAGATAGCTACAGAATCGTGTCACCACCAGTGCAGAGCTGCTCAATATTGACAGCAGGTTGGTGTGAGTGCATCTGCACGCACAGTGAGGCGAAGACTTTTGGACAATGGCCTGGTATCAAGAAGGGCAGCAAAGAAGCCACTTCTCTCCAAGGAAAATCATCAAGGGCAGACTGAAATTCTGCAGGAAGTACAAGGATTGGACAGCAGAAGACTGGTGCAACGATATTTTCTCTGATGAAGCCCCCTTCCGACTGTTTGGGACATCTGGAAAATCGATAGTCCGGAGAAGAAAAGGTGAACGCTACCATGAGTCCTGTGTCGTGCCAACAGTGAAGCAACCTGAGACCATCCATGTGTGGGGCTGCTTTTCATCCAAGGGAGTGGGCTCTCTCACAATTCTGCCCAAAAACACTGCCGTGAATAAAGAATGGTATCAAAACGTCCTGCAAAATGATCCAGGAGCAATTTGGTGATGATCCGTGCATTTTTCAGCATGATGGAGCACCATGTCACAAGGCAAGGGTGATAATGAACCGGCTCGGAGATCATTACATTGAAATTTTGGATCCGTGGCCAGGCAACTCCCCGGATCTTAATGAACAAGCAGAAGCCCACAAATTGTGATCAACTCCGAGCACTAATAAGGCAAGAATGGATCACCATTAGTGGCGGGTCCACACAGTTTAAGGTAATTGGCAAATATTTGTTTTTTATTTAAAACAATTTACTGCATAAACCTCAATTAATCTTGCTTGTATTATTTGAAAACAAGACTTAGCATATTATAGTCATTTTGCTTCTCAAGTTAATTTATTTTGGTTTTTAAGGATGTTAAAGATATTTTTAACTGGGAAAACAAACAAAAAATTAAGACAGTTATTATTAATATTTGTAGTGTGTTTACCTAACAAGCCAAATTTGTAGCTTAGTTTCAATAGATTCTTAAGACAGACTGATTGCAAACAAAACATACATAATTTTGTTGCATGTGATATGGGACAGTAGGACATTAAAGACTAATTCAAATAATATGGATTCTAGAAAAACCAACATCTGTCAATGGCATGTGACTTTTAGTCTGTTTTGCCCTTGAGTTCAGTTTCAAGAATCTGTACTTACAAAAACGAAACAAACACACTAATGACTTAATTGCTGTATATGAGCAGATGTGATTGGGAGAAACCTTATGGGCTTCTGACGAAGCAAGAGGAAATGCAGCCCTCCTGCTAAGGAACATCTGGAAATTTACAAATATTTACACTTAATTACTCCTCATTTAGAGCCATCCTGGACCAACTGCACATTAAATATGCCATCAGAGAGAGAGCGCGACACACAGAGAGACTTTCAACCACCGAATCTTGCTAAATAAGAAAGGTCATTGTTGGTTCTTGCTGATGTTAAAGGAATAGTTCACCGAAACATAAAAAGTCTGTCATTTACCCACTCTCATATCATTCCACAACCGTATGACTCTCTTTTTCTCATGGGAATGTTCACATTGCTTTATTCCATACAATGAATGTGGGTGGTGGTTTATATGATTACAGTTCAAAATTGATTCAAGTATCTTAAAAGAAGCCCATACCACTTATTCTACATGTTCTGAAGTTATATGTCATATTTTTGTGAGGTTCAGACCGACATTTAAGTCATTATTCACTGATAATCTTCCCCTATCACAATGTACATTCAAATATGGCACGTCACGTTTGATTATACGGAAGGATGACCTTGAAAAACTTCTGTTCATATGGAGCATTTTTATGCTGCTTTTACTGTGTTTTGGAGCTTGACAGCCTCTGGTCACTATGGTTTCACTGAATGGAACAAAGCAATGTAAACAATCTGATAAAGTTCTCCTTTTGTGTTCAACAGTAAAGTAGTTATGCCATACAGCTCTGGAACGACATAGGTGAATCTTAGGGTGAACTTTCCCTTTAAGATGTCATATTTAATCAATCATACTACCAATAAAGAGCCCTTTCCACAGAGATTACAGGCAGGCACATATAGCAGACGCACAGAAATACATATACACTCAACCACGTACATTGTTTTGTTTATTTGTAAATCGCAAAGATGTAGTTACCTGAGAGTTAACCGTTTGACCCATGGGGATTCTTGAACATTCTAATGCAAACTGCTTCACACAGAAATAACAGCCCTGCAAGAAAGTGAGAGAGAAATATATGTCAACATGAAATCAAAATGTACCCATTTACTTTCTTAATACATGTTCGTAGTCTTATTTTGCATGATTTATTATTGCACATTGTTTTGAATAAATGTCATTTGTCTTTGCTATTTTACACAGACAAATAATTGCAATGCAAGTCAATGGGTTCCAAAATCTTAAAGCTCCAAAAAGGACATAAAAGCAGCATACAGGTAATTAATTAGACTCAAGTGGTTTAATCCATGTCTTCTAAAGCGATACGCCCGGTTTTGGGTGAGATCGGACCAAATTTTAGTCCTTATTCACTATAAATCTTGTCTCCTTTGTGCGTTGTGAAGAAAAGCTTGTTCACACACTTCCTCGCACTTGACTCATGCACAGATCGGAAAGTGCAGATGCGAGTTAAAATGATAACGTCGTGGATTGAGTTACTTTTGATCATTTTAAAATGTACTGCACTGTCTTTCAGATGCACAATGATACCGGCATTGAGTACCTGGCAACCGCATGCACAGTACTGTGTTCCAATCAGGCCAGATGTCAAGATTTATTGTGAATAAGGACATACATTTTGGCCTGTTTATTAGCCAAAAAGAGGGCATTGCTTCAGAAGACATGGATTAAAGCACTCGAGTCATATGAATTACCTTTATGCTGCTGTAAAGTGATTAACGGAAAGGAGGCGGCAAGAACCGGCTTGACAATATAAATATATTTTAATGAAGAACTTAAACAAAAGACAAACACACAAAGGTGTCGGACAGCTGTTCGTACATTTCTCTCTCTGTCCCACTGCAGACTCCAATCAGCCTTAATCCCTCTCGGAGGCTTGATTAGCCCGATTAGGGGCCGGGTGTGTAGCATCACAACCCGGCCCCACCCTCCACCCTGTCACAGCTGCATTTATGGATCATAAAAGAGTTGGACTCCATTGACTTGCATTATATAGCCACCTCATACATTCTACAAATTATCTTCGATTGTGTTCCTCAAAAAATGAAGGGCGAGTAAATTATGAGAAAATTATAATTTTTTGCTGAACTACCTCTTTAAATAACCCACAAACTGTTCAAATGTTTTGTAATGAACTTTTAATACATTCCATTTACTTAATCATCATTGCCGATTTGATTACATCACTAGCATCGCTTCAAATTCAGGAATTTTCCACAGACCCCAGTTTGAAAAATGCTATTAGAGACAAGAAGGGCTTGTGACAAGGTTGTTGATTCAGTGCGTTTAAATATTAATAGCCATATATATCGTGCGGGAGAGACAGATCTCTCTCCTGGTTGTCCGCAGAGACATGTGTTCTTGTGAAAAGCGCAATGTGTGCTCTGTTGAAGTGTTAAGAGGTCGATCTGGTGCCCTGATCTGCACTGAAGACCTATAGAGGCTCAGACAGATGAAGGTCTCACTTGAAAGGCCAGTTCCATCAGCACGATGCCTCCTGGTAGCGCCCTCTGCAGGTAATACGACGTCGAGCTCGAGCCACTGCTGCTCTGCTGTATAAAACAAAAAGAAAGAGGAAACTTCTGTGAAATGTGGGTATGAGTTATGATTAGTTGGAGTGACGCGGGTGATTGAATCACTGAATGTGGATGAACAGACAGTGTTTGTACCTTTGGGCTGTCTTCACTCTTCTGTTTATTATATGAGAAAGAAGAGAATGAAGATCTGCCTTCAGTGGACAATGAATTCAACAGGGCGGCACGAGCTCGAGCAATACTGCAGACAGAGAGAAACAGACCTTGTTGACATCTGGTTTTAAGAAGTTCTTGACAATGTTTACATCTGTATTTAATGCTGTTCACTTGGAAGATCCCAATACATTGCTATGGTTGGGTCCTTTGTATTTTTCATTTATCTGTAAAGTAAATAGTTTGAACCATAAAAAACTCTTTTTGGCACTTTTTTTGAACTTCTTGACTTCCCTCATTAGCTTTTTCTCTCATTAGTAGTTCAACAGTGTATAAGCTTGCATCACAGGAGATTTATGCTATTATTTAGACCATTTCCAGCACATTTCAATTTTTTAAAAAAATAAAATAGCTGACTCCTTTGTCTTGCTTAGACTACTTTCATCTCTTACTTTTGATGCATCCTAAATACACACAATATAAAGTAGTATATTCTAATTTTATATGTTTCCTTCAAACATCACTTGTCTCATATTTCATGCTCTTCACTGACACTTTTGTCCACTTGGTTAACAAGAACATTTACCCTTTGATAAAACGCAGGCAAAATTGTTCGTTTTGGTGCAAATGACGCATAACTGTGTGACTAAATAATTGAAAAATTAAAAGATAACATTTTCACACAATGAATATTGAAATGGTTTACGTTTATTCCACATTATTAATTTAATTGCATGTATTACTTCAAATGGATTTTCATAGTTTAATATTGAAAGTCTAGGACTAGAACAAGGCTAAAACAGTAAATTATAGACATAAAAGGCATTTGAAAAATACCAAAAATAATTCTGAAGACCTGCTAAAAAGTTTCCAAGTCAGTTTTAATGAGACCTTCATAAAACAAAATAAAAAGTTACGAAACCGTTAGATTTTATCCAATAAATCAACCTTTTTGGACATGAAAATTCCTAAAGATGAAGAGACACCCATATGAACTGTGATCTATATGCCCTGATTGACAAACAGCAGTTTTTAACCCTTTAAGCTCAGATGGGCCCACAAGAAATAAAAATAGTCAAACTAATAATAACTCTAGTATTGACCAACACAAAATAGGTATTAACCTCAGGTAACAGATGCATAGATCATTAGATAATCCGCACGAAGCACAAATGTATTCCACTACACGTGTCATGCAGACTCTTCTGGGAACACTATTGAGAGATTATTCAAATGAATAATAATCTTTTTACTAATCACTAAAATGAATCAGACTTCATAAGCTACAGAGCTGAAAACAGACACTTGAATTCAGTGACACACAAGTTAAACCAGAATGCTGATGCGTTTGTCTCAAACCC
This sequence comes from Moxostoma hubbsi, assembly GCA_032164185.1. Classification (NCBI taxonomy): domain Eukaryota; kingdom Metazoa; phylum Chordata; class Actinopteri; order Cypriniformes; family Catostomidae; genus Moxostoma; species Moxostoma hubbsi. The sequence continues at coordinate 48,112,005 of JAVLUX010000010.1, forward strand.
TGTTTTTAGTTTAAGAGTTTGTGCTTTATGGTGTGCACAGACCTGCGGGCGGGCGACTGCGGCCGGACCTGCACCAGAATGAAGCCCATGCTCTGCAGATACTGCACATACTGCTGCAGGAACGTGCTGGAGATGTCTTGCAGCCACGACTCGTCCTTCAGTCTGCTGGGCAGCATGTCTGCAGAATCCGTGCTGTAGCTGCGATCCCTGCCCGACGCGGTGGAGTCACTGGAGCAATGCCTCTTCTGGAATCAGAGACCAAGATGAAGGAGGGAGAAACATGGAGAAACTGGAAATGAGCAGAGAGTAAGAGAAAGTGGAAGAGGAGGAGGAGAGAGACCTTCATCTGTGGCTGGATGATCTGTTCCTCTTGAATCTGCTTCCGGAACACAGGGTCGAAGAGCAGCGGTGTAGCGCAGTAATGGACCAGTCGAGAGGACTGCTTCAGTGTGTCCAGATCTGCTACCTGTGGACAAGTCAACAGGAAATGATAGGGAAGAAAGAGGAGGAATAGGTTCATATTTTGCTGACCCACAAAAAACACAGAGCAGCGCCAGGGTCCAAAATTAACACTCGCCGCCAGGTAACTTTCTTAGGAACTGCAAAATCAATATCATTTCTGTGATATAGGGCAACTGGGACAACTTAACCACATAAGAGACTGAACTTACAGAGATGGGCATGTTGGACTGAGCTGAACGCTGCTGCCACGTCACAAACAGGTTCTCAATCTTCATCTGTCTCTCTAATTCTGGGAAATAAAGAAATAACGAATCCATATCACATTTTGTTTGTAAAGATGAAGTCAACCTTTGCAACCATCATTTGTTTGGGTTTGGCTGAATTCTTCTAATTTCGATACACTCTTCGTATGTGTGTGAGTTCTGATGTATTTGTACCTCTGCGCTCGGCTGCTTTCACCTCCAGAAGTTGAACTCCATGCCGAGCAACAATATCAGCTCCGTCCTGACTGGCCAACGGCCTCACGGTGTTCACATCCCTCAGAGCTTCATCAAAAGGCACGAGTTCTCCAGGGAATGCCAGAGGAAGACCACGAGCCGAGCTGCCTAACCGACCCTGATCCTTACTCACAACTGGAGGAACCGGACTCCTTAAGAGAGCATCTGCCTCAAAAGTGGAATTCAGGAATGGGTTGGGCTCCTGTGAATAAATAAACATAAATAAATATGCAAAAGATGAATGAAAGAAAGAATAAATGAATAGAAGTATGACAAAGTATTTAAAGAATGAATAAACCAACAAAAATACAAAATTAAAGTACACGCAAAAGAAAGTATGAAAAGTATTAAAGTACGAATGACAAAGAAAAGAATGAACAAAAGAAAGAACAAGCAAACTAAAGATCGAAGTATGAAAATTGCCAATGAAAAGTATGAAATAAAGAACGAAAGTAGAAACAAAAACTCAAACAAAAGAAAGTTAAAAATAAAAACAGAAAAATCTGTAAAAATTATTATGAAAGAAAGAAATCGAACAAAAGTTAAAACTAAAATATCACATACCATTACTTAAGAGGTGATTATCTTTAAAACAAGCCAAAATACAAGGAAACCAGATGCATGGATCATTAGATAATCCACACGAAGCACAATGTTACATATGGCCACCAGGAGATGGTGCTAAATATATGACACAGACTCAATGATGACTCAAATGGCACAGAATGAAACTCATTCTGTGAAATCTCATTACTAAAATAATGTCTGCATGCTATGCAAACCTTTAGTCATTGTTGTGTTTGCATGTGTAAGTAGTTCTTATGTACAATTATTATGTTTTATTTGTTTGGAGAGGATTTTGGACACATGGAGACATTTTTGGATACTATGATAAATTATTTTTGTAATGCTATAACTTTTGATTACTTTTTTCATATCAACACAAAAAAAAAAACAGATACAAAACAAAAGCAGTCGGAGCCACCATATTTATACCCAGAAATAGATAATGTCAAATCAGAAAAATTATAAAAAACATTGTAATTTTTTTTTTTTTTTTTCAGCAGTTTCTTAGGCTGAGATTCTAAGAATGTTTCAGACTCTATATCATGAAAACATTTGAATTTTTTTATTTACAATGACACCAAACACTTGACCCTTTTTTGTCTTCGAGCAATAAGCCTAAAAAAATTATAAGATGAACGAGTTAAATTAAAACAAAAATACAAATACAAATAAACCAAAGAATGATGAAAAAGGATGAATGAAGAATGAATGTAGATAATTAACAAAGTATAAAAAGAATGAATAAACCAACAAAAACAAACAAAAATCTAAATTAAAGTACAAGCGAAAGAAGGTATGAAAAGTATTAAAAGTATGAATGACAAATAAAAGAAAAAAAACAAAAAGATAGAACGAGCAAACTAAAGTTCGAAGTATAAAAAGTGCCAATGAAAAAATTAACTCTTGTAAGGTATGAACGAACGAACGAAAAAAGAAACGAAAATACAAACAAAAGAAATAAGTGAGGAAAAGTACAAAAACTAATCTGGAAAAATGGTTAAGAATGAAATTACTAAATATGCACAAAAGCACAAATGAAAGGAAGACAATAATGAACAAGTATGAAAGGATGAATGGAAAAACTGAATAAGAAAACCAAAAGAATGAACAAATGAAACAAAGAAAAGTACCAAGGTACAAAACAAAGAATAATATAAATAAGTAAACTTTTTTAAAGAACAAACAAAAGTACAAAGAAAAATACAAATGAAAGTACAACCAAAAGAACAAAGTATGAAAATGCATGAATGAACCAACAAAGGTAATAACAAAATACAAAATTCAAGTACAAACAAATGACATAATTTTCATAGTTTAAAAAACTATGAAAGAAAGAAATGAAGAAAACTATAAGAAATTGATATAATTCAATTGATTATATGTGAATAAGTTGGTATGAGCACATGGCGAGTCTTTTAACAAAATTAACAGACAAAAAAAACAATGTTGTAGAATGCTCTCCTCAAGCATGGAGACTCAGAGTATCATCTCTGGTCTTCATATTCTTCACACCTCTTTCGTGTCGATGATTCAAATTTCTTTTTCAAACAGCATGACCCATTAACCCCTCTGAAACTCACTCAAAGTTTCCATTGTTTTTTTCTCTCCCCAATTTGGAATGCCCAAATCCCAAAGCGCTCCATGTCCTTGTGGTGGCGTAGTGACTCTCCTCAATCCAGGTGGCGGAGGACAAATCTCAGCTGCCTCTGCTTCTTAGTTGCCTCTTAATCCACGAATCTTATCATGTGGCTTGTTGAGCGCGTTACCAAGGAGACGTAGCGCGTGTGGAGGCTTCATGCTATTCTCTGCGGCATCCACGCACATCTCACCACGCACCCCACCGAGAGCGAGAACCACATTATAGCAGCCATGAGGAGGTTACCCAATGTGACTCTACCCTCCCTAGCAACCGGGCCAATTTGGTTGCTTAGGAAGCCTGACTGGTCAGCGTCTTTACTCGTTGAGCTACCCACGCCCCCAAAGTTTCCCATTTTGGATGTTGCCCACCTTCAAACTTAAGTATAGCAGAGAGAGAAATTAAAAGAGGCAGGGGGGGTTCATTACTACGGTCCATCAGCATTAAAACACACTGAACATGGATATCACGCCAACATGGGGACTTTCCTTAAGCCCACCCAATTAACATGTTCCTATGTAGCGTGATTGCACTTGAAGAGCGGAATGGTAAAACATGGAAAAACAAGGATGTATAAACTTAAATACAAAACAAAACAAAACAAAAAAACTTATTTCAGAGCATATAAAGGCTTTTCTCTCTTCTTGTGAGAACTTTTGGGTGAGTTAGTGTTTGGAAGACTGGTTAAAGTCCTCTAGGGTGAGTTACAGGCTTTTCTAAAAGCAGCAAGACCAGATGCCCCATGATGGCGAATCAAACTGCCTGGGTGCCCAGGTGCCCGACGGGCAAATAAGCTGGACTTTAGAAACTGAACTCTACCCCCTGGGAGTTTGACAGATGATTGACTGTAAGGGCAAATTTTCTGCTATGCTGGTCGGCCTTCTGTTGCCACTCATTAGCTGAACAGAGATTAAAAGTGTAGAGTCACTCACAGGGAAAAAGTTGTTCTTTTCAAGGAAGTTCTGTTCATCTCTGCTTCAATAGCATGGAGAAATGTACACTTAAAAACACGTCTGTGACCCTAAGAAATCTCTTTATAATTTCAAATATTAAATTATAGTAAAAAAAAAAAAAGAAGGGAACAAAAACAAATCTAAGGCCGTTACGATTACTTACATTAACAAAAATGTACATTATCGTCATCGTCAATCTGCGCATCTTATCTTGTGGCTTGTTGAGCACGTTAGCATGGAGACGTAGCACGTGTGGAGGCTATTCTCCGCGGCATCCACACACAACTCACCACGCACCCCACCGAGAGAGAGAACAACATTATAGTGACCACGAGGAGGTTACCAAATGTGACTCTACCCTCCCTAGCAACCGGCCAATTTGGTTGCTTAGGAGACCTGGCTGGAGTCACTCAGCACACCCTAGATTCAAACTCACGACTCCAGGTGTGATAGTCAGCGTCTTTACTTGTGGAGCTACCCAGGTCCCCCTCAACTCACTTTTCTTATTCTTTCAGCTGCTCCCGTCAGGGGTCACCACAGCGGACCATCCATGATCCGCATATTTGACTTGGCACAGGTTTTATACAGGATGCCCCTCCTGACGCAACCCACAGTTGCTGGAGGATTCTCACATCTACGGGGCAATTTAGAGTCTCCAAATCACTTAACCTGCATGCTTTTGGACTTGTGGGGGAAATCATCGCAAACACGGGGAGAACATGCAAACTCCACACAGGCACACTCGAACCCGGGACCTTCTTGCTGTGAGGCGACAGTGCTAACCACTGAGCCACCGTGCCACACGTAAACTCAACTTACTCATAACATATATGGGATGGGAAAATACCCATATCTATCTGCTCTTACACTTTAGCGCAGTGACACAAACAGTGAAGTGTTCCAGTGCTGACATGACAAATATGTGTTTATTTATTATTATTATTTGAGTGACATATGACCCAGGCATGTTTTCACAGTGACAGCCAAATAGTAAACAAATCTGGCACTCAATATATTCAGCTCACATGAAGATGAAGAACATAAATCAATCACACAAACACTCTCCTCTCTCTCTCTCTCACACACACACAACCAAAAGTCCAAACAAGCATAAGAACTGACATGAGGTGACTGATCTTAAACAGATCAAAAGAAAAGTAAACAATGAAGATCTCCCTGTCATCCCACTCTCTCTCTGTGTTTTCATAAAGGACACGGATAGAATGCAGAACAAAGTGATCATATAGTGTAGGCTGCAGACTCTCGCTTACTATCAAGGGCTTTAGATGAGTCGGTCTGCTACCACACACTACCAACCTGTCAAAGCAAGCAACATCCAGCGGCCTCAAAACATCTGACAAACAAGACTCCAGATATTCTCCCCCTCTGATACAAGCAACAACACAAGCTTGAACCCTACTGACTGTTTGTCATGAACACAGGGTCTTTGGTTAAACTCAGCATGTCTAAATCATTTCTGAATAAAGAAAAGAACGGCCTTTATTCCCAAGAAGAATCTCCATGTATTTATCTTCTACACAAACAATTTCAATCATAAAACATCAGTTTAAAGAGGCATTTTTGAATGTTTTGTAGCTTTTCAAAGCTTGCCAGTCAAGCTTTCTTCCACCAAAAACATATATAATTTAGTTTAAAATTACCATTTTACACCCTCTATCTGACCCTTAAACAGTCTGTTATTGCTATTGTATGAAATATGTAATTCATTTGGGAAGTTGACAAACTATCTAAAATTCTCTTAAAAAAAATGTAACAACTTTTTGCTATTTATTTCATAATTATTACGCATACGGCTTTTATGACATCATATTATTTGAGACTACTTGGAATATTTGTACTTTTTATTTTATTTTTTAAAAATGACCTTGTGAGAATTAACTAATGAAATAACTATATAAGTTAGAAAAAGTAAAAAAAAAACTGATTTACATTTTCACATACATATACATTTCATATATATATATTATAACCTAAAACTTTGATATTGATTAAAAAAAAAAACTCTTATGGAATAAGCTTTATTGCTCAAAATAACAATAGACTGAAGAGTTTATCCTTGTTTGCCTTCTTTCAATATTAAAAAAATGGACTTTAAAAATACAATCCTAAAAAAAAATGTAAAATAAAAAAGGCATTGCATTCGGATTTCCATACTTCATTAACTGTTTTCAATTGTAGGAATAAAAAAAAAAAAAAGTTTTTTTAAATACTAAATTAGCACAATATAATTGTTGTGCTCTTTGGTCTTTGACCCATATTGAAAACCATTTAAAATGCATAAATTCTTATTTAAAATGCATAAAAGCAATTTGTTATCATTTTATTATCTTCCCTGAGGTCCAATGATGATGTTATAAAAGTTTTTTTTTTTTTTGCAACAAAACAGTAACAATTTAGAAATTATACATGATCATTTTCCACCCTGTTTTTGGCCCTCTGTCTGAAACGCTTGGTTTGGCCTAAGCACCTCCTTAAAACTTCAACATAAATGGCCACAGTTGGCTAACATCACGAAGCCCCTCGAATTCAGCAAACTCAGAGAATAAACATTATTCATATAATTCACATAATCCCCTCAACATTATAAAACAAAATCTGAGGAGAGGCTTCCGTCTGGCCATTCTGTGTCATAAAGTCCAGATCGGTGAAGAGTTGCAGTGATGGTCGTCCTACTGTAAGCATCTCATCTCCACACATGATCTCTGGAGCTCAACCAGAGTGACTATCAGGTTCTTGGTCACCTCTCTCATCAAGGCCCTTCTCCCCCGATTGCTCAGTTTGGCCAGGCGGCCAGCTCTAGGAAGAGTCTCTAGGAAGAGTCCTGGTTGTTCCAAACTCCTTCCATTTAAGAATTATGGAGGCCACTGTGCTCTTGGGAACCTACAATGCAGTCAAACTTTTTGGTAGACTTCCTCAGATCTGTGCCTCAGCACAATCCTGTCTCTGAGCTCTGCAGGCAGTTCCTTTGACCTCATGGCTTGGTTTTTTTTCTGATATGCATTTTCAAGTCAAGTGGTTATTATTGTCGTTCAACTATATACAGTTAGTACACAGTAAAACGAGACAACATTCCTCCAGGAGCATGGTGCTACATAAAACAACAACACAGGACAAACACAGAACCACATGAGACTACACAGATTAAATAACATACCTATATAAAGTGCACATGCAAACGTATGCAAAAAGTACGGGACAGTACAATAAATTACTGAAAATAAACAGGACAATAGACAGAGTGAGAGACAGAGTGAGAGACAGTGCAGCGCCGACCAGTACACAGTAGTGCAAAAAGATGACAGTTTCTAAAAATGCCAAATGTAAACATAACATAGTATGAGATGGTGTTCTATGGACACAGCAGTTATTGAGGTAGACAATAATTAAAGTGCAACTCAGGACACGTTTGTGTGTGTGTGTGTGTGTGTGTGTGTGTGTGTGTGTCAGTCCGGTCTCTGAGTATTGAGGAGTCTGATGGCTTGGGGGAAGAAGCTGTTACACAGTTGGCAGGAGGGTGGAGAGTTTGTGTGAGGTCATCCACAATGCTGGTTGCTTTGCGGATGAAGTGTTTTTTGTAAATGTCTTTGATGGAGGGAAGAGAGACCCCGATGATCTCCTCAGCTGTCCTCACTATCCTCTGCAGGGCTATGCGGTCCCAAACCAGGCAGTGATGCAGCTGCTCAGGATGCTCTCAATAGTCCCTCTATAGAATGTAGTGAGGATGGGGGGGGATGTGCTTTCCTCAGCCTTCGAAGAAAGTAGAGACGCTGCTGGGCTTTCTAATAGAGCTGGTGTTGAGGTACCAGGTGAGGTTCTCTGCCAGGTGAACACCAAGGAATTTGGTGCTCTTGACGATCTCCACAGAAGAGCCGTCGATGTTCAGTGGAGAGCGGTCATTTTGTGCTCTCCTAAATTCAATAACCATCTCTTTTGTTTTGTCCACATTCAGGGACAGGTTGTTGGCTCTACACCAGTCTGTTAGCCGCTGCACCTCCTCTCTGTATGCTGACTCGTCGTTCTTGCTGATGAGACCCACCACGGTCGTGTCATCGGCGAACTTGATGATGTGGTTCAAGCTGTGCATTGCTCCACAGTCGTGAGTCAGCAGAGTGAACAGCAGTGGACTGAGCACACAGCCCTGGGAGGCCCCAGTGCTCAGTGTGGTGGTGGTGGAGATGCTGTTCCCGATCCGGACTGACTGAGGTCTCCCAGTCAGGAAGTCCAGGATACAGTTGCAGGGGGAGGTGTCCAGGCCCAGCAGGTTCAGCTTTCCAATCATGTGCTGAGGAATTATTGTGTTGAATGCCAAGTCTACGAACAGCATTCGAACGTATGAGTCCTTTTTATATAGGTGGTTGAGGGCCAGATGGAGGGTGGTGGCGATGGTGTCGTCTGTTGAACGGTTTGGACGATACGCGAACTGTAGTGGGTCTAGTGAGGGGGCAGCTGGGTCTTAATGTGCCTCATGACGAGCCTCTCGAAGCACTTCATGATGATGGGTGCGAGTGCGACGGGACGGTAGTAGTTGAGGCAGGACACTGAAGACTTCTTTGGCATGGGGACGATGGTGGTGGCCTTGAAGCACGTTGGAACGACGGGGCTGCTCAGAAAGATGCTGAAGATGTCAGTAAGAACATCTGTCAGCTGGTCTGCACATCCTCTGAGCACTCTGCCAGGAATGTTGTCTGGTCCAGCAGCCTTCCGTGGGTTGACTCTACGTAGAGTTTTCCTCACATCAGCCGTGGTAAGACAGAGCACCTGGTCGTTGGGAGGAGGGGTGGTCTTCCTCGTCACCATGTCGTTCTGTGCTTCAAACCTAGCGTAGAAGTCGTTCAGCGCATCTGGAAGGGAGGCATCTTTGTTACAGGCAACTGATGTTGTCCTGTAGTTGGCTCTGCCACATGCGCAGCATGTCACCGCTGTCCTGGAAGTGACTGTGGATTCTCTGGGCGTGTGCACGCTTTGCCTCTCTGATGGCCCGGGACAGTTTGGCCCTCGCTGTTCTTAGGGCAGCCTTGTCGCCTGCTCTGAAGGCAGAGTCTCGGGTCCTCAGCAGCGCACGCACCTCCACGGCTTCTGGTTGGAGTGTGTGTTGATGGTCTTGGAGAAGGTGACATCATTAATGCACTTGCTGATGTAGCTGGTCACTGATGCTGTGTATTCCTCCAAGTTGGTAGAGTTGTCATATGTTGCAGCCTCCCTGAACATGTGCGAGTTAGTACACTCAAAACAGTCCTGAAGAGCAGAGATGGCTCCTGCTGGCCAGGTTTTCACCTGCTTCTGGAGCAGTTTTGTGCGCATGACGAGCGGTCTGTATGCTGGAATTAGCATAACAGAGATATGGTCTGAGTAGTCGAGGTGGGGGTGGGGCTCCGCCCGGTACGCGCCTGGGATGTTTGTGTAAACAAGATCAAGCGTGTTTGCCCCTCTCGTTGCAAAGTCCACATACCGATGGAATTTAGGGAGCACTGTTTTGAGATTTGCATGGTTGAAATCTCCGGCGACAATAAACAGTCCATCTGGGTGAGCGTTCTGCAGTTCGCTCATAGCCCCATACAGTTCACAGAGCGTTAGCGTTAACGCTGGGGGGGGGGGGGGGGAATCTTAGCGCACAGAGCTGCATTTCTGTCGGCATGAAATGAGGCAAACCCGTCTAGCTGAATGGCGGCTTCTGGAACTCTGTCGCTGAGCCACGTCTTCGTGAAAACAAAGACGCAGCAGCCTCTAAGCTCACGCTGTGTAGTCTGTGTGTGTGTGTGTGTGTATGTGTGTACTAACCTGTTTCAGCTCGTCATGTGTAGGTGTATCAGAGAAGCAGTAATGATGAAACAGGCCCATCTTTTGACTCAGGAGGCAGTTAACCACATGAGCACGAGCGTTCTGCCAGTGTACCAGTCTGACCAGACCTTGATTCAGAGAGCTGCCCAGTTCCACTGACCAGTTATATGTGTACAGAGTCACCTGTAAATACACAGAGAGGGACAATTAAAGTAAATACAAAGAACACTAAAACCAAATTCGCAGATGTAGACATTTTGCTCACAACTAACCTTCTTGTTCACTATCTGTATGTACACGAAGCGCTGACGTGGAGCCACACCCCTTACGATCTGTCCTGGTCTCAGCCAATCACTGTGCTCCAAAGCCTCGAATCGCTGCAGACCCTTATGAGCTTTAAGAAAAGACAATAAGATAATTATTTGAGGTGAAATAAACAGATTTCACAGACAGATTCTAAAGGGAAAAGGCAGTTTATAGTGACACACTTGAATCTATCCTATTTGAAGAACGCTACAGGTGAAAAGTGGTTTTGAGAACGTTTCACATAATTAAAGCTGAATTATGCAATTTCTTCGATGTAAAATACGTAATTTCTTATATCCCAGTTTAATGTATGTAAATATGTACGTAATATGTATGATGTACGTAAATATAAGAAAGCTATTAACAGGTTGACTTCACCTAAAAATAAGGCTGTCAATTTAACGCGTTAAGTGTGATTAATTATATACAGGAAGAGTATATATATATATATATATATATATATATATATATATATATATATATATATATATATATATATATATATATACACACACACACACACATATATATATATAAATGCGTAAAAATAAACGGGATTAATAACTTCCCTGGACTCTAATTAGAAATATTCCAACCATCGGAGCAATTCAATCTGCTTTCAGCAGGGGGCAGTAAGTGAAACTCCAGCTGTATAGGCAACAAACAGCGAAAGCACAAGATGAGAATGCGTTTATGCATTCAAATACAGCTGGACGGAGCTCGTATCTCAAGACGTGATTTTCTAAGTTTCAAACTACATTTAACTCGAACAGCAACATAAAAATACTGTTTATGACGTGACGCAAACAAAGTGAGATGCTCGAAAAGTGTCCTTCTGAAATGTGTACAGTGCTGCGTTGTTAGAAAAGCCGTTATAATAAGTCTACCTCACAATGATGGATGAATTTTAGCTACAAAATGGATTGCTGTGGACTGTATGTCAATAACAGGCTTATGTTATGGAAATAAATCTGTGACTCATCGGTCACAGTAATATAATGCATTTTAATTATCTGAATTATTATATGCATAATTATTTAAATATATGTATAATTATTAAATCAATATATATATATCATTATTATTATTATTATTATTATTATTATTATTATTATTATTATTATTATTTGAGGGCCTTTCTCAGCAAATATTTTAATATGTGATTAATTGCAATTAATTTGCTTAATTACTCGGCACATCAACAATTAACAAAATGATTTTACTATTTATTATAAATATACAATTATTCATTGTTTGTTCATGTTAGTTTTAATAATGTTAAAAATGCATTAGTGTTTGTTGAAATTAACATCAGCAAGTATGTCTAAACTGTCAAATATTTATGTCACATCCAGACATCTAGCCTAGGTGGAACTTAAAAAAATTAATAATGAAAATCAATAAGCTTGCATTTTGATATTGTCCATGCAGGAATAAAAATTATCTCAAATTCATGCATATATATATACACATCTGCAATGTTTGAGCATTTTTGTGGAGAAATGGAGTAAAGGGAGTGAATGGAGAAGAAGGGCCCCAACTCCCCATTCCACTCGGGGCCCCTGTAGGGGCCAAACTTACGTGTGCATATATTTAGAACTGGACTGTTGTCTTCATCTGAACTGTCTTCTGTAGGCAAACAGAGATGAGCAGAGAAAGCTTTGCAAGAGGACAAAACTATGTTAATGCTGCATTCACACACACACACACACAAACATTCACACATGCAAGCAAGCAAACACACACATCTACGCACAGAGCTTTGCAAGAGAGAACACAGGCAAAAGAATCTATGCGCTGATAACAGAATAGCAAGAAAACTATGATAATTTTTCACTAAACAATTTGAGTTGAAAAAGAGATCAGCAAAATCAGACACATGAAAAATAATAAAACATTAGTTATGAGGAAGCAGTGAAGTGATTTAAAGAGAGGAAAACCTATGTCATATATAATCTAACTAATGCGAACCCTGTAAAGGGCCATGCGTTAGATGGATGCTGCATCCACCCGTTCTTTGTACAGTCTCAGAAGGGAGCGACATGTTTTTATATGCAAGAAAGCATTCTGTCTGAACAGTCATTAACAAATAGCATTTTCTCCAAAAATACAGAATCAAATAAATTGTAAATACAGTGCATAGTGAAGATATTTACTCATAGCACACGTGAAGCGCTTCAATTTACACTCACACACTCGTGCAGATCTAGCGCGAACCTTAATCTCCTGACAGCTTAAACGGCCTGCATCGCCTGCTTGGATTGTCATGGATTGACCGTCATGATTTGTGAATCAAAGGAGTTTTTGATCCTGATCCTGAAGTTTTGATTCTGGCTGACTGAATATACGCTTCAGAGGAAGATAGCAGATGAGCGCTCGATTGGAAGAAATGGCTGGTTTTTCATCGAGGTTTGTGAATTACATATTTCTAAACTAGATATTTATTTGCGCATATTTGCTCATGGTATATGATAGAAGTTGTACTGCTATTTGCCTTATATGATTAGAAAAGAAAGTTAAAAGTTACAGGGACAGAGGAGAAGCTGATAGAAAATGTGCTTTAGAGGTAATTAAATGAGCCCTCACGGGATGCTGGATCTGCTCAAGTTTTGTGAGGTTTGTTTATTAAATCTGTTTAATCGGGATATGCACATATTTGCAGATAGTATATGATATTAGTTTTATTGACTTTTGCCTTTTTATCATTAGACAAGGCAGTTAAACGTTACAGGGAACTGTTGAGGAGAGAGAGGAAGAATGAAACAGGCAAGCACTTCAACATTATGAGCTCAAACGCGGCTCAGATATACGGACCGTTTAAATGAGTCTGTGTTGCACACCGGTCTATTATTGTAGTAACACGATGGCACGTAATAACAAAACTAACCGTGACCGGTCGTTTACATGTCTCAGTCACTTCGCATGCAAGCAGGGGATACTCAGCGCCCTCAAGAAACAAGTTAGCCAAACAGAAAATTCTGAATATTGGCGGATTTATCGGCCTCAGCGAAATATCGTATGACCACTAATAATTAATAGCTTTAAAAAGTGAAGTGTAATTTTTGTGCCACTAACGCAACAATGTTTTTACTAGGGGTGTGATGGAACTTCATTTTTTAGTTGCGTGAGCATTATTCCCCTGATTATGTGTAAGTTTATGTGGTTTTGTTGTGTTTGAATAGATGAAATCAATTATATATTAAAGCTGCAAGCAACGATGAACGGACCCTCGCACCCTGGTGCACTTTGGGGCTACTGTGCCAGGGGAACGGCATTCAATTTTTGTAGCACTTTTTAACACATTTTATGTTATAATGTATTTCATTCTTCAAGTCATGTATTTGTATGTAATTCTGAGAGGACAGGAGAGATAAGGCCTCGTCAGGCTTTTTATTTCACAACAAATTTGATCAAAGATACGGAAATAAAATCAGAATAATGATACTGACATATAGCCTGACAATATCTTATATCACAGCAGACATTTAAACAAGACAACACATTTCTCTCAGGAAGCCAAGTAGGCCTACTTCAGCTGCGTCTGACTGAACTTTTCAAAACATGTCAGAAAAATAAAAAAACGTAGCGCAATGTTGAACAATGTTGAAATTGTGTCAATTTTCACCACTTCTGGCATGTGTCCAAAGTTTCGTGAGTTTGAGTATATTTAGGCCCTCAAAAATGCAATTCACTTTGGAAAAAAAAAGAATACAGAATAATAAACGGAGCAGATACAATAGGGTCCTCGCACCTCGGTGCTCAGGCCATAATAAATCATATAGATAAATTGCTTTGGACTGTAAGTCAAA